>SMDT01000266.1:0-191249 GCA_005392925.1 Aquilaria sinensis | reverse complement strand
TGGTTGGGGGGAGGGATAGTTGTCACATTTTTTTTAGGATAGTTTTTCTCATGCTGATATTAAAACTTTTGGACAAAGCCCTTAGTTTAGGATGGCTGAGTAAGGAGTAATTTTACTCTTGAGACGCATCCTATTAGGCATGCTAGTTATAACATTTTGGGGTAGCTAGGTTTCAACCCTATTTGGATGACATATCTCACAAGTAATCTATATTTTCTAAAGAAAATATTAGATGAAACCTGAATATTGATTCCAAACATCCATTCCCTTGCATAATTTGTCAGTTTTATTGTCATTTTTTTATATTTTTGTGGTAGTGTTGATTATTGATTTTTTTTTTTTCTTTTCTTTCCATGTTCAAGTACATGTTTGCATGATAGTTGCATGTAGGAACATGTAGCATGAATTTAGGTTGTTTGTTTGCATTTAGGAACCCAACTCATGGAAATATCATCATTGGATGTATACTTTGTAAATTCGAAATGGTTGTTAATTTTTTAAAGCAGTTAAAGTATGTTGCTTGTTACTTGAGGAAAATAAATAACCGGTGAGCACTTTTGAGCCCTTAAGTGCTTATTAGGATGTGTGAATGTCTTTGTTGAGAGTGCCTACTTTGTGTTTTGAGCGAGACCTTACTTGGATGAGTGGTCTTAAGGACCATTGCAACCTCACTTCTTGTATATAAATTTAAGGAAGAAGATTGCATTTTAGGGCCAACCACTTACCAAAAGGCCAACCATGTACATTATCCTTTAGTGAGCCCCTTTGAGCCTTATAGCCTTATTCTTTGTTTGAACCCCATATGTTTAACCACTACCACTTCATTTTGATCCTTTATTGTCCTTGGAACTAGTGATGCTTATGTGATTATGGGCTTAGAGAATTAAAATGAATGTGTTGTTTTTGGTAAAATAAAGAAAAAGTGTGGGGTGTACTTCAGAATATGTTAGGTTACCTTGTGCTTAATTTGTCATAGTGGAAAAATTGGGATGTGTTGAGCTTAAATCATAAAAATTGAGTGTATATCATTGGATGGTTGAGTTTTAAACAAATTTTGATTTATGGTAGAAAAAGGTAAAAAGCGAGATCATAAGAAAAAACCCTCACAAAATAAAGTTAAAAAAAATAAATTAAAAAAAAACTCTTCTATTTCATAATACTTGGCCTCTGTTTCTTTTATCGCAGTCTAAAAAAAAAGTGTTCTCTTTTCCTTTCAAATAAAATTATATATGCTCATACCCATGGGAATCCATACTAAAGTAAAAATGAAAGACATCTTCTTTTATCTTTTTCAGATAGATAAACATAGGGGACAATTTTGAAAAAAAGAAAAATAAATAAAAATAACTTTAGCCTTAATATTTATGCAAGTCAAATAAGGCAAGTTATTTTGAAACGGAGAGAGGTAAAAAAAAACAGAGAAAAAAAAGTATTAAATTCAATAAGTTTAAAACCCAACCATATTTGTTTTCTAAACTCATGTGTTGATAAGGAATTGTGTTTTGGAGAGGACTTGGAGACTAGGCTTGATTTGGGTATTTAGTATTTTAGGTGCCCATAATTATTATTCACTGGTTCTCTTAAACTCCACCATTAAAAAGCCTCCATTTGATTCCCGCTTTCACCAAACCCAGCCTCATTACAACCTTGCATAAAGACCATTGGACTTAAATTTACATGCAGTCCCTTTTGGGAATCTAATAAAGGTAAAGTTGGATCCCCTTGCAAGCTTCGGATTGAGAAACACAAAGTAGACTGTTCACAAACCCACCTTAAAATAAGTGCAAATACTTAGGGAGTGATCTTTTACCTATGGTAACAAGGACTTAACTTTTTCTCCTTTCATTAATTACTTGCAAGTCAAGTTTACAAGTTTTATATATTCATAGCATGATTTGTCATGAGTTGTTAGATTATGTATTTTGTTTATTTTCTTAGGTTACACTTGCTAGGGACTAGCAAGAACCTGGTTGGGGGGTGTGATGAATACTCATAAGTGTATTGTTATTAAGGGTTTAAATCATCATTATACACTTTGAGTATGATTAATTTCTATATTCTGAGCATTTTTCCACCGGGTTACTATTCACGCATTTTTACTATTCATACGCAGTTTTACTATTCACCGACTTACTATTCATACGCATATTTCACTGTTCATACACATATTTCACTGTACATACGCGGTTTACTGTTCATTAATATTAAAATATATATATTAAATAATTATTTTTTATGTAGGTAAAAATCATCACTTGGCGGCCCTTCACGAGAAAAAATCATATCTGGAGCTGTAGGCATCGGAACTGAGTGATTCCAAATTCATCTGAAAGCCAACACATAGATCTTCAACTCTACTTCATTCCGTAAGCTAGTTTGATCGTTTTCATTGCCGAAATCTGATTATAGATGAGACCCTTCGTTATTTCATGTGCTGAAGAGCAGTTTCGGTAGAAAAATCATAACTTGAGCTACGGATGTCTGATTTGAATGAGCAAGCTATCAATTTGAAGCTAAAGAGGAGATCTACAACTTCTGTGCTTTGAGGAAGAGCTGATCTAATGTCTACAATGGTTGAAAAATTAAAAGAAGTTGCAGCCTGCCATTATTGATTTGTATTTACCTACATTTTACCATTTTATTTTTACCATTTCACCCACCCCAAAACTCTATAAATAGGCACCTTGGGGGGAGGGTGAAGGATGCCATTTTCTTAGGCCATTTCCATGTTCTTGTATCATCTTTAGCTTTTTTCCTTTGTTCTTGTTCTAGTTTTCAATACCGAAGCTCTGTCCAAGTGTTTTCTCGTTCTTCTTCTTGTTCTTCCTTTGATCTTTCAATCTATGTTTATTTCATCTTTCTACATGTTGTTTACTTTTATTATGTTTAACTAATCTTCTTTTTGCTAAGGTGAAAGGGTGAAGCTTTTGGTGTAGAGGTTATGATTGATTTGAATGGATCACAACGTTAACGGTATTTTCTTCCTTAATCTATTTAACTTCCTTCCTTGTTAAGTAGGAGTCTTGATTCATCATAGTCAAATCATTGGCACAAAAGCTGCTTGATTCCCTCTGTAGAGCATGGCTCTGCTGGCTATATTGGAATCTTGAGTTACTGTCGACAATGGTTAGCATGATGGATACTTGAACCCATTAGCAAGCATTGGCATTTTAAGATCATTGAAAGTTAATACTAACTAAATTCCCCTATTAGGACCTCTTTTAAGTGTGGATCCTAATTGAGTGGTAAGATGGCCTAAAATTAATCATAACCGATATACTAAAAGTGGATCCCCTAACCTTACTTATTTTATTTGAATTTAAATTTTTAATCAACACTTGTTCACACGTTTCACGAAAACCTTCCTTCATTTTTGTAATTTATATTTCTTAATTCAGTTCCTTGTGGTTCAACACTCAGACTCCCGAGATTTTATTACTTGTGATAACCTACACTTGGGTGCAACTGCTAGAGTGCAGCAGGGTTCTCCCTCCCGCGGCTGCCGAAGTGTCGGCATACGGGTTAGGTAGCTTTTAAGCTCATCCCAGGCTTTTTGGAAATCTTCATTCCAAGGGTGTTCCTTGGGATAGAAGTCATCTTCATTTTTTGCTACTTGGTGGGCACTTTGAAGAATTGTTGGCACCTATCCCCATATCTGGAGATGAATCTGCTAAGGGCCGTGATTCTACCCTTGAGTCTTTGCACGTCCTTAGCCGTAATGGGAGTTCAGAACTCGAGTATGGCCTTGAACTTTTCTGGGTTGGCATCGATACCTCTTTCTAATACCATGAATTTGAGGAACTTGCCCGCATTCACCCCGAATATGCACTTCTCAGGGTTGAGCCAGATTCCAAATTCCCAAAGTTGGTGGAATGTTTCCTTTAAGTCTAGGATATGACTACTAGGTAGTTTGCTCTCAACATTCATATCATCAATGTATACTTCCATATTTCTCCTAATTTGGGAGTTGAACACTCTGTTCTTCAACCTTTGGTATGTGGCCCCTGCATTCTTATGGCTGAAGGGCATTCTGATGTAGCAGTAGATCCCGACTTTGGTGATGAATGCAGTTTTCTCTTTATTTTCGGGATCCATCCGAATTTGGTGGTATACACTGAAGGCATCGAGGAAGCTGAGCAAACCATATTCGGCAGTTGAGTCCACCAATTGATCTATCGATGGGAGAGGATATGAATCCTTGGGACAGGCATCATTTACATTTCAAAAGTCGATGCACATTTGGAGTTTATCACTCCTTTCCTTTGTGGCAATGACAACATTGATAAGCCATTTGGGGTACCTGACCTCTCTTATTATGACTACCTCCATTAACCATTGGATTTTGGCTCTGATGAAGTTGTTCTTATGAGCCGAAAGGCTGCGCTTTTTTGGTCGAACAAGCTTCACCTTTGGGTGCACTTTAAGGCTATGTTGAATTATCTGAGGGTCTACCCCAAGCATGTCCTTCAGCGAGTAGGCAAGCAAATCTTTGTTCTTTAATAGAAAAAATATAAGTTTTTGCTTGTCACCTTCGGCTAGTTGTTCCCCAATTCTGGTACTTCGGCCAGGGATAAGTTCTACATCCTCTGTTTCTATTTTTTTGAAGTCACCTACTCCTTCTCCTGTTGCCTCTTCAGCGAGTATGCTCTTTTCTTCCAAAGTCTGTGCATGAACTTTCATTGGACTTTGTCTTGCCTTCATGAAGACTTTCCTTAGATCAGCTTGATCAATGAATATCTCTGCATCCACTTCTTTCATGCCGAAGGTGACCATTAGTTATTTTACATTAGGGTGAATGTGGAGATTTCCTTGCATCTGCCTTCTGAGGATGGCATTGTATGAAGAAGGGACATCTATGAAAATGAACCTTGTCATTGTGGAGCCAAAGAGCTCTTTCTTGTCCGAAATCAAAGTTCCCCATAGCATCAAGGGCCGATCAATCCACCCGAGCACAAGGAGTTTGAAGGGACCTACACCGAACGTAGGGGATGTAATGGGTTTGAGATCACCCGTGGAGATGCCCAAGTTTGGCAACATATGGGAGAACAGAACGTCAGCATTGGAACCATCATCAATGAGCACTCTTTTGATGTCCCAACTCCTTATCCTTACCATGATTAGGAGGGTGTCATCATGAGGGAACTTCATGGTAGACCCATCTTTCCAAACAAGCTTGTTCACTAGGTTTCCAAACTCCATCATTGAGATTTCTCAGAATTTTCTTTTCCTCTCGGTTAAGCGTATCCCAGTAATGATTATCTAGATTACTCCCGCTGGGGGTGGTGGATGCTTTCTGGGACTTTGGTTCTGACATTCGTCAGAATTGTAGTCCTCATCTTCCCCTATCCTTCCTATTCTCTTCATCCTTTAGGGGATGGCATTTGCAAGTATCGCCATAGTTGGCCTTGTTCGATTAGAGATTCAATGTACCTTTTCAGCTAGAAGTAGTCCTCAGTGTCGTGCCCATGGTCTTAGTGAAACTGGCAAAATTTCTTCATGTTCTTCTTATTCTCCAAGGGCATGGCCTTCCGACGTTGGATAGTAGTCCCTTGCCTCTCCATGGCCATTAGTATGCTTGTCCTTGTGGTGTTTAGGGGAGTGAATGACATCGGCCTTTTTCCTCTCTACTTCCGAGGTCTGCCCTTACCCTCGGTTGGATATTAAGGTTGGTGAGCCTGACCCTTGAGATGATTGTGATCAGACTTCGGCCCTCCCTTCCTCAGTTCTTTGGCTATCATTTTTTGTTCAGCCCTTTGGTAGAATTCTCCAAGGGTGTTGGGGGTGTCACACCTCACTCAGGCCCTAGCCTATCATTCTAACAGTTTAACTCCCAAACCCAATGTTTAATCTCAAAGTGTCTGGTTCGGCCAAGCGAGCAATGGCAACTTTTAAGTCTTATTTTCTTAAGTTATGAGGCCTGGGAGGTGGCCCAGGTGGCTTTAATAAAGATCCATTAATAACTTGCAGCAAAGGCAAGGTCCAAAACCCCTAACTTGCACTACAAGCAAGGTTTCAAACATTAACTTGCATAACAAGCAAGGCAACACTTAAATGCCATTTAAGTGCATACATGGTGTGCATCAAGTGTACTAACTATATGGCAACCAAGAAGCCCACAAGGTTGGTTTAGGTTTTGAAAACCACAAGTAAAGATGCATGATGCTCTCGGCCTACTAAAGTACATACCATTGTGCACAACAGTTTTCATGACTAAAGCCATAACCATTCACATAAAAGTGGCAACTTTGGCCCATAATATCCAGCATACATAACAAGCATAATGCCATCCATAATCCATACATAACTTGGCATCCAAAACCCATAAAGCATCATAAGTCTAGGTATCCAAGACTACACATATATACAAATCAAAATGGTAGTCTACCTAGTGTCTAACATGGCTACATATGCCAAGCATCCATAAGTTGTTCATGCCAAGTTACATACAACCCGAGACCATACTCCTAATGGTCAAACAAAACCTTGAGAATCCCATACAGAAGTACACACTGCAACACCAAACCTATGGCCATGTTCATGGTCATAAAGGTGAAAACCACAATCAGAGCTAAGGTCCAGGTATCCATGCTTCTCCTAGACAGTTCCCACTCTACAGCCTGCAAACTTAAATTGTAAGTCTCGGCCAACTAAGAATAAGACTTGTAATGAAACCAAATTACTAAGCCAAGCACTCATTGGCACATACCTTGTAAAACAAGCAAAGTTAGTGCAAACACAAGCAACAAGCTAGTAAACTCTACTCAGGCCGAATGTCCTTGCCTGAAAAATAAAGGATGGGCAGTGAGCATATAACTCAGTAGGATTCACTTTAAACTTATACAACTCATATTGAGTCTATTTAGTTAAGCTGAGTAAGCACTCAAAGCTTAACCTCCCATTAGATAGCTCAACCTGCAAAACAAACACCAAGACAAGAAAAACAGGCATATACATATACAATATGGGTAACTATGTCAAATAATTCATAAAGCAGGTTAGCATGCACATAGAAACACCAAAGCACACAAGTACACACCCACACTCCACATTGTAGCTCTCGGCCATATAAGCCATACATGTACCCATGTGCATTTCTTGCACACAAACTCACCAATATACCATTCCATTTGGAGCTCCCAAAATGCCAAGCAAATAGGCCACATTTACTTGCATTTCTAGTACATGTACCCATAGTTAATTAGCTAATCAACAAAACAACCAAGTATAACCAATAAGCCCATCAAGTAACTAAGGTCATATGGCACATTTTACCATCACTTAGCCACTCTAGACACTTGAATCATGGTGTACATTACCAAGCAAAGTCAAGTGCCAGTGAACCCTACCTCAAATAGCTCTCGGTCTCAACCAAGTTTCAAATGTCCAAGTGCTCTTCAATCCCAATGCCTAGCATAACAACATATAGGCATCATTATACACATCCATGGATTAAACTACCATGACTCAATTGAAGAACACTAGAATGCACACACTTTAGCTCTCGGCCAAAGTGTCCAATATGTCCATATATGTACTGCCCATCATTCTAACATTCCATATGATGTTCTAGTCATCAATGTACATCATCCATGGCATCATTGCCAAGTAACCAAGTGAAATGCACTATGTTATCATAAACTAAGCTCTCGGCCAAGGTACACATTTTCACATATTTGTGTCATTTATCCAACTAACCCAAAACATGCTCAAGTGACCATCAAATGACAATGCTCATGGCACAATTACCATGTAACTCATTGAAGTACATCATGATATACCAAATCAAGTTCTCGGCCAAAGTGCACACCTTCACATACATATGTTCTCTATTAACCAACTCCACACATACACATCAAAACATCAATAACTAATGTTTCATGGCATCATTACCATGTATTCAAGCAATGGGTACTAATCTATGCCACTTCAAGCCCTCGGCCTTAAAGCTAACTTTCACATATCAATGTTCCTCATCATTCTACACCAACATATGACCATCAAGTCATCAACTAACATCACTCATGGCATTAATGCCATGTAAACACAAGAAGAACATGATTTACCTCAAGTGCACTTTCGGCCAACACACTATCTTTCACAAACTTGGTGTCCTTCACCCCAACAACCTAACACACGGTGAAATAATCATTAACAAGCATCACACATGGATTAATTTCCATGAATTCCAAGAAGAACACCAAGAACACTTATTCATCACATTCGGCCAACATCACTTTCATACCGAAACATTTCTTTCTCATTTAACTTAATACATCTTCAATTGAGCACTTAGGGTCCTTGTACATGGAAAAACTACCATGAATTCAAGGAGATATGGAAATTACCTCAAAACCCTAGCTCAATTGGCTCGGCCTTCCTTCAACCTTCAAGAACAAGCTTGATTTCCAAGTGAACTAAGGCCGAAACAAGTCTCCCAAGCTTGAATTCTTCAAAAGCTTCCAAGATTAGCTTGATTTTGAGGAGAAATTTGGACGAGCACTCAAGGAAGAACTCTCGGCCAAACCAAGCATGGAAACCCGAAAATGAACTAAGTAAAATGGCCTTGGTAGTTTCGGCCGAATGTCTTTAAGTTTTGTTGGCTAAAATGCTAACTTTGGCCTTCCAATAAAATGCATGGTGCAAAGTAGTCTTCCAAACTTACCAGCCCACAAAACCGCCACTAAATCCTTGATTCCAATGACACTTTAGTCCATTCTTGGCCCAAGATGCCAAGCAAATAAACAACACAAGTACCAAGGTGTTATATTCACACATGCATAACCGGCCATGACTAGATCACAAACTAGTTAGTTTGTTTAGTTAACTAGTGAATAGTACACTTAGTGGCAGACAAGAATGTGACTAGCAATCGTTGTTGTCTCCCAAAAATGGTCTAGTCTTCGACTAGCCATCACAGAATTTTGCATGGCCAACAATGCCATCCTTAAGCTTGTGGTTTCACTTGTACCACTCAACTTAGTGCACAATTTAGTCCCCTTTCTCTGTTTTCTGTCAGCTTTCCCATAGTACATTTTCTATGTGCAATTAAGTCCTGAAAGTCTCCAGTTTTGCACATACGTCACTGTACTAGTCTCCAGAGCTTCTCTTACTTCCCCTTTCTGTTTCCTCTCATTTTCCTTGGTTTTCCTTGATATTCCTTGGCCTAAGCCAAACACTTAGGAGGTACCTAACAGGGGGGATCCGTGGAGAACTCATAAAAGAGTTGTGAATCTCTCCGAAGTCCCCTGATCATGGTAAGGATGCAGATTTCAGGGCGCAAGTCGGGCACACTCAGAGCTTCTCGGTTGAACCTCTCAACAAAGTCCCGAATGGTCTCCCCATTCTTTTGGGCTATGTAAAACATTTGGATGGGCATCTTCACCATCGGTCTATTTTCGATGAGCTGCTGCATAAATGTGGCAAATAACTCCTAGAAACACATTATGGTTCCTGGCGCCAGGGAGTTATAGCATCCAATTGCGGTCCCTGAAAGGGTAACTTTGAAGCATTTGCTGATGGTGGCGTCATCTGCCCCATGCAATACCATACTGTGCCTATACTTCATCAAGTGAGATTGGGGGTCACTATGTCCATCATATGTTTCCAAGCATGGTACTCGAAAGTCACTTGGCATAGGTGCCTCTACCATTGCACGGATGAAGGGTGACTCTTCTCCAGTGAATGTCTCCAACAACCTCGACGGGAGATCTCTCTTTCTACCTTTTCCAACCTCTCTAGGGTCTACTCCATGAGGGTGGTAGGACTGTCTTCCGCTCACTGTATTGTGGTTGCTGGAAACGGAGAGCAACATTTCCTTTTCGGAGAGTAATTTCATCGATGTGGGGACTGGGACCTCCTGTATGAGGATGGACTTTGCTGATCGAAAGTCCTATATTTTCTTGGCACCATTTCTCCTGCACGATGTCCTCTGGAGGGTACATTCTCTATTGAAGACTCATCATGAGAGCCCCCGCTTTCAGAGCTCCGACGGGGTAACTTTGGGCTCTTCTCCTGCCGGGTGCTAGGAGAAGGCACCCTTCCCTCGGTAAGTGGTTGTGACCACCTTTGGTTGAGCTATTGGGTCATTTTAGCCACAGTAGAGCACTGAAAGTCCCACAGAAAGCTCATCGTGACCGTCAAAGGATGCTCATCCTCAAGCAAAGAAGTCTCTACCGCAGGTCGTTCAGTCACTGTTGGAGCTTCCGGCACAAATTGGGATGTCAGGAGTCCCTTGTCCCTAGAACGTTGGGTCTCAACAATGGAAACCTAAGAGGGAGTTCCCATAGGCGGTGCCAAATGATGCCTGTCGGCATCCTCGTTGTGTGACATTTTGGCCTAAATGAGAGACTTCTGGTATAAAGGTGTGTGAAAGACTCAAAAGAGTGAGGAAAATAGCAAGAGTTTTGTGTCCTTACCAAGGTCATTCCTAAGTAATTATAGGAAGGAAAAATGGGGGTGGCCATTTGGCACAGCCCGTTTAGATCATGACACGTGTTCGGTTAGATGTGATCCATACCTACGGAGATAGGTATCTCTAGTTAGTTGTAGGCCATTCTGTCCATAGTGCAAGGGCATGTGCGAGGTCTCTTTGTTAGAGGCCCCTTAACTATTTTTGTCGTATCTTCGCAAGACACCTTCGGGGAAAGAGACCCATTTGGGTATGAGGCTCCTTCAGAGTAATAGGACGCTTCGATTAGATATCACCACCGAAGGCCATTAGGAAAGGTCCTTCAGCATAACGGGGCACCTTTGGGAGACGTTCTCCCTTTGCTGAGGATGGGGGGATACCTTTCAGAGGTTGGTTGGTTCATAAAACCTGAGGGTGGTGAAAGACATCCCTATCCATAGTTGCTCATGTGACCTTTCCGAGGGTAGTGTGATTGTCCCCCGAGGTTAGTGCTAAGCCTTCTCCGAGGGTGGTGAGCGCCCCTTTTTCCCTCAGGTTGGTCACCGATGTTTCTCGAGGGTGGTGCTCATCAGGATAGTTTGTAAGACGTCCAAGGGCAATAGCCCTTCAACTATCATATACAAAAAGCTTACATCCCTTTACGTTCACATTTCAGGTGATCCTGAAATAGAGCAATCAAACTAATACTTATTGTTATATTTTTCATGTGAAATTTGGGATATATGAACTTCAATATGTCTCATATAAAATTGGAGAGTTTCATGATTTTTGGAGCATATATGCTAATTTTAGAGTTGGTACTTGCTACCTTACGCACTAGCTGCCTTTTGAAATTTTTGGAGTGCATTGTGTTTTTAAGGCTCTTTATGAAGCTAGTGTATATACCCAACCAAGATATGGAATTTTTATGGTACATCTATGCTTGTAAATACACTATAGATGTTGTATGGATGATATATGAAGCAATGAAGTGATGTTTGAGCTTGTATGTTAAATTTTGTCCATTTTGAAACTCATGGACTGTTTTAAAGGAAATTATGCTCAATGCTTATAGAATGCATCTAAACTTAGGGGAATGACTTTTCCAAGTGTTCAAAATATCCATGCCTGGCCATGTTGGCTTTGTACCTGGAAATGAAATGAATGAATTTTATGAATTTTTGTATGGACATTCTAGTCATTGGTTGCATAGATTTGGTACCTTGTACTCCAATAGGCATAACTTGCTATAAAAAGTTAAGTTGGCTCTAAAATTTTGAACACACTTAGAACACTTTGAGATGAAGAATTTGGAATTTTTATTACTAGATTTTGTGTCCTATTTCCAAAGTTATCGCCTGTCAAAGTTAGCCACTTTTGCTGGGAACTGTTCATATCGTCAACTTTACCAGGTTAAATCTAAAATCCATAACTGTGAACTTAGATGGATTTAGTGCCTTGAACCTCTTTCCATATGAAGGTTTAAGTGTGTTAAAGAACTGACAACCTCTAGGCAGAGGAGGACATGAGTAGAGTTTGAGTTGGACGCAGTGTGAAAGTTTGGACACTTGAAAAGGGCACCAAGTACACCAAGTGTGCATGTAATTGTGCAAGCACATGGAAATTTTGTGTTCAAGCCATATTGATTTGTGATGAGATTTTAACTACTACCTATGCTGCCAAATGAATTTATATGTGACTATCTATGTCATGGTTGTACCAATATACACATATTTGCATAAATACCAAGAAGGCCACTTGGATAAATTTAGTGTACATGTTTTAATGGCCTACAGAACATGCATTGCCATAGGACTCAGGCACATAAAATATTGTCCCTGTTTTTATGCACTCAGGGTGGCAACAGAAGTTGGTATTAGGGCAAGGTTTGAATGTGGTTTTTGTGTATATGGTAGGACGCATATAGTTGCATACATATAGCTTAGTTGCACACATATGGTCACCAAAAGTTGCATACATATATTATGCTCTTCTGACTATCATGAAATAGGAAATGGTTTCCACAAGGAGAGGGAATTAGGGAACCCTAAGTCCTTCTAGTGAGCAAAGGATAGACATAAGGATTTGAAAAACAAAGAAGGGGTGTCCAGACAGCCCAAAAGGCCTAAGGGGTCATGAACCTTACACCTGACTTAAATATGCCTCAAGTGTGGGCAGAGCTGCAAAGAAACTGTTAGCGTTATGCCCAAAAACCAATCATGACATGATTGTATTTTTGCACATTGAGTCATGATATTTTTTTAAGGCATTAATCCAGCAATTATGTTTGTTGTTTTGTTTTCTGCGTAATGTAATAAACATAATTGTAACCCTATAATAATGATATTCTCAAATGTCCCTGGTCTAGTGTTATTGTGGAGTGGGTTACAATAATACATAATGACTAGCATATGTGGGGACTAATATGAGATATGCAGTCTATATATGTCTATAAGTTGGAGAACTTGTGTACTGGACCGAGCCAACATAAGAATGCTACATGGATCGTTATATGAGTGTCATAAGTGGTTCTCATAATGATCATGGTATATGTAGTCCTTTGACCTAAGGTCATCAAGGTTCCCTATATGTGAGTCACATACTTTCATACTTCCCTTTGTTGCTCGTAACTGAGTGAACTTGAAGGAGGTCATTGGGTATGTCACATGTCCTGCGAAGGGATTTGTATGATCAAGATGGGATTTGTTCCTC
This sequence comes from Aquilaria sinensis, assembly GCA_005392925.1. NCBI lineage: Eukaryota > Viridiplantae > Streptophyta > Magnoliopsida > Malvales > Thymelaeaceae > Aquilaria > Aquilaria sinensis. The sequence continues at coordinate 178,150 of SMDT01000266.1, read as the reverse complement.
CTATGTGACGAGAGTGATATCTTCGGGCCCCTTGATAGAGTGAGACTTAGAAAATGCATGGCCATGCTCGGATGAGCTGATATATGATATCAATGTCATCAATTTAAGTTAGTCTACTTGGTAATCAAGAAACCAAAGATTGGGCTATATGAGAGCGACACATTCCATGTCTCATGCCTAGTCTTGATATCTTGGACAAAGGGACAATGGCGCATATATGGGTAATGATCATAAATGTTTAGTTGAATCATTGACAATCTTGTCACTTAGGTAGCAATGATGTGTTGCTAGACACCACTCATTGCTTATGATCATAAATGTGATTTATGATCATTGCAAATGTGGTAAAAGCTTATTGGGTCGTACACATAGAGCTATTTGGATTATAAGAGTGCATGGGCTAAATATTTGGGTTATGGTTTCATAACAATTTCTTGTTAATAATGGGCCCAAAAGTTGAGCCATTATTAAGCCTGAAATTAAAGCCAAATTGGATTAGGGCTTTGAAACCCATCAGGCTTAGAAGTTGAGTCTCACTATAAATAAAACTTTTAGTGAAAAATTCTCAGCTTTTTGCCCAAGCCTCCCAAAACTGGATAGCTGTACTCTTCTCTTGTAATTCCTTGGAGGATGCAAGCTAGCACCACAACCACAAAAGAAATGCATTTGCTGGGATGTAGTGGAAGCATGGTGATCCCGAGAAGCTTGTATGGGCACCATAAAGAGCTTGAACATGTCAACTATTCAGGTTTTTGTGATTCGACTCTATAGTTGGGCAAAATATCTCAACCGAATTAGGTATGAAAATTTTTGAACACCCGGTTTACCCCATTTCACTTGGATCCTGAAGGGTTTCGGTTAAATTCTACTGCACTTATTTGGCTCCTGAAACCGTACAGAAACCTTTCCCAGATAATTGAAGGCTTAGTAAGGCTTCTACAAGCACATCAATGAAGAGTACAACCCGTAGCACAATAGCTAAATTAGAAAGCTGTAAGAGAAGGTTCTAGGAAAAGCAATTTAACCAATCTTCCTTCTGATGAAAATGAAGAGCATAAAGAAGCTAAAAATGAGGATAAAAGATAACCTAGAACCAAGAGAATTGAGTCTAAGATTGGCCAAGTATCCAAGGTGAACAACCTAGCTTATGAACATTCCATGAAGAATGAAGCTGAGAGACCTAATGAGAGGAGATGAAGAAGAAAACATAGAGACCACATGGACTCAGAAGAATCACACTAGTCTAGGAGACACAAAGCTAAAGATTTCAAGGGCTCTAATGATGTTTGATTGTTGGAAAGGTTTCAAGGCCTAAGACCTCCACAGTTTGATGGCAAAGCTGGACTAGAGAAAGCTGAGGAATAGCTAAGATTCATTGAGAAGATGTTTGAGAGGATGCATTTGAGCTCCACCGACAAAGAATCTATGGCCACCTATAATCTTGTAGGCAGTGCAAGAATGTGGTGGAGAAGTGTTAGAGATAGGTATGCTACACAGAAAGGTAGAAGAGCAGATCATTAGTTGGAGATGACATGGCCATAATTCACAAGGATGTTTCAAGACCAATATATAAGTGTGCCATCCAAGACCTAAAGTAGTATGAGTTTGAAGCACTAAAACAAGACAACCCCAGTCTTTTGAAATACGAACACAAGTTCAACCGGCATGTGCAGTATACACCACAATACAATGAGTTAGAAAAACTTAAGGCCAAGTGGTTTGTCAGAAGGCTAAGACCATAAATCAAGAGAGCTGTTAAGCCTTCTAGTGCCATTACCGACCATGATGCTATTCAAAGAGAACTACTAGCAGAACAGGGAAAGTATGAAAGTAAATGGTTTCCCAGTTGACCATAAGAGACCAGTCAGGCTGGAAGACTTCATAAATTAATGAAAGGTAAGGACATTGTTATGGTTGGAAATCCTAGTATGGATGGTAAGGGCAAGAGAAAGTTTGTTGGCCCAAGTTGTCCTAGAAGCAAAAAGTTTCATGGCAAGAGGCCAGGTAATCTTAAGACATAGGCATGTCTCAAATGTGGGTCTTTGCATCACTAGATCAAGGACTACACTTTGGTCTAAAGAAGAAGGCAAGAGGACCATGGCCTAAATAGGCCTAATGTGCTAGCTGCTAGAGATAACAAACCAAGGGGTCCTCCAGAAGCTCAAAGGCCTAACGTGAAAAAAGCTAGAAAGGTATTCCGAATTGACAAGGGAAGGACATCTCAATAAGGAACACTTAGAGGTAACATTCATTTTAATGGTGTGCCAGTTAGTGCGTTGTTTGATACTAGTGCCGCAGTGCCTATTGTGGCTACAAAGTTCTCTAAATCCATGAAACAACCCATAGAATTCATGCCTAATATATCATTAGTAAGAACAGCAAGTAGTCAATGTCTTTTCACTAATGAACTGGCTAAGAATTGTGAGCTAGTAATTGTAAAGACTAAGATTATGACTAATCTATTAGTGTTAAAGATTCCAAAATATGATATTGTGTTGGGTATAAATTGGTTGGCTATGCGTGGTATAAAGATTGATTATGCTAAAAGAGAAAGCACATTGTCTAATAATGAAGTGCATGCATTAGTGAATTCTAAGGTATTAGTCTATAAAATGCATGTCATGAAACTAGAAGTGCTAGATAAAATTCCTGTGATTTCTGAAGATGGGTATTATGCCTTGAAAAGTGTTGAAATTGATGACGAAGTCAATAAAATACCTATTGTGAGAGACTTTTCATAATTCTTTCATAAAGACCTACCAGGTATTCCTCGTCCAAGAGAGATTGATTCTAAGATTAAATTACGATCTGGAGCTACACCAACATCCATACCTCCTTAGAAAAAGGCAATCATAGAGATGACTAAGCTCAAGAAACAACTTAATGAACATCTTAAAAAAGGGGTTCATAAGACCAAGTGTTTCACCATGGGAAGCTCTAGTTCAATTTGTGAAAAGCAAGGATGGATCATTGAGATTGTGCATTAACAACAAAAAATTGAATGTTGTGACCATTAAGAGCAAGTATCCATACCCTAGGAATGAAGATCTATTTGATCAACTAAAGGGAGCAAAGATCTTATCTAAAATTGATTTGAGATATGAGTAATTTTAGTTTAGGGTAAAAGAAAAAGATATAATTAAGGCAGCATTTTGATCAAAATATTGGCATTATGAGTACATAGTCATGCCATTTGGACTGGCTAATGCCCCTGCTTCATTCATTGACTTGATGAATTATGTTCTTAGACCTTACTTGGAGAAGTTTGTAGTGGCGTTCATTGATAACAGCTTAGTGTACTTTATGGATTCAAATGAACATGAGCATCACTTATGAACTATCTGGAAGACTCTGATGGATAAGCAGTTGTATGCTAAATTTTTCTAGTGCCAATTCTAGATTAAATAGGTATCTTTTCTAGGACACATCATTGATGTGCAAGGCATTAGAGTAGACCTTGAAAAGGTCAACGCTGTGCAAAAGTAAGAACACCTAAGAGTTTAAATAAAGACAGAAGCTTCATGGGATTGGCAGGATACTATAGGAGATTTGTGCCAAAGTTCTCTATGATTGCTTTAGTTCTTATCAACTGACCAAGAAGTGCCAAAAGTTTAAGTGGACTAAAAAGTGTGAACATAGTTTTTACAAGCTAAAGAATAGATTGATTGAAGCTCTAGTGTTGATCCTGCTTGATCCAAGCACGCCTTACACCATCCATATAGTTGCATATCGATTTTGTTTAGGATGTGTGTTGATGCAAGAGAGGGATATGATTCCTAGTGGGTCAAGGAAATTAAGACCCGGTTAGGAAAATTACCCTACCCATGACCCAGAGCTTGCTACTGTGGTATTTGCCTTAAAGCAATGGTAGCAATATCTAGAATGAAGTTCATTCTTAATATACACTGACCGTAATAGCCTAAAGTATCTGTTAACTCAAAAAGAGTTGAACATGAGGCAAACAAGATGGTTAGAGTATTGATGCCCAGTGACATCCTTGTTGTATGACATGCTGGGCCTGAGAGAGAGACTTTTGATGAGAATGTATCTGCAAGACTTTCAAGAATGTGGGTTAGGAGCTCTTCGGCGTGTGTTTCAGGGGAAGGAACCTTGAATGCCCAAGTTAGTGTACAAGAGAGAAGTTGCCAGGAGCAAAGAGTAAGAGAAAGTCCTGTGTCCTTACCTGGAAGCCTCCTGAGTATTTATGGAGGATAGGAGGAGAAGGCCGTTTTGCACAGCTTGTGCAGATGAGGACACATGTTTGGCTAGATCTGGTCTATATCTTTAGAGATATGCATCTCCAGCTATCCGTAGGCAGCTTCGGCCAGTGGGTAGGAGTGTGTGTGAGGCATCTATGCCAGCAATCCCTCAACTGTATTTTTCATTTCTCGGTAAGACTCATTTACGGTGTGAGACCCCTTCGGGCAAAGATTTCATCGAGGGCTACTAGAGAAGACCCTTGAAACAAGCAGACCATCAATGGGAAACATTTTCCTCTATTGAGGATGGTTAACCTTTACTCCCAGGGTTGGTAGTGTGCACCTCCAACGGTGGCGAGGAACCTTTTTCCCGGAGTTAGCTATATGTATTACCGTGGGTGGTGGAGAGATTCCTCCTAAGGTTGGAGTTATGAACCCCCAAGGGTCGCGTCAGGTTCTACCAAGGGAGAAGGTTTTAGCGGCTGATAGCCCTTTTGGCTATCGCATGCCCCGTCCGGAGTACCGAAGTTATGTCTTTGGTGCTAAGAATCTAGAAGCATGTTACTACGATCCTAACCTTAGGAAGCTAAAGTGTCCCTAGAAGAATAACCTATCTTAACTGAGGTCATGCTTTCTGATGAACTAGCATTTCAGTCCAGGCCAATTTCCTTTTGCCAATGTAGTACTTTCAGCATCATCTTGGACCTTTTGTGTACAATTTTCTGAGCTTGAATCTTTGGCAAGGTTGTTACTTTAAGCCAATTTCTCTCTTTTGGTGAAGTCAAACCTTTGGAACACAAGGAGCTATTTTATAAATAGAATGCTCAATTCTGGCAAGGTCACATCCTTGGCACACGATGAGTCATTTTTACCTTAGGGTTTTTATTCCCGCCCTTAACAAATGAACCATCCAATCTTCTGACCGACCAGTCACAGCATCTCAGGTTACATTATACAGACCTACTAGGGCAAAAGGTGTGCCCTTATTTTTTATGTCATATGACATGTGTCACCATGTCATGCATCAACCTTCACATCTGTTATAATAGTTATGTCTCTTCATTTATAGAGGGTCATAATGGTGCTACTTCGCTTGCCTCATTCGGGCTATATAAAGCCATTTCTCTTCAGAATTTTTTCACTCTTTTACTCCCATCCTTGGTTTCTAACTCTCTCATACTTTCCAACTTTTTCTTATTGATGCCCAGCAGCATCTTTGTCATATGACATGCTAGCCTGCAGAGAGGACTTTCGGTGGGGGAGTATCTAAAATGCTAGGAAAAACAAGAGTTAGGAGCTCCCTAGAGTGTGTTTTCGGGGGAAGAGCCTCCGACGCCCAAGTTAGTATTTGTGAGAGTAAAAGTAGAAAGGAACAGGGAGTGCGGAATAGCCAGAGTTCTGTGTCATGTTCTTACCAAGGTCCTGTTGGGTTTCGGGAGCCAAACAGCGCAGCGGAATTTAACCGAAACCCTCCAGGATCCAAGTGAAACGGGGTAAACCGGGTGTTCGAAAATTTCATACCTAATTTTCGATTGAGATCTCTCACTCAACTGTAGAGTTGAATCACAAAACCTGAACAGTTGACGTGTTCAGGCTCTCTATGGTATCCACACGAGCCTCTCGGGATCACCACGCTTCCACCACGTCCCGGCAGATGCGTTTCTCTTGCGCACGCAGTGCTAGCTTGCGTCCTCCAAGGAATTGCAAGAGAAGAGTGCGACTGTCCTTTTTGGAGGCTAGGGCAAGGAGACCTGCGAATTTCTCACTAGAAGTTGTATTTATAGTGAGACTCAACTTCCAGGCCTAATGGGTTTCAAAGCCCTAATCCAATTAGGCTTTAATTTCGGGCTTAATAATGGCTCAACTATTGGGCCCATTATTAATATGAAATTAAAGTGAAACCATAACCCAAATAATTAGCCCATGCACTCTAATGATCCAAATAGCTCTATGTGTGCGACCCAATAGGCTCTTACCACGTTGGCAATGATCATAAATCACATTTATGATCATAAGCAATGAGCGGTGTCTAGCAACACATCATTGCTACCCAAGTGACAAGATTGTCGGTGATTCGACTAAACCTTTATGATCATCACCGATATATGCCATTGTCCCTTTGTCCAAGATATCAAGACTAAGCACGAGACATGGAATGTGTCACTCTCGTATAGCCCAATCTTTGGTTTCTTGATTACCGAGTAGACCAACTTAAACTGATGACATTGATATCGTATATCAACTCATCCGAGCATGGCCATGCATTTTCTAAGTCTCACTCTATCAAGGGGCCCGAAGATATCACTCCCGTTACATAGGAGGGACAAATCCCATCTTGATCATACAAATCCCTCCGCATGATATGTGACATACCCAATGACCTCCTTCAAGTTCACTCAGTTACGAGCAACAAAGGAAAGTATCAAAGTATGTGACTCACATGTAGGGAACCTTGATGATCTTAGGTCGAAGGACTACATATACCATGATCACTATGAGAATCACTTATGACACTCATATAACGATCCATGTAGTGTTCTCATGGTGGGTCGGTCCAGTACACAAGTTCTCCAACTTGTACCCATATGTAGACTACATATCTCATATTAGTCTCCACATATGCTAGTCATTATGTATTATTGCAACCCGCTCCACAATAATACTAGACTAGGGACGTTTAAGAATATCATTATTCTAGGGTTACAATTATGTTTATTACGTTACGCAGAAACAAAACAACAAACATAATTGCTGGATTAATGCCTCAATAAAATATCATGACTCAATGTGCAAAAAATACAATCATCTCATGATTGGCTTTTTGGGCACAACACTAACAATCTCCCACTTGCACTAAAAGCCAATCATCCATGTATCTAATACCGATGGACCTAGAATGGCTATCATGCTTCTGCTGCGTAAGGGGCTTTGTCAGTGGATCAGCAATGTTGCTGTCTGTCGAAGTCCTGCATATCCTTACATCACCCCTCTCGATGATCTCCCTGATGAGATGATAGCGTCGGAGTATGTGTTTGGATCGCTGGTGAGATCGAGGTTCCTTAGCCTGTGCGATTGCTCCATTGTTGTCACAATAGAGCTCTATCGGGTCGGCAATGCTTGGAACCACTCCAAGTTCAGTGATGAACTTCTTGATCCAAACTGCCTCCTTCGCAGCATCAGAGGCGGCAATGTACTCAGATTCTGTTGTAAAGTCAGCTACTGTCTCTTGCTTTGAACTCTTCCAGCTCACAGCACCACCACCAATACAAAACACATAACCAGATTGCGATCTAAAATCATCCTTATCGGATTGGAAGCTTGCATCGGTGTAACCCCTTACAACGAGCTCATCTTCACCTCCAAAGACCAAGAATGCATCCTTAGTCCTTCGTAAGTACTTAAGGATGTTCTTAACAGCTGTCCAGTGACTCTCACCGGGGTTCGATTGGTACCTACTCGTCATGCTCAAAGCATATGAGACATCGGGACGAGTACATATCATGGCATACATGATAGATCCAATTGCTGAGGCATATGGAATCTTACTCATGCGCTCTCTCTCCTCGGGTGTACTCGGACACTGAGATCTAGAAAGAGTGATACCATGTGACATGGGCAAGAATCCTTTCTTGGAATCTTGCATGCTAAACCTCTTTAGCACCTTGTCAATATATGTACTTTGACTTAGGCCAAGAAGCTTTCTAGATCTATCTCTATAGATCCTGATGCCTAACACATAGGCTGCTTCACCCAAGTCCTTCATAGAGAAACATTTCCCTAGCCAAGTCTTCACAGACTGTAGCTCAGGAATGTCATTCCCGATGAGTAGTATGTCATCTACATACAACACCAAGAAGACAATAGCGCTCCCACTAACCTTCTTGTAGACACAAGGTTCATCTTCATTTTTGATAAAACCAAACTCTTTGATTGCTTCATCAAAATGAAGATTCCAACTTCGAGAAGCTTGCTTCAGTCCATAAATGGACCTTTGCAACTTGCACACTTTATTGGCATTCTCAGGAGTGACAAAACCCTCAGGTTGTGTCATGTACACATCCTCAAGTAGCTTTCCATTTAGGAATGCAGTTTTGACATCCATTTGCCATATCTCATAATCATAGTGTGCAGCAATAGCAAACAAAATTCGGATGGATTTAAGCATAGCAACTGGTGAAAAAGTTTCATCATAGTCAATACCATGAATTTGCTTGAAACCTTTTGCAACCAATCGTCCCTTAAAGGTAATCACATTACCATCCATGTCAGTTTTCTTCTTGAAAACCCATTTGCACCCTATGGGTTTTACCCCTTCAGGTGGGTCAACCAAAGTCCATACTTGGTTTTCATACATGGATTCCATCTCGGATTTCATGGCCACTAGCCACTTCTCAGAGTCAGGCCCCGACATAGCTTGTTGGTAGGTTGTGGGCTCATCCTGATCCATGAACATCACATCACCGGTGTGAGTCACAAGAAATTCATATCTCTCGGGCTCACGCCGAATCCTACCAGACCTACGTGGGCTCTGTGCTACAGGAACAGACTCTTGAACCACAACATCTTGTGGTGTCTGTTCAGGTTCCATTTCAGGTTCGATGTCTCCTTGTTGTTCTTGAATTTCTTCAAGTTCTACTTTCCTCCCACTAGTTCCTTTAGAGATAAACTCTTTCTCCAAAAAGACACCAGTTCGAGCAACAAACACTTTTTGCTCAGAAGGATTGTAGAAATAGTAACCCTTTGTTTCTTTGGGATACCCAACAAAAAGGAATTTTTGAGATTTGGGCCCTAGTTTGTCAGAGGATTGACGTTTCACATAAGCATCACAGCCCCAAATCTTCATAAAAGACAAATTGGGACGCCTCCCACTCCATATCTCATATGGTGTCTTTTGAACCGATTTAGATGGAACTCGGTTTAGTGTAAAAGCGGCTGTCTCTAGAGCATGTCCCCAAAAGGAGTTTGGAAGGTCAGCTTGACTCATCATAGAGCGAACCATGTCTAACAGAGTTCGATTTCTCCTTTCAGATACACCATTCCATTGAGGTGTACCTGGTGGAGTGAGTTGTGATACTATACCACACTCCTTCAGATAGTCAAGGAATTCTCGATCCAAGTACTCTCCACCTCGATCTGATTGAAGTACTTTGATACTCTTCCCGAGTTGATTCTCTACTTCATTCTTGAATTCTTTGAACTTTTCAAAGGATTCTGACTTGTGTCTCATAAGATACACATAGCCATATCTGCTAAAGTCATCAGTGAAAGTAATGAAGTATTGGAAACCTCCTCTAGCTTGTGTAGACATAGGGCCACATACATCACTATGTATGAGTCCTAGTAAGTCATTAGCCCTTTCACTTTGCCCTATGAATGGGGCTTTGGTCATCTTGCCCAACAAACATGACTCACATGTCTCATATGATTCAAAATCAAATGAGTCCAAGAGTCCATCCTTATGGAGCTTGGATATGCGGGTCTCATTTATATGGCCCAAGCGACAGTGCCAGAGATAGGTCGGGTTTGAATCATTTAATCTGACCTTCTTGGTATTCACATTATAGATTGGATCTTCGAGGTCTAGAACATACAACCCATTGCTAAGTTGAGCACTACCATAAAAGATTTCATTCAAATAAATAGAACAACATTTGTCCTTTATTATAAATGAAAAACCTTTCTTGTCCAAACAAGAAACAGAAATCAAATTTCTACTAATAGTAGGCACAAAGTAGCAGTTGTCTAATTCTAAAACTAATCCACTAGGTAAAGTGAGAACATAAGTCCCTACGGCTAAGGCAGCAACCCTTGCTCCATTTCCAACACGTAGGTCCACTTCACCTCGGGCCAATCTTCTACTTCTACTTAGATCCTGCACATTTGCACAAATGTGAGATCCACATCCAGTATCCAATACCCAAGATGAGGAAGTAGAAAAGTTAGCCTCTATAACAAAAATACCTGAAGTGGAAGTCTTACTTCCCTTTTCCTTAGCAAGTTCTTCAAGATAGAGCTTGCAATTGCGCTTCCAGTGTCCAGGTTGCTTACAATTACAATGGAAGCACTCCCCTTCCTTTGCCACACCACCCTTTGGTTTCAGTGCAGCTGAAGAAGAACTAGCATTGGACTTTCCATTAGCTTTATCCTTCTTCTTGTTGGCTTTTCCCTTTCCCTTGCCCTTTTGAACCATAAAAATGGGCTTAGCCTTCTTAAGGTTTTGCTCAGCAGTTCTCAACATGTTGAGTAATTCAGGAAGGGACTTGTCAAGGTCGTTCATGTTATAGTTCATGACGAACTGACTGTAGCTTTCAGGCAACGATTGCAAGACTACATCGATAGCCAACTCTTTCTGAAGAGCAAATCCCAAATTCTCAAGATTCTCAATGTACCCAATCATCTTGAGCACATGAGGACCCACGGGACTTCCCTCAGACATCTTGCACTGAAACAATGCCTTAGAGGTCTCAAACCTCTCATGCCTAGCTTGCTCTTGGAAAAGCATTTTGAGATGTTCGATCATATCGAACGCCCCCATGTTCTCATGTTGCTTCTGAAGCTCAGATTCCATGGTAATAAGCATGAGGCATGCAACATCCAAAGCATCATCAGAATGCCTCTTGTGAGCATCCCTTTCAGCTCTTGGAGCAGTGGCAGCAGGCTCATTCGGAATGGGCTGCTCTAGGACATAAGCCTTTCTCTCTTGTTTGAGGACTATCCTCAAGTTTCGGTACCATTTGAGAAAGTTGGTCCCATTCAGTTTTTCCTTCTCAAGGATCGATCGCAACGAAAGTGTCGATGTGTTTTGTGCCATGGTTATCTACAACAGTAAATATGCAGTGTAAGAGTCATGTATTTTAATTCATTTAATAAGGACTTTTATTAAACGATACTCCCACTATTTTCCTCAAAATAATAACCCTCGATATTATTTCGGAACACCTCGGCGCTAAGGTATTCTAGTGGGCCAAGATCCATATTTGACCACAACCTGAGTCAGCTTTGGCTTTTCTCTCAAGTTACAGCTATTTAGGTAGGCAACTCCTTTGCCAATTGCATCTTATGCAACTCTTGGATAGTTGGGTGAACAACACTTGTCCAAGCTCATCTCATGAACTTAAGCCCAACTCTATGCCTCTAAGTCCCTAATCCTATTAGGATGACTTAGTTAAGTCGAACCCAAAGTTAGCAGTTTGGATATCACTATTATCCCATCGCGCCTTACCAAGATGAACATAGGTGCTTTGCTTTGGCAAACCCACCTAATGTTGATCAAAGTCTTGACGAGTGCCAACATTTGGAAGGCATCACATTTAATGACTTAATATTTGTTTGAGGGATTTTTTCTTTTGATCTCACCAATTTGTTATCTCCGGTTGTCTTATACATGCATCACATACAAATATAAAACATGCATCTCATGCTTACAAGAAAGTAAACGTGACATGGTTATAGCCCAAACTATGCGATATTCTCAAGCCAATGAGAATATCATAAAAGCCTAAGAAAAGAAAAGAGTCTTCACAAGCTCCTTCTCTTCCTTTCTTGGTTGCCCTTTTGTTGTCACCTCCTTGGACATACCACCTTGGATGATCCTTGGACATACCACCTTGGATGATCCCATAATGCACCATTACATCAATAATAGAAACCTCGAGTTACATTCGAGGGGAGTAAGGTGAGAAGAGAATGTACAATGAGAGTGATAAGAAAAGGCACGACTCGCAGGCCGTATTTACAAGTACAACCAATCAAGGGCTATAACCATGCACCATGCTTCAAACACCAATCAGCATATCATGTCAAATCTCATTCAACAAAGATGCATGCCAATTTTTGCGCGTTGATTAACCAGTTTTTATTTATGTGGCGCTTCGCATATGGCGGTCCCGCTGGCCTGTCAGTGGGCGGTGGTTCCGCTGACCGGTCAGCGGACGAGGTCAAGGGGAGCCGCCCTTGCGGGGGGCGTGGGGGGCAGCGCCCCCCTGCGCAAAAAATTTTCTTACAATTGCTTAGCCCGAAATCTTGTATTTTGAGAAAGTAGGCACCCGAGACTCCTCTATTCGAGCCACCAAAAATACCTTACTTTCGGTGCCTGAACAGGCCGAATCCGAACCAAGCTAGGGTTTTTGCAACTATTGCAAGAATCCTAATCCATATAGGTATCTCATACCATTCAATTTCGAGTTAATCTCATTAACCAATTTGTGTCGTTTCTTCATATATCTCATATGTTCATTACGAATTCCAGTTTCATGCATCTTGAATCAATCTAATTAATCATGGCCGAAAAGCAACCGAACACATAGCATCATGCGATTCAACACTCAATCCCGATTTAGGGTTTCACCAGTAGCTCTGATACCACTGTTGGGTTTCGGGAGCCAAACAGCGCAGCGGAATTTAACCGAAACCCTCCAGGATCCAAGTGAAACGGGGTAAACCGGGTGTTCAAAAATTTTCATACCTAATTTTCGGTTGAGATCTCTCACTCAACTGTAGAGTTGAATCACAAAACCTGAACAGTTGACGTGTTCAGGCTCTCTATGGTATCCACACGAGCCTCTCGGGATCACCACGCTTCCACCACGTCCCGACAGATGTGTTTCTCTTGCGCTCGCAGTGCTAGCTTGCGTCCTCCAAGGAATTGCAAGAGAAGAGTGTGGCTGTCCTTTTTGGAGGCTAGGGCAAGGAGACCTGCGAATTTCTCACTTAAAAGTTGTATTTATAGTGAAACTCAACTTCCAGGCCTAATGGGTTTCAAAGCCCTAATCCAATTAGGCTTTAATTTCGGGCTTAATAATGGCTCAACTCTTGGGCCCATTATTAATACGAAATTATTGTGAAACCATAACCCAAATAATTAGCCCATGCACTCTAATGATCCAAATAGCTCTATGTGTGCGACCCAATAGGCTCTTGCCATGTTGGCAATGATCATAAATCACATTTATGATCATAAGCAATGAGCGGTGTCTAGCAACACATCATTGCTACCCAAGTGACAAGATTGTCGGTGAATCGACTAAACCTTTATGATCATCACCGATATATGCCATTGTCCCTTTGTCCAAGATATCAAGACTAAGCACGAGACATGGAATGTGTCACTCTCGTATAGCCCAATCTTTGGTTTCTTGATTACCGAGTAGACCAACTTAAACTGATGACATTGATATCGTATATCAACTCATCCGAGCATGGCCATGCATTTTCTAAGTCTCACTCTATCAAGGGGCCCAAAGATATCACTCCCGTTACATAGGAGGGACAAATCCCATCTTGATCATACAAATCCCTCCGCATGATATGTGACATACCCAATGACCTCCTTCAAGTTCACTCAGTTACGAGCAACAAAGGAAAGTATCAAAGTATGTGACTCACATGTAGGGAACCTTGTTGATCTTAGGTCGAAGGACTACATATACCATGATCACTATGAGAATCACTTATGACACTCATATAACGATCCATGAAGTGTTCTCATGGTGGGTCGGTCCAGTACACAAGTTCTCCAACTTGTACCCATATGTAGACTAGATATCTCATATTAATCTCCACATATGCTAGTCATTATGTATTATTGCAACCCGCTCCACAATAATACTAGACTAGGGACGTTTAAGAATATCACTATTCTAGGGTTACAATTATGCTTATTACGTTACGCAGAAACAAAACAACAAACATAATTGCTGGATTAATGCCTCAATAAAATATCATGACTCAATGTGCAAAAATACAATCATCTCATGATTGGCTTTTTGGGCACAATACTAACAGGTCCCTTCTAAATATTTATAGAAGGGTGGAGGGAGGAGGCCATTTGACACAACCTGTTTAGATCGTGAGACATGTTCGGTCAGATTTTATCTGTACCCTCAGAGATAGGTATCTCTAACTGGTTTAGGCCGTTCCAACCAGATGGTAGGGGCGTGTGCGAGGTCTCCTTGTCAGAGGCCCATTAACTATTTTTGTAGTATCTCCATAAGATCCCTTCGGGGAATGAGACCCCTTCGGAATAAGAGACCCCATCGGGATAAGAGACCCCTTCGGATGCAGATTATCACCGAGGGCTATTAGAAAAGGCCATTCGGCGGAGAGGATCACCTTCTAAAGATATTTTCCTCTACCGAGGATGGGGAATCTACTTTTTTTAGGTCAGTAGGTTCATAAAATCCAAGGCGGTGAAAGACACCCTTCCCCGAAGTTGGTCATGTCACCTTCTCGAGGGTGGTGTGAGTGTCCCTCGAGTTGGTGCCAAGCCTTATCCGAGAATGGTGAGGGTCCCCTTTTCCCTAGGTTGGTCACTTGTGCTGACCAACAGAGGTGCTCATCAGACCGATTTAGGAGTTCTCCAGGCCTAATAGCCCTTCGGCTATCACATGCCCTCCTCGAAAAGCCAAAGTTGTATTCTTCAGTGCTCGAGCTATTGGAAGCATATCGTGGAACTCTTTGTGGAAGGTCAGAGTCATCATTTTATGACCAAATTTTTGACCGAGGTTACCTTTGTCAGAAGACAGAACCTCTTCGATCCAAGATGCCTCTCCTATCCGAGGTATTTCCTTCGGCATTAAGTGGTACTCCTCGCTTCTTGGCCGAGCTTTTTAGGTTCCCAAAGTTGTTTCTTCAGTTCGGAAAGCATATTTCCCTTCTAAGGCTTTTGTTGTCTGCCAGTGAATCATCACATCCTCTGACTAGATAAACACATCACTTTGGGCTAGGCTTGCATAGGTCTGCTAGCTGTTAGAAGCCGTGCCCTTGTTTATCGCATCAAGTGACACGTGTCATCAGTTGACTGATGAACTGGCGTATTCGTTACGTCAGTTTTTCCCCTTCGCCTACAAAGGGTTCTTACGGCGACGTTTCACCTACCTCCTTCGTTCTATATAAACGCTTCCTTCTTCAGAGTCCTCTACACTTCTCATTTTTCACTGCCTTTGCTCTTTAATTTTCTTTCCTTTTTCACCTTCTCTTTGGCGGTCGTGCTAGCGGTGGAGCGATTTCTGGTGAGTTTGTGGTGATTTCCGAAGTCACTGTCTTTACCCCGAACTAGGTGGGTTTATTTCAGAAATGATAGTTTTTTCTCTCAATCCTTTTTCTTTTTTCTTCCCAAAGTTGGTTTCTTTTCCGAAGATGCCTTCTCCCGAAACCAAAGTTCAGCCCATCCCCAAGAGTTGGCTCTCTCTTAACTTTCATCCGAGCTATGCCACTTTGGAAAAATTGAAGAAGTGGTCAGCGAAGTTTTTTGTCCCTTCCTATGCCATCACCAAGCTCCCTAGTCCCGGTATACCTACTTAAGGCCCTCGGTCAAATGAGATCACCGTATTTTGAGCACAGCTTAAGGCGAGAGTCCGGTATCCCCCTCTGAAGACGGTTTGTGACTTTTGCCAATTCCATGGCATAGCTGTGAACCAACTTCCCCTGAACTTTTATTCTTATTTCAAAGCCTTCCTTTGTATGCGTGGGGTCTTTAAGGTAGTGCCCCACTTCATTTTCTTCATGCAATATTACAAACTCCACCCTGTTCCGAAGGGCAGGTTCTATTTCTTGCTCCCTCGGGGATTTGGAAGTAAAAAGTATACATTCACCTTCGGAGCGAAGGATAATTGGCAAGGGTGGTAGAAGAAGTTCTTCTTCTTGAAGTTCTTCTTCTTGAAGGTGGATGAGTAATGGAAGGACATGCCAATCCAGTGGGCTTCAACGATCCTTAATATCGACATGGTTAATTTGAGGAAGCTCTTAACCCTAGAGCATGAGTCCCAATTTGAAGAATTCGACAGCCATATTTGGGCTGTCGCGGATTGGGACCCTGATGTCCCTCCGCGTTCTCTATACCCCTTCCCCTTTAGATGGAGCTTCATGATCGAAGAGGTCCTTTGGGAGCTCGAGGTGATCAAGGAACACATTACCGAAAAACGTATACCGAAGACCTTGTTCGATGGCAATAAGTCATGGTTGGTGATGCTCATTCGGAACGAACTCACGTACTCGGCACTTCAAGAGAGTAAGTTTCTACCCAGATTTAGTCATATACAACCTTCTGTACTTACACTGATGTTTTTCTTTTTGTAGAGATGGGTGATAGGTCTGCTACCTTTCACAAGAGCTTCTTCCTCGGCCGGGCCAAAAAGGGGGAGTAGCAGACAAAGAAGGCAGCGTCAAAAAGGAAAAAGGCACCTGGTGGACCCTCTTCAGCATTGACATCGTAAAAGGTGAAGCAGGACTCCCCTCCACCTCCGCCCGAAGGAGAAGTGGATGTGCTGGATCAGACTCCTATTTGCACCGATCCTTCTTTGGAGCCGGCCATCTTCTTGGCTCCTCTAAGTCCCAGTACTGTCGTGGAGACTTTGGGGATCTTGGCTGGGGGACTTTCAGCAGAAGAGCTCAAGGAACACTGAAAAAGGAAAGGCAAAGGTGTTCCCACCGAGGTCTTTGATGTCAGTGACTCCGAAGGAGAAGATGTCGAACTCGCTCCAGGTTTGTCCCTTAGCCATTCTTTTATGAGTTTGGGAATTTTTGGTATTTTAAACCTTATTGACGAATGGCTAAAGGATAACATTCTGATGGAACATCGGCGTGAATTTGCTGGCAAAGGAGCGTGGGCTCCATGGGTGCAGGACCATGCTTGGAAAAGGGCTATTCGGGACTCCAAAATCCCGAGGGACAAGGTTTCGAGGGAGCCCTTCTAGACTTTCACAAAGAACATGGACCTGTTCTCTGAGGATAACCAGAAGATGGCTCCCTAAATGGCGAAGGGCATTATCACGAATGCCACCTTTCGGTCCCTAACCAAAAAGTGCCCATATGAAGAGGTCCTCACCACAAGGATGAGCGAACATGCTACCTAGGTAATCTTCAACCATTTAGTTTATTGAAAAATTTTCTAAGTCTTGTTCCTTTTTTATGCTTATTCAGAATTTTCCCCTTTTGCAGTTTTTGGCATATAGTGGGTACCTTCAGGGCTGGGCGGCTAAGCAGTCTTGGGTGTAAAGTCAGTCGGAGGAAAGTTTGGCCAAGACCAAGGAACTTTTTGCTAGCTCCGTCGTTAAGTATGGCGAGCTTAACAAGATAGCCAAGGTGGACCTGTCCAACCTTCAGCAGGAAGTTCTGAAGAGCCAAGGCAAACTAATGGAGGAATTTTCCTTTAAAGTATCCGACCCTGGGGGGAAGGTAATATCTTTGACCTCGGTGAACGAAGCTTTCCAAAAGGAAAAGGAGGAAGCCACTGCCGATCTTTCAATGGCATTTGGTTTCAACTCTGAACATCAAGCTGAGGTCGATCAGCGGAGGAAGGAGAAGAAGAAGAAGAAGAAGAAGAAGAAGAAATTGGAGAAGAAGGTCAAGGTCCTCAAGAAGGAGCTGGAGAACATGAAGGCAGAGAAGGCGAAGTCCGACCAGGTGACTAAGTCCTCTTTTCAGTACGGTTTTTGCCTTGCTTGGCACCAAGTCCTGTCCAAGTTTCTTCACCACAACCTTTCCTTTCTGGCGGCTCTTCGGAAGCGATGACATGCCGTTTCGGTATTTTGCATAATTTGGTTTGCCATCTTGTACAAGTTGTACAAGTTACTCATGGACCTTCGAAATTGACAACATTTGGTTTGCCATCTTCGGTATTTTGCGTAATTTTGCATTTGAAAATTTTTCTAAGTGTACATACACTTATACACTTTAGGAAATAACCCCCATCAGCATTAACCATGTTTGGCCAACAGCCTTCAGTGAATTAGTTACGTATTTTTAGGGCCAACCATGTTCGAGGGTGTCCAACCATTTTTGGTAAAGATTGCATATTTTCCCAAATGCTCATTCGGGAATGACCATGCTTGATTTTGTCCCTCAGAACTGACATTGTTCGGTTTGCTCCCTTAGAATCGACCATGTTCAATCAATGTCCTTCGACAAAAGTGTATATCTTTACACATGTACCATTGAAAAGAAAACCACATTTGGCTGCCCACCTTTGGCGTCTTTTGCACAATTTTTTTCTTGAAAATTTTTCTAAGTGTAGAATTTTTTCAACGAGTCTGAATGCCATGTATTTTCCAATTCTCCACCTTCGGTATCACCGAGCTTATAGACTCATAACCAAACTCCCTTGAGGACCAAGTAAGGTCCATCCCAGTTTGCCTGAAGTACTCCATGAGATGGCCTTCGGGCTTCAAATTTAACCTTTTGGAGAAGGAGGTCCCTTTTCTTGATTCTTTTATGCTTGACATGCAAGTTTGCAGCAATGGCTATTCTTTGCTGAAAAGCCTTTCTTCTGAGCTTGGCCATCTTTCTATGCTCCTCAATAAGATCCAACTTGGTTCTTAAACCAAGGTTGTTCCCTTCTTCGTTAAAGACCTGTACCTTCACAAATGGTTGTATGACCTCGACAGGGATAATGGCCTCATACTAAAGATGAGTAAAAAGGGTGTCTCACCCGTTGCCCTTCGGGGAGTTGTTCGGTAGCTCCATAGCACACTCGGGAGCTCTCCTAGCCATTTCTCCTTTGCTTCCTTTAGCCTCTTATTTAAGCCATCTTTTATCATTCTGTTGGATACTTTAACTTGTCCATTGCTCTGAGGATGGGCCACCGGGGTGAATTGCAATTTTATCCTAAGGTTAGTTGTGAATTCTTGGAACCCCTTATCAGTAAACTAGGAACAATTATTAGCTACTTTCACCGTCGGCATGCCGAATCTACATATAATGTTCTTCCAGACAAATCTTTGTATGTCCTTCACTGATATTGCTGCTAAAGGCTCTGCCTCGATCCATTTGGTGAAATAGTCTACTGCAACTATGCAAAACTTGACTCCTCCTGGAGCTATTGGGAGAGGTCCGGTGAGGTCAATACCCCAAACAGCGAAGGGGTAAGAGTAGTTTGCCAAAGTTATGACTTCTGAGGGTAGTCTCTGGATAAAAGCATGCCTCTGGCAGCTATCACATTTCTAGATGAATTGCCTCACCTCCTTCCTCAAGGTAGGCCAGAAGTATCCTTGGTGAAGTAGTACCCCAGCAAGGGCATAAGTTCCTATGTGAGAACTGTAAGCCCTCTCATGGACTTCTTTGACGACCATCTCAACATCCTTTTCATTGGCACAGCTCTGCAATGGACTTGTGCACCTTTTTCGGTACAACTCTTCCTTAATTAGGAAGTGTCTTCCTAAGAGCTTTCGCACTTTCGTGGCTTCAAGAGGATCTGCGGGAAGTTCCAAAGTTGTGACATATTTCTTGATAGGATCTTTCCACCCTTTGCCCGAGGTCGTGATGCACATTATCGCCATACTTGGCTGATACAGTACTTTAGTGGACTCTTTTGATTTGGGCAAAATGTCTACTTCCATATTATCTCACCGAGGTACATTTTCTATACGTATAGTGCCACACTCTTGGATGAGCTTTTTTACGAGGTCATGGTATTTTGCCAAGTTTGGGTCCTTTGCACCGTAGTCCCCCGCCATCTGTTGTACCACTAACTGAGAATTGTTGTTGGCCTTCATATTTCCTACACCAACTTTTTTTGCTAGCTGCAAGCCAACAATAAGGGCTTCATATTCCGCAATATTGTTGGTGACATTGAATCCGAATTTGATGGCCTTCTTGGCTTCCATACCTTCGGGCCCATGGAGGATTACTCTAGCTCCTTGGAGTTTGGAACTAAAAGCTCCATCAATAAAGAATGTCCACTTAGGTTCATATTTTCTGAAGTCTTCCGGGGTATCCTCAGTTTTCAGACCATGATAGGGTGCCCTTGGAAGTAATGTCACAACCTTCTACTTGCCAGTACTAGGGAATAGATGGCCTTCTACAGAAGAGGTGACAGTCGAAGGGCTACCGCCCCTGAAGGACTTCACATGTGCGCGCCACCTCTGGTCAAAGTAGACATGACAAGACCCTTACAAGGAGAGGGCCGCAGCACCCTCGGACAAGCCGGATAGGCGCTACACTCAAGAAATCCATGGGACCAATTTCGGTCAGAAGGAGTCACCGCCCTTCCTGAGGATGACCTCGCACCGACCTCACATGCCCAAAAACCACCTTCAAATACTCTCTGGGCCACCCTCAGGGTGCACTCACGAAGTGCCATCATCAGGTACCCGAGCCTGACCTCAGGAAAGCCCAACCAAAGGTGTCTTGTACAAACAAGGGTCCTCCCTCCAGAGGAGCTCACCTCCCTAAAATGAGCTATGTACCCCGAAGGAGTTCGGTCCCTCGAAAAGGCCACGCGGGTGTACAGTGGAACGACTGAGGAGTCTCTAAGACACCATACTCGTACGGCCCCCGACACGTCGCCCTCGGACACGCTCTGACACACCGTACTCATACAACCCCCGACACGCCGCCCTCGGACACACTCTGACACACCGTACTCGTACGGCCCTCAACACGCTGCCCTTGTACGACCTAGATTTTTGGCAGGGCGGCCTATGGTCAGCTAGAGGCTTCCCCTCTTTGGAAAGTACGGACCGCATCCGACCGAACACGTGTCACGATCTGGGCAGGCTGTGACAAACAAACTTCTCTTGTTCACCTCTCTATAAATATTCGGGAAACGCCCCAGGTAAGGGGATCCCCACTCCAAGGAAGAATCTCTCCACTCTCTACTTGTTCTCCATTCTTCAGACACTAACTTGGGCGTCGGAGAATCCCTCCCCCCTCCCCCCTGGAGAAACACTTCGGGGAGCTCCTAACCCTTACTTCTCTGAGTCCCTGCAGTCCTTCTCCCACAAGAGGCACCTTATCCAGGCATTCCCTCACCGGAAGTTTCTGCTCCAGGATCATCATGTCGCATAACGAAGATGTGGAAGGGCATCATTTGGCGCTGTCTGTGGGAACCCTTTCCCAGGTCACCGTCGTAGAGACTCGGCATTCCAAAGACAAGGGGCTCCCGAAGTCCCCCTCTGCGCCGGAGGCTCAGCCGGCGACCAAGCAGCCCACTGCAGAAACTTCTGCGCCGGAGGACGACCGCCCTCTAACAGTGACGTTGGGCTTCTTACGAGACTTCCAGCGCTCCATCGTCGCTGAAATGACTCAGCAGCTCGACCAGAGGTGGCCCCAGCCTCCTCCGGTCCGAAGGGCCTCCCCCTCGGCAGCGCGTCGGGAGAGAAGCTCGAGGTCCACCCACCAGAGTTCTAGGAGTGAGGACTCTCACGACGCATCTTCTATGGAGGACGTGCCCTCTAGGGCGCGACCCACCAGAGAAAGGGCCCCAAAAGAAACTGGGACCTCCTGTCGGCGGAATCCGTCCCCGTACCGAAGGTCCCAGTCTCCTCTCCGCCGAAGTTACTCTCCGAGAAGGAGAAGAAGTTCGCCATTGCCGGCGACCACCAGGCAGCAAGGGGAAGCTAACACAGCTACCCTCATGGAGAAGATCCTTGGAAGACTGGAAAAGGTTGAGAGGCAGATCTCCCGAAAACCAGTCTGGTCAAGATTGTCTGACGCTTATACCGGAGAAGAGTCACCCTTTGTACGGGAAGTGGTGGAGGCGCCCATGCCTAGTGACTTCAGGGTGCCACGCTTGGAAACCTACGACGGGCATAGTGACCCCCAGGCGCACCTGACAAAGTACAAGCGAAGCATGGTGCTCCACGGCGCAGATGACGCCACCCTCTGCAAGTGTTTCGAGGTGACCCTCTCCGGTCCAGCAACGGCATGGTATAACTCCCTAGCCCACGGAACCTTGCTGAGTTTCCAGGAGCTGTCCACTGCCTTCACCCAACAGTTCATTGGCAGCAAGCCAACGGCCAAGATGCCGGTGCAGATGTTCGACATAGCACAGCGAAGTGGGGAAACCATTCGCGACTACGTCGAAAGGTTCAACCGAGAAGCACTAAGCATGCCCGACTTTCGGCCCGAGATTCGCATCCTCGCAATGATAAGGGGACTTCGGAGAGACTCCCAGCTCTTTTATGAGTTCTCCAAGGACCCCCCAGACACTCTCGGGGAGTTCTACCGAAGGGCCGAACAGCACATGACGGCCGAAGAACTCAGAATGGGGGGACCAAAGGTGGAACACCCTCGGCCCGAAGGACCAAGCCACCAGCCTCGTCACCAGAATGAGGTTGGAGGAAGGCCCCGAAAACAAAGGGGTAAAAGGCCAATGACGTTCACTCCCCTGAACGCCATGAGGGCCAGCATTCTCATGGCCTTAGAAAGGCAAGGGACTACAGTTCCAAGGCCAAAGGCCATGACTTCGGAAAACAAGAAGAACATGAAGAAGTTCTGCCAATTCCACCGAGATCATGGCCATGACACTGAAGACTGCTTCCAGCTAAGGAAGTACATCGAGTCTCTGATAAAGCAGGGCCAACTTCACCGGTACTTGCGGATGCCTTCTCCGAAAGGGAGAAAGGAAGAACAAAGAAGGGGGGACGAGGAGGACTATGATTCCGACAGACGTCGAGACCGAAGTCCTCGAAAGAATCCGCCACCACCAGCAGGGGTCATCCAAACCATCACTACAGGGATACCCTCAGCTGAGAGGAAAAGAAAGATAAGAGAAATCTCCGTAATGGAGTATGGGAACTCGCCAAACAGGCTTGTTCGCAAAGACGGGTCCACTGTGAAGTTCCCCCACGATGACCCACTCCTTGTCATGGCAAGGATAGGGAGTTGGGACGTCAAAAGAGTACTTCTGGACGACGGCTCCAACACCGACGTCATCTTCTCCCACCTACTGCCTAACTTAGGCATTTCAAAAGGTGACCTCAACACAGTCAATTCCCCCACCTTTGGGGTTGGGCCATCCGAGCTCCCAGTCCTCGGATACATCGATCTGCCCCTAATGTTGAAAGGGACCTCACCTCAGAGTCAGGAGGAACTGTTCGCCTCCGTTATGATGAGATTCATTGTCATTGATGTTCCCTCATCATACAACGCCATCCTCGGAAGGCAAACTCAAGGCAATCTCCACATCCGCCCGGATGTAAAGTACTTAACAGTCACCTTCGCAACTAAAGAAGGAGATGCAGAGATCTTCATTGACCAAGCCGAAGTCAGGAGGGTCTTCACCAAGGCTAGACAAAGCCCGGCGAAGGTCCAAGTACAGACTTCGGCTACTGAAAGAGCCGTCATGACAGGCGAAGAGACAGCAAAGGAGGGAATAGAAGAGTTGGAAAAAGTAGAAACAGAAGATGTAGAGCTGGTCCCCGGCCGAAACACCCGAGTGGGGAAAAAATTGGCCAAGGGTGACAAAGATAGGCTTGTATCTTTCTTGTTAATGAACAAAGATCTATTCGCCTACTCTCCGAAAGACATGCCTGGGGTCGACCTCAGCATAATCCACCATAGTCTCAAAGTACGCCCTGACGCAAGGCCGGTTCGGCAGAAAAAATGGAACCTATCGGCTCATAAGAACTCCTTCGTTAAAGCCGAGGTTAAGCGCCTGATTGAGGCAGGGGTAATAAGAGAAGTTAAATACCCCGAATGGCTCAACAACGTGGTTATCGCCACAAAAGAAGGGAGTGAAAAGCTCCGAATGTGCATCAATTTTCGGAACCTGAATGATGCCTGTCCAAAGGACTCCTACCCTTTGCCAGCCATAGACCAATTGGTGGATTCAACCGCCGAATACGGCCTTCTCAGTTTCCTCAATGCCTTCAGCGGGTATCATCAAATTTGGATGAACCCTGAAGATGAAGAAAAAACCGCCTTCATCACCGAAGTTGGTACCTACTGCTACGTCAGAATGCCCTTCGGCCTTAAGAACGCAGGGGCTACCTATCAAAGGTTGATGAATGAAGTGTTCGACTCCCAGATCGGGAGGAACAAGGAAGCGTATGTTGATGATATGATAGTTAAGAGCAGAGTGCCTAGTAATCATATCTTGGACTTAGATGAAACCTTCCAACAACTTCGAGAGTTCGGCATTCGCCTTAACCCCAATAAGCGCGTGTTTGGAGTAAGCGCAGGTAAGTTCCTTGGGTTCATGGTGTCAGAAATGGGAATAGACGCCAACCCCAAAAAGGTCAAAGCCTTGATGGGATTTCGAACACCTACAACCACTAAAGATAGACAAAGGCTTACCGAAAGAATCACTTCCCTTAGTAGATTCATTTCCAGGTGTGGCGACCGATGTTGATCATTCTTCAAGGTGCTTACCAAAGCTGCCAAAAGTGAAGGCAACTCCGGAACCGAGGAGCACCCTTGGAACCCAGAATGTCAGAAAGCTTGGGATGAGCTCAAAAGCTACCTAACCCGTCTACCAACACTTCGGCAACCTCGGGAAGGAGAACGTCTCATCCTCTACCTTGCTGTCACTGAAAAAGCTGTGAGTTCAGTCTTAGTGAAAAAAGGGGGTGGGAGGCAGTGGCCAGTATATTATGTAAGCAAGTCCCTGCACGGCACCGAGGTCAGGTACCCATTGCTCCAAAAAGCCATTTATGCCTTAGTGCTCGCGAGTAGGAGGCTACGGCCCTACTTTCAAGGACACGCCATCATTGTCCGAAGCAACCTACCTCTACGTGACATAATGAAGAAGGTAGAGCATTCAGGAAGGCTATCAAAATGGTGTATCGAGCTCGGAGAATATGACATCACTTACGAGCCAAGAAGGGCAATAAAAGCCCAAGCATTGGCAGATTTCATCGCCGAAATTCCAGAAATCGAGGATGGTGAACCTACCTCGGAAGATCTGATAAGGATTGAACCAGAGTGGAAACTCTTTGTCGATGGAGCCTCAGGCGCCGAACACTAAGGCGCTGGAGTGGTTCTTTAGGGGCCCGAAGGTATGGAAGCCACCAAAGCCATCAAATTCAATTTTGATGTCACCAATAACATCGCCGAATATGAGGCCCTCATAGCAGGACTAAAACTGGCCAGAAAAGTTGGTGTAAAAAACCTTAAGGCCCATAGCGACTCACAGCTAGTAGCCCGGCAAATGAAAGGAGATCACGCTGCAAAGGATCCAACCTTGGCAAAATATCATGACCTTGTCAAGAAACTCATTAAAGAGTTTTACTCGGTACAAATAGAAAACATGCCTCGTAGAGATAATGCTTAAACTGATACCTTGGCCAGGTCCAAGGAACCCAGCGAGGTGCTGAGTCAACCCAACACAGAGATAATGTGCGCAGCAACCCCAGGAGAAGGATGACAAGATTCCATCAAGAAATACCTTGCAACTTCGGCACTCCCCGAAGACCCTGTCGAGGTCGCAAAAGTGCGAAAACGCTCTGGTAGATACTTCCTCATTAGGGAAGAACTATATAGACAAAGGTATGCAAGTCCCTTGCAGAGGTGCATAAGTGAAGAAGATGTCAGAACAGTCCTCAAAGAAGTTCATGAGGGGGCCTGTGGTTCCCACATGGGAATAGATGCCTTCGCAGAAGTATTACTTTGCCAAGGTTACTTTTGGCCTACCATAAGGAAGGATGCAAGGCAATTTGTTCGAAAATGTGACAATTGCCAAAGACATGCCAACATCCAGAGGTTACCCTCGGAAAAGATAACTTTCGCAAATTACCCTTGCCCTTTCGCCGTTTGGGGTATTGACCTCATCAGACCTCTCCCAAGCACCCCCGGTGGAGTGAAGTTCTGCATAGTTGCAGTAGATTACTTTACTAAGTGGATCGAAGCAGAGCTTTTAGCATCGATCTCGGTGAAGGACACCCAGAAGTTCATTTGGAAGAACATCATATGCCGATTTGACGTACCAAAGGTAATAGTGGCCGACAATGGTACCCAGTTTACTAACAAAGGGTTCCGAGAATTTGTGACCAACCTCGGCATAAAACTACACTTCGCCCTAGTAGCCCATCCTCAAAGTAATGGGCAAGTTGAGGTGTCCAATAGGACAATAAAAGATGGCCTGAAGAAAAGGCTAAAAGAGGCAAAGGGGAAATGGCCAGGAGAACTCCCAAGTGTATTATGGAGCTGCCACACAACTCCACGAAGGGCCACAGGAGAAACTCCTTTCTCGCTCGTGTTCGGTACAAAAGCCATTATTCCCATTGAGGTCATACAGCATTCAGTAGGAATACAGGTGTTCGACGAAGGAGGAAACAACCTTGGCTTGAGGGCAAAATTAGACCTCGCTGAAAAACACCGGGAAATGGCCGAACTCAGGAGGAAGGCTTTTCAACAAAGAGTAGCTGATGCTACTAACTTGCATGTGAAGGAAAAAGGAATCAAGAAGGGGGACCTCGTCCTCCGAAGGGCCGAATTCAAGCCGCAAAGGCCATTCGATGGGGTACTTCGGGCAAACTGGGACGGACCTTATCTGATCCTCGACGAAATCCGCCCAGGGGTCTACAAATTAGGCAACGTCGAAAGAGTAGAGTTGAGAAACACTCGGCATTCAGATTCTTTGAAAAAATTCTACACTTAGACATTTTTTCTGAAGAAAAGCTTGTGATTACTCCTTTCTGAAATCGCCAGTAAATAAAAGCATACGTGTCAACCGAATATGGTTTATAAACCAAACATGGTCACGTTGATGGAGTGGGCTCCTGGCGTATTGACTTTTTAAAATTCTTCCCAAAAAGTACTAGTTCCCTAGTGAAGCCCAAAACTCGGTGGAATACGTTCGGAAAAGTGAAAATGCTCCACATACTGGAAAAATTTCGCTAAGGGCAGAATGGTACAAGGTTTCCCGAAGGCATGATTTCGAACGTGGATGTTTGTCGAAGACGCGTACACAAAAACATACAAACCTCCGAAGAGTGAGGACCAAAGAAAAGAACGGGAACTTAGCTAAATTTTTGAAAGAATATTTCATTCATAGCTCTAAGCAAAAGGACGAAGGAGCAGGTTACAAGAAAAAGAAAGAAGAAAAAGCCTATTGTTGAGCCTAAGCATCCGGCACCTCCTCGGCGTTAGCATCTTTCTCTTGAATGGGAGCATCCGGAGGTGCGGGTACAACAGGAGGGAGGTTGAGGTACTCCAACTTCGACCACGTCCACCTGGGCTCCTTGGGGAAATCCAAAGCGGCCAAGAAGGAGAGGTCGAGTTCGGGGTGCTGAGAAAGGACTTGATGACGAGCCAGACAGAAACCATCTTGGAAAGATACCTTTGCCATCTAGTCAGACTGGTCCTTCTCGGCACTCAGAGTCGCCAGTTCGGAGGTGAGCTTAGCAACCTCCCTCTTGAGCTTCTTTTTCTTCTTCTTCTTGGCCTTCTTCTTCAACAAATCGACCTCGGCTTGGAGATCGGCGTTCAAAGCAAATGCCTTCGTAAAGTTTTTAGCATCCTCTGCCTTTCCCTTCCGAAGGGCCTCGTTCTCCGAAGAGAAAACGGCACACTTTGCGCCGAGGTCCTCAACCTTGGCCGAAAAATCAAGAAGGAGCTCCTTCTTGCTTTCCCGGAGCTCGGCCCGAAAATTCTCCACGTCCTCCTTGGTGATTTTATTCAGTTCACCGTACTTGAGGACGTATTTGGCGCAAAATTCTTTCACTCTCCTCAGAGAATTCTCAAACCGAGAATGAGCCTCAGTCTGCTTTGCCGGCCAAGCTCGAAAATATCCGCTGTATGCCAAGAGCTGTAAAAAAAAAAAACCCCGAGTAAGGGTCAAAAGGCAACGAAAACTTAGAAGAAAATTTTTCTAAGTCCCCAAAGAAGGAAAGGAGAAATCTACCTGGGCGGCGTGTTCGCTCATCATCGTCGTGAGGATCTCCTCGTTCGGACATTCGGTGATGAGCGACTGAAAGATGGCGTTCATCAGAACACCTTTCACCATCTGGGGAGCCATCAGCTGGCTGTCCTCGAAGAACAAATTCATGTTCTCCGTGAAAGACCAGAAGGGCTCCCTAGGTGCCTTGTCCTTCGGGATATGGCTATCCCGAAGGGCCTTTTTCCGAGCATGAGCCTCCACCCAAAGAGCTGGTGTCACCTCCTTTGCAAGATCACGCCGAAGTTCCATTAGTACGTCATCCCTTAGCCATTCATCTATAAGATCGTAGATACCAAAAACACCAAGATTCATAGAGAAATGGCTAAGGAACGAACCTGGTGGAACCTCGGTTACGGCATCCTCGGCCTCGTCCACTTCACAGACTTCGCCGGGAATGTTTTTGCCCTTCCTTCTCCTCCTCTCCTCGAGCTCTTGAGCTGAAGTACCTTCGACCGAAGTCTCAGTTGCAGCATCCAGACTCAAAGCTGTCTCGAGGATGGCAGGATCCGAAGGTGGATCGGCGTGGGCAGGAGATTGGGCAGGCGACTGATCCTGCACTTCGACAACGTCTTCGGGGGGAGGGGGAAGGATGTCCGCCTTGGCCTTCTTTGGCTTGGACGGCCCCCCGATAGTCTTTTTCCTCTTCACAGACGCCTTCCTCCGCGTCTGCTCCCCCTTTTCGGCCTGGCCAACAAAAAGGGACTTATAGAATTCCGCAGATTGATCGCCCATCTCTGCAAAAGGAAAAAACATCAGTGCAAGTCCAAAAGGAATACAGGTAGCAAAACCTGGGAGATAACTTACTCTCAGAAAAAGCCTCGTATGAGATCTCGGCCCAAAGAAGCATCACCAACCATGCCTTCTTCACTGGCAGAACAGGTACGGGCAGGTTCAAGTCGAACTTGTGCTCGTGGATTACCCCCAATTCCTGAAGGACCTCTTCAGACATAATGTCCCACTTAATGGGAAAGGGGTATAAGGAGCGCGGTGGGACCTCGGAGTCCCAGTCCGCAACCGCCCGGACCCGTCTGTCGAACTCATCAAACTCCGCGGCCAACCCCGAAGTCAACAGCTTCCGAGGGTCAACAACGTCAGTCTTAAACACCCCCGAAGCCCATCTGGTCGGAACGTAGCTCCATCTTTCAGGAACTGACAGGAAGAAGAACTTTTTCAGCCACCCCTACCAGCTATCCTTCATCCTGAAAGTGAAAGTGAACTTCTTGCTCCCGGATCGTTAGGGAAGCAAGAAGTAAAAGCCACCCTTGGGGACCGGGTGGAGTTTATAGTATTGCAGGAAGAATAGAAAATGAGGCTTTATCTTAAAAACCCCACACATGAAAAGAAAGGCATTGAAATAAGAATAAGAGTTTGGAGGAAGCTGGTTCATGGCAATCCCATGAAACCTGCAGAACTCACACACCATTCGTGAGGGAGGATACCGAAGACCGGCCTTTAGTTGGGCTCGATAAATAGTGATCTCATAAGAATGGGCCATGTAACCGTATGTGACCGAGGTAGGTAACCTCGGGACGGCATAAGTAGGGAGATAGAATTTTGCTACCCACTTCATCATTTTCTCCGAAGTAGTGTAGCATGGATGAGACTCAAGGGGGAGAAAGCTCTCGAGAATAGGACGGACAGTCATCAGTGCAGCAGGGTTCAACATTTCTCAAAGAGAAAAGAGGTAACCTTGTGAAAACTAAAAAAATAGAACCGAAGGACTCCGAAAAAACAAAGCTACGGAACAAGCGACTTCGGAAGGAAAAAAGAACTTTGGAAAGAAAGACCTACAAAAAGTTTTGTGAAAATATGGATTCCTGGACGCCATCATGAAAGGTTGCCAAAAATCGCTCCACAGCTAAAACCGCCGCCAGAACGAGAAAAAAGACAAGAGAGAGTTCTAGAGCAAATGAAAGTAAAGGGAAAGAGCGTGAAGGTTTGAGGCAAGATGAGTTTATATAGGCCAAAGGGGGCAGGCGAAACGTTTTCATTATTGCTCCTCGAAGGTGAAGAGATGCAATTGATGTAACCGACGCAACCGTTCACCACCCATCAGCAGCCACGTGTAAGCCAATGCAGGAAACGAGGGCACGACCCAAAGTAATGTGCCCATTTTATGGGAAGACGAAATGATTCACTAACAGAAAAAGCCAGTGGAAGTACGCGCCTCAGACAGTGACCTCGACGGAAGAGCCAGGGACACCACTCAAACACCAGGGGAACTACCTCGATAGGGCACCTTAGTTCACGAAAGTTCCCTCCGGGAAGAAGGAGACTTCGGATGGAAGCCCATCATGGCAACAAGACCAAGCATCGCTTGCCACAAAAACGGCTCCCGAAACGCCCCAAACCAAAGGAACGTCGTCGATTTTCTGTGGGGGGGCATGTGATAACCGAAAGGCAACCACCCCCGAAGGACTTCACATGTGTGCACCACCTCCGGTCGAAGTAGACATGACAAGACCCCGGCGAGGAGAGGGCTGCAGCACCCTCGGACAAGCCGTATAGGCACTACCCTCAGGAAACCCATGGGACCAACTTCGGTCAGAATGAGTCACCGTCCTTCCCGAGGGTGACCTCGCGCTGACCTCACATGCCCAAAACCACCTTCGAATACTCTCTGGGCCACCCTTGGGGTTCGCTCACAAAGCGCCATCATCAGGTACCCGAGCCTGACCTTGGGAAAGCATAACTGAAGGTTCCTCATACAAACAAGGGTCCTCCCTCCAGAAGAGCTCACCTCCACGAATATAAGCTCTATACCCCAAAGGCGTTTGGTCCCCGGAAAAGGCCATGCGGGCGTACGATGTAATGGCTGAAGAGTCTCTGACACACCGTACTCGTACAGCGCCCGACACACCGCCCTCAGACATGCTCTGACTCACCGTACTCGTACAGCCCCCGACACGCCGCCCTCATATGACATAAACTCTTGGCAGGGCAGCCTATGGTCGGCTAGAGGCTCCCCCTATTCCGACAGTATGAACCGCATCCAACCGAACACATGTCATGATCTGGGCAGGCTATGGCAAACGAACTTCTCTTGCTCACCTCCCTATAAATATTCCGGAAACACCCCAGGTAAGGGGATCCCCACTCCAAGGAAGAATCTCTCCACTATCTGCTTGTTCTCCATTTTTTTAGACACTAACTTGGGCGTCGGAGAATCCCCCCCCCTCGGAGAAACACTCCGAAGAGCTCCTAGTCCTTGCTTCTTTGAGTCCTTGCGGTCCTTCTCCCATAAGAGGCTCCTCATCCCGGTGTTCCTTCACCGGAAGTTTCTGCTCCAGGATCATCATGTCGCACAACGAAGATACGAAAGGGCATCAAGAGGGTACCTAACTTCAAAACCATGTAGAGACTTACTCACATAGTACATTGGCCATTGCTTTCCTCCTTCTTCCTTTACTAAGACTGAGCTTACTGCCTTTTCAGTGACTGTGAGGTAGAGGATGAGGTGTTCTCTCTCCCGCGGCTGCCGAAGTGTCGATAGACCGGTTAGGTAGTTTCTGAGCTCATCCCAAGCCTTTTGGCAGTCTTTATTCCAATGGTGTTCATTGGGACCAGAGTCACCATCTTTTTTTGCTACTTTGGTGAGCATTTTGGAGAATGGTCGGCACCTTTCCTTGTATCTGGAGATGAATTTACCAAGGGCCGTGATTCTCCTGGTGAGTCTTTGCACATCCTTGGTCATGGTGGGAGTTCAAAATCCCAGCAGGGCCTTGACCTTTTCTGGGTTGGCATGATACTGCTTTTTGATACCATGAATCAGAGGAACTTGCCCATATTCACCCCAAATACACATTTCTCAGGGTTAAGACAGATTCTGAATTCCGGAAGTCGGTGGAATGTTTCCTTTAAGTCTAAGATATGATTACTAGGCAGTTTGCTCTTAACTATCATATCATCGACATATACTTCCATGTTTCTCCCAATTTGGGAGTTGAACACCCTGTTCATCAGCCTTTGTTACGTGGCCCCTTCATTCATAAGGCCGAAGGGCATTCTGATGTAGCAGTAGGTCCTGACTTCGGTGATTTAAGCGGTTTTCACCTTATCTTCGGGATCCATCTGGATTTGGTGGTATCCACTGAAGGCTTCAAGGAAGCTAATCAGACCATATTCAGAGGTTGAGTCCACCAATTGATCTATAGGTGGTAGAGGATAAGAATATTTGGGACATGCATCATTTACGTTTCGAAAGTTGATGCACATTCGGAGCTTATCACTCCTTTCCTTCATGGAAATAACAACATTGCTAAACAATTCAGGGTACTTAACATCTCTTATTACACCCGCCTACTCTAACCGTTGGACTTCTATTTTGACAAAATTGCTCTTATAGGCCAAGAGGCTGCTCTTTTTTTGTCGAATGGGTTTTACCTCTGGGCGTACTTGAAGACTGTGTTGAATTGTACTAGGGTTTACCCCAAGCATGTCCTTTGGAGAGTAGGTAAATAGATCTTTGTTCATAAACAGAAAATATACAAGCTTTTCCTTGTCACCTTCAGCCAGTTTTTTCCCCACTCGGGTACTTCGCCCTGGGACAAGTTCTACATCATCTGTTTCTATTTTTTCAAAATCACTTTTTTCTCTCCCTATTCCTTCTTCGGCGAGTATGCTCTTTTCTTCTGAAGTCTATGCATGAACTCTCATTGGGCTTTGTCTTGCCTTCATGAAGACTTTCCTCACCTCATCTTGATCAATAAATATCTTTACATCCCCTTCCTTCGAGCTGAAGGTGACCGTTAGGTACTTCACATCTGGATGAATGTGGAGATTTCCTTCTGTCTGCCTTACTAGGATGGCATTGTATGAAGAAGGGACATCTATGACAATGAACCTTGTCATCATGGAGCCAAAGATCTTTTTCTTGTTTTGAACCAAAGTTCCCTTTAGCATTAGCGGCAGGTCGATCCACCCAAGTACAGGGAGTTTGAAGGGACCTACACCAAACACAGGGGAAGTAATGGGTTTGAGATCTCCTTTGGTGATGCCCAAGTTTGGAAATAGGAGGGAGAACAGAATGTCGGCATTGGAACCATCATCAATGAGCACTCTTTTGACGTCCCAACTCCATATCCTTGCCTTGATTAGGATGGGGTCACCATGGGGGAACTTCATGATAGACCCATCTTTCCAAACAAGCTTGTTTGCTGGGTTTCCGGATTCCATCGTAGAGATTTCCTAGACTTTCCTTTTCCTCTCGGCTGAGGGTATCCCAATAGTGATTATTTGGATTACTCCCACCGGAGGTGGTGGATGCTTTTTGGGACTTCAGTTCCGATGTCGGTCAAAATCGTACTCCTCATCTTCCCATTTCCTTTCCTTTCCCCTTCTTCCTTTGGGGGATGGCATCCGCAGGCATCACCGAAGTTGCCCTTGCTTGATCAGAGATTTGATGTACTTTTTGAGCCGGAAGTAGTCCACGGTGTTGTGTCCATGGTGTCAGTGGAACTGGCAGAAATTCTTCATGTTCTTCTTGTTTTTCGAGGTCATGGTCTTTGGACGCCGGATAACGGTTCCTTGTCCTTCCATGGCCAACAGTATGTTCATCCTTGTAGTGTTCAAGGGCGTGAACGACATTGGTTCCTTCACCCTTGCTTCCGAGGTCTGCCCACGCTCTCGGTTGGGCACCAAGGTTGGTGACCTAGACCCTCAGGATGATTGTGATCAGACTTTGGCCCTCCCATCCTTAGTTCTTCGATCGTCATGTGCTGTTCTGCTCTTCGATAGAATTCACCAAGGGTGTCAGAGGGATCTTTGGAGAACTCATAGAAGAGTTGTGACTCTCCGAAGTCCCCTGATCATGGCAAGGATACAGATTTTAGGGCAAAAGTCGAGCACACTCAGAGCTTCTTGGTTAAACCTCTCAACATAGTACCGAATGGTGTCCCCATTCTTTTGGGCTATGTCAAACATTTGGACGGGCATCTTCATCGTCGGTCTAGTTTCGATGAACTACTGGGTGAATGCGGCAGATAACTCCTGGAAACACATTATGGTTTCTGGAGCCAGGAAGTTATACTACGTAGTTACGGGCCCTGAATGGGTGACCTCGAAGCATTTGCAGAGGGTGGCACCATCAGCCCCATGCAACACCATATTGTGCCTATACTTCATCAAGTGAGCTTGGGGGTCACTACGACCATCATATGTTTCCAAGTGCAGTACTCAAAAGTCACTCGGCATAAGTGCCTCTACCACTGCACGAATGAAGGGTGACTCTTCTCCGGTGAATGTCTCCGACAACCTCGACCAAACAGGCTTTTGGCATATCTATCTTTCTACCTTTTCCAACCTCTATAGGATCTTTACCATGAGGGTGGTAGCACTGTCTTCCGCTTGCTATCTAGTGGTCACCGATAACGGAGAGCAACGTCTCCTTTTCGAAGAGTAACTTCATCGTCAGGGGGACTAAGACCTCCCTTACAGGGATGGACCTCACCGGCGGGAAGTCCTGGGTTCTTTTGACATCATTTGTCCTACACGAAATCCTCTAGAGGGTACATTCTCCATTGACGACTTATCATGAGAGCCCCCACTTCCGGAGCTCTGCCGGTATAACTTTGGGCTCCTCTCTTGCCGGGTGCTAGGAGAAGGCGCCCTTCCCTCGGGAGTTGGTTGTGACCACCTTTGGATGAGCTGTTGGGTCATTTCAGCCACAACAAAGCGCTGGAAGTCCTGCAAAAAGCTCATCATGGCCGTCAGAGGATGTTCATCCTCAAGTAAAGAAATCTCTACCATAGGTCATTCAGCTGCTGTTGGAGCTTTTCGTGCGGATTGGGACTTCGGAAGTCCCTTGTCCTTAGAACACTGGGTCTCAACAATGGTTGGGTGTGCGTCTCTGGCACCTATCACATTTTTTAATGAACTGTCTTGCATCCTTCCTCAAAGTAGGCCTGAAATACCATTGCCAAAGTACTACCCAAGCTTGGGCATCGGTCCCGATGTGACACCCATAGGCTCCTTGATGGACTTTATTCAGAACTGCTTCAATGTCATATTCACTGACACAATTTTGTAGTGGATTGGCGAACCCTTGTCGGTGCAATTCTTCCCCAATCAGGAAGTATTTAATCGAGTGCTTTTGCACCTTCGCTGCTTCTATAGGGTCTTCAAGCAATTCTAAAGTCACAAGATATTTTTTGATAGATCCTTCCATCCTTCACCCAAGTTTGCGATGGACATTATTGCTATAGTTGGGTGATTGAGTACTCTGGTTGACTGCTTTGATTTAGCCAAAGTATCAGCTTCTGTAGGGTTTCGGGAGCCAAACAAGTGTAGCAAAATTTAACCGAAACCCTCTAGGATCCAAGTGAAACAGGGTAAACGAGCTGTTCAAAAATTTTCAAACCTAATTTTGGTTGAGATCTCTCACCCAACTATGGAGTTGAATCACAAAAAACTAAATAGTTGATGTGTTTAAGCTCTCTACGGTATGTACACAAGCCTCTCGGGATCACCACGCTTCCACCACATCCTGGTAGATGCGTTTCTCTTGTGCTCGAAGTACTAGCTTGCATCCTCCAAGGAATAGCAAGAGAAGATTGTGGCTGTTTCTTTTGGGAGGCTAGCGCAAGGCTGTGAATTTCTCACTAAAAGTTGTATTTATAGTGAGACTTAACTTTCAGGCATAATGGGTTTTAAAGCCCTAATCCAATTAGGCTTTAATTTTGGGCTTAATAATGGCTCAACTTTTGGGCCAATTATTAACATGAAGTTATCATGAAACCATAACCCAAATAATTAGTCCATCCACTCTAATAATCCAAATAGCTCAATTTGTGCGACCAAATAGGCTCTTACCATGTTGGCAATGATCATAAATCACATCTATGATCATAAGCAATGAGCGGTGTCAGCAACACATTGTTGCTGCCCAAGTGACAAGATTGTCAGTCATTCGACTAAACCTTTGAGAATATCATATTAGTCTCCACATATGCTAGTCATTGTGTATTATTGTAACCCGCTCCACAATAATACTAGACCAGGGACATTTGAGAATATCATTATTCCAGGGTTACAATTATGTTTATTATGTTACGTAGAAACAAAACAACAAACATAGTTGCTGGATTAATTAATTAATAAAATACATGGCTCACTATGCGAAAATACAATCATCTCAAGATTGGATTTTTGGGCACAACACTAACAGCTTCCACATTTTCTCATTGGGGTACATTTTCTATTTCTGCCTTATCAAACCCTTGGATAAGCCTTTTTATGAAATTATGGTACTTTGCCAAGTTCGGGTCTCTTGTCCCATAATCGCCTCTCATCTGCCGGACCACTAGCTGAGAATCACTATGGACTTTCAGATTTCTAACACTGACTCTTTTTCCCAACTGTAAACCTACTATGAGGGCTTCGTATTCAACAACATTGCTAGTGACATTAAAACCGAATTTGATGGCCTTCGTAGCTTCCATACCTTAGGGCCCATGGAGAAATACTCCGGCTCCCTGGTGTTTAGATTCTGAGGTGCCATTGACGAATAACATCCACTCAGATTTGGCATTTCTAAGGTCTTCTGGAGTACCTTTGGTTTTAGGCACCTCAGCAATGAAATCTACCAATGCTTGGGCTTTTATTGCCTTCCTAGGCTCATAAATGATATCAAACTTACCAAGCTCAATGCACCACTTTGACAAACATCCCAAGTGATCTACTTTCC
Organism: Aquilaria sinensis; assembly: GCA_005392925.1. Classification (NCBI taxonomy): domain Eukaryota; kingdom Viridiplantae; phylum Streptophyta; class Magnoliopsida; order Malvales; family Thymelaeaceae; genus Aquilaria; species Aquilaria sinensis. Next base: position 141,672 of record SMDT01000266.1, on the reverse strand, counting down.
TCATGACATCCCATAGAGATAAGTTACTTAACACTGTAATGGGTTGTCCTTCGAAATAAAGCCAAAGTCTCTTACTTGCCAGTAGTAAGACATAGATGGCCTTTTCCAGTAGAGGGTACCTAAATTTGGCACCACGCAGGGACTTGCTTACATAGTACACCAACCACTATTTTACTCCCTCTTCCCTCACCAGTGCCAAACTTACTACTTTCTCAATGATTGCTAGGTAAAGGATGAGAGGTTCTCCTTCCTATGGTTGTCGGAGTGTCGGTAGATGGGTTAAGTAGCTTTTGAGTTCTTCCCAAGCCTTTCGGCAATTTTTGTTCCAAGGATCTTCCTCGAGAATGAATTTGCCTTCATTTTTTGCTGCTTTGGTGAACACTTCAAAGAATGGTCGGCACCGATCTTCACATTTGGAGATGAAAATGGTATGGGCTGTAATTCATCTCGTGAGCCTTAGCACATCCTTAATTGTTGTGGGAGTTTGAAATCCTAGCAGAGCAATCAACTTTTCTGGGTTGGCATCGATACCTCTTTTGGATAGTACAAACCCAAGGAATTTGGCAATAGTCACCCCAAACATGTATTTTTCGGGGTTAATATGGATTCCAAATTTCTGTAGTTGGTGGAATGTTTCTCCAAAGTCTATGATATGACTACTAGGTTGTTTACTCTTAACTATCATATCATCAACGTACACTTCCATATTTCTCCTAATTTAGGAGCTGAATATCATGTTCATCAGCCCTTGGTATGTGGCCACCGCATTTTTAAGGCCGAAATGCATTCTAATGTAACAATAGGTCGTAACCTCGGTAATGAAGGCCATTTTTTCCTCATCCTCGAGATCCATCCAAATTTGGTGGTATTCGCTAAAAGCATTGAGGAAGCTAAGTAGATCATATCTAGTAGTTGAGTTTACCAATTGCTCTATCGGTGGCAAAGGATATAAGTCCTTTGGATAGGCATCATTTATATTTCAGAAGTATATACACATTTGAAGTTTATTGCTCCCTTCCTTTGTCTCAACTATAATGTTGCTAAACCATTTGGGGTATTTGACCTCCCTTATTATGCCTGCTTCCGTTAGTCATTACACTTCAGTTTTAATGAAATTGTTCATGCACATCGAGAGGCTATGCTTATTCTGTGAAACATGTTTTACCTTCGAGCATACTTTAAGGCTATGCTAAATTATACCCGAGTCTACTCCGGGCATATCCTTTAGAGAGTAAGCAAATAGATCTTTCTTTATTAATAGAAGGGATACAAACTTTTCCTTGTTGCCTTCGGCCAGTTCTTTCCCTACTCGGGTACTTCAGCCAGGGACAAGTTTGACATCCTCTGTTTCTATTTTTTTAGAATCACTCTTTCACTTTCCACCTCATCTTTGCTAGACACACAGTTCTCTGTCGAAGTCTATATGTGAACTTTCGCTGGACTCTGTCTTGCCTTGAAAAAAACCTTTCTTACTTTGGCTTGATTGATGAGTATCTTTGTGACACCCTCTTTTTATTTTGAATGTGACAATTAGGTACCTCACATCTAGACAAACATGAAGATTGCCCCTATGTCTACCATTTATGGATGGCATTATATGAGGGTGGGACACTTATGATGATGAGCCTTGTCATAGTGGAGGCAAAGAGTTTTTCCTCACTCTTTACGGAGCTGCTTTAGCATCACGGGTAGATCAATCCAACCAAGTATTTGGAGTTTTGAGGGATTGACACTAAAGGTAGATCAGGTAACAGGTATAAGATCACCCCTGGAAATACCCAAGTTCGGCAACAAATGGGAGAACAAAACATCAACATTCAACCCATTGTCAATGAGCACTTTTTTGACACCCAAGCTTCATATCCTTGCCATGATCAAGAGTGGGTTGTCATGTGGAAACTTCACTTTAGACCCATCTTTCTGAACAAGCTTGTTTGTTGGGTTGTCAAATTCCATCATCACAATTTCCCAAGATTTCCTTTGCCTCTCAACTGAGGGTATTCCAATTGTGATTGTCTGATTTTACCATCCAAAGCTGGTGGGTGTTTCCTAGGACTTCAGTTCTTACATTGGCCAGAATCATAATCCTAATCTTATCCTTTTATATATTCTTTCTTTCTTTCTAGGGCTTTGGTCAACGGCATCCGCAAGTAGCGACAAAGTTGCCCTTACTTTATTAAGGATTTAATATACTTTCTTAGTTGAAAGAAATTCTCGATATCATGTTCATGGTCTTGATGAAACTGATAGAATTTGTTCATGTTCTTTTTGTTGTTCAAGGTCATGGCCTTTGGATGTTGGATTGTGATTCCTTGCCTTTGAAGGGCCATCAGGATGTTCACCGTTGCAGTGTTGAGGGGAGGAAATGATACCGGCCTATTCTCCGTTGCTTTCTTAGTCTACCCCTTCCTTCAGTGGAAAATTGAGGTTGGTAACTCTACCCCATGAAGTGATTATGGTCAAACTTTAGGCCGCCCATTCTTAGCTCCTCAGCTGTCATATGTTGCTGGGCCCTTCAGTAGAATTCTCTAAGGGTGTCTGGGGGATCCTTAGAGAACTCATAAAAGAGTTGTGAGTCTCTCCTTAGTCCCCTAATCATAGCAAAGATTTAGATTTCGGGGAGAAAGTTCGGCACACTGAGGGCTTCTTGGTTAAACCTCTCAACATAGTCCCGAATGATCTCCCCATTCTTTTGGGCTATGTCGAACATTAGGACTGGCATCTTGATCATTGGTCTGCTTCCTATGAACTACTAGGTGAAGGCGGTTGACAACCACTGGAAACCCATTACGGTTCCCAGTACCAGAGAGTTGTACCACACAGTAGCTGGTTTTAACAGAGTGACTTTCAATCATTTGAAGAGGGTGGCGTTGTTGGCATCATGCAATACCATGATCCACCTATACTTTGTCAGATAGGCCTCGAGGTTGCTGCACCCATCATATGTTTCCAGATGTGGTACTCAAAAATCACTGGGCATTGGTGCTTTTACATTGGTATAGATGAAGGGGGACTCCTCTTGAGTGATGGTCTCCTTTAACCTTGACCAAACAGGCTTTCGAGAGACCTGTTTTCCATATTTTCCAACCTCTCAAAAATTTTCTCCATCAGGACGGTAGTGCCCTAGTCTCATTATTGCCTAGGAAGCATCGGCTAAGGAGAATAGTGTCATCTTTTCGGCGAGTAACTTCACTAGCGTAGGGATAAGGACTTCTCATCCAAGGATGGACATCATCGATGAAAGGTCCTAGTCCCTTTTGACCTTGCTCTTGCAGCATGTCGGCGCCGGGATAGTATGTTCTTTGTTGAGAACTTTTCATGAGGGCTTCCACCACTAAAGCTCCGGCAGGGTGGCCTATGACTTTTCTCTGGACTGGCTTATAGAGAAGGTGCCCCTTTTTAAGGTGCTTGCAACCATGTCTAGTTGAGTTGTTGTCTCATTTCAGCTATGATAGAGTGCTAAAGGTAATGTAGGAAACCCATAGTGACCGTCAGAGGACGTTCATCCTCTGGTAGGGAAGTCTTTGCTACTGGCTATTCAGTTGTTGTTTGAGTTTTTGACGTAGACTATGACCTCAGGAGTCCCTTGTCCTTTGGATGCCGTGTCTCGACAATAGTGACTTGGGCATGAGTTCTCACAAACAGTGCCAAATGAAGCCTAGTGACATCCTCATTGAATGACATGATGGGCCTATGAGATAGACTTTCGGTGAGAATGTATCTACATGATTTTGAAGAACGTGACTTAGGAGCTCCCTGGAGCATGTTTTTGAGGGAGGAACCTCTGATTCCCAATTGAGTGTATGGGTGAGAGGTTGCTAGGAGCAAAGAGTAAGAGAAAGAGAGTCCTATGTCCTTATCTGGGGTCATCCCGAGTATTTATAGGAGGATGAGGGGAGAAGGCCATTTTGCATAGCCTGTGCAAATAAGAACACATGTTCATCTATATCTGGTCCATACATTTGAAGATAGGCATCTTCAGCTAGTAGTAAGTAGTTCTGGCTGGAGGTTAGGGGCATGTGTAAGGCTTCTATTTCAAAGATCCCTCAACCATATTTGTCATTTCTCTGTAAGACTCCTTCGGTGATGGAGACCCCTTCGGGTAGATATTTCATTGAGGGCTACTAGAGAAGGCCCTTTGGACGAGTGTACCATCTTTGGGATACTATTTCCTCTATTGAGGATGGTGAACCTTTACTCCTGAGGTTGGTAGTGTGCACCTCTAAGGGTGGCAAGGACCCTTTTTCCCGAAGTTAGCAATGTGTATTACCGAGGGTGGTGTTAGGTTCTACCAAGGGAGAAGGTTTTAGTGATTGATAGCCCTTTGGCTATCAAGTATATTAAGGATTATGATTGTAGCATTAAGTATACTAAGGGCAAAGGCAACTTAGTGGCAGATGTGTTAAGCAGAAAGTATATAGCATTGATAATTGGTAGTTTTACTAAGAACACCGCTGAACAAAAATAGTTTATCATGCCTTTGTCAGAAATGGTAGAAATGGAAAGATGCACAAGCCTGTACATTGACTATACAGTCTAGATGGATTGAAAAAAGCAAGAAAGGCACAAAAATTTGACCCAAGTTTGGAAAAGATTTTAGGGGAATAGAAAGGGTGCTTGTATGAATCCATTGCCTATAAGCATGGATTACTGCACAACAAGGATAGGATATATGTGCCCAATGAGTAAGAACTATGAAATAAAATTTCTAAGGAAGCTCATGCTAGTAAATTGATTATCGATCCTGGTAGTGAGAAAATGTATAAAGACTTAAAGACTCATATCTAGTGGCCAAACATGAAGAAATACATTGCAATGTATGTGTCTAAATGTGCCACATGCCAAAGAGTGAAGGTAAAGCACCTGAAGCCCACAGGAATAATTCAAACCCTTCCTATGCTAGTGAGGAATTGGGGAAACATTGCTATGGATTTTCTGACTGTGTTTCCTATGACTAGATTAAAACATGAAACAATTTGGTTTATTGTTAGTAGGCTAACTACCCACTTTTTGCGAATAAAGTTCATAAATTTATCAGAAAAATTGGTATAATTCTACATAAAGGAGATAGTGAAATTACAAAGCCCATACTCCATAGTGTCTAATAGAGATCCAAGGTTTATAGCAAGATTTTGGAGAGCTTTTCATAAGGCACTAGGAACCAAAATGCACCTAAGCACTGCTTACAACCCTTAAATAAACGGACAAACCAATAAGGTGATTTAGACACTTGACGACATGCTCAGGAGTTGTGTCTTGGATTTTAAAGTAGAACCAACACCTACCTTTGGTGGAATTCTCTTGCAACAACAGTTATCAAAGCACCATTGGTATAGCACCTTATGAAGCCTTTTATAGGAGAGGGTGCATGACCCTCCACTGTTAGGTGAAAGCCTCAGATAGGCTAGAGCTAGGTGGTAAGATCATTGAATAAACAATATGTAAAATCAAGAAGATACAAGAAACATTAAGAATAGCGAATGAAAGGACTACTACCTATGAGAACAAAAGAATAATAGACCAAAACTTTAAGGTTGGTGATAAAGTATGGTTCAAAGTTGCACCAGCCAAAAGCACTCTTAGATTTGGTAAAAAAAGTAAGCTAACTCAAAGGTACATTTTTCATACCAGTAACTTGCATAGGCCATGTGTTGTGACTCTTATATGAGTATGATGAACATCAAAGATGTAAATAGACAATACAAGTTATGAAATATTAACAGAAAAGAAAGCTATAAGATACTCTAAGGGTACATCAGAGGGAACATGAGAGAAGAAAAGTACTCTGTTCCTAAAGCTAAAAGTGCCCAAAATGTGGTCATGATGGGTCTTGAAAGGAAGACCCATAGTTTGAGCATGGATATGAATGAACTTGAGAAGCATTAGATGAAAACCAAGGTGGGCAGCAAGGGGGTTCTGAGCACACCCTTGTGTGCATTCATCTGAAGTTAGGGGCTCTAAAGTCTAAAACACTAAAGGAAATTGTGTGAGCTCAATGCCTATGTTATGATACAAGTAAGGGTAGGCACATAAACATAGGAAATGTGAAGAACACTTGAGAAATGATGAGGGCACTCTACAGTGCACTAGGGGAACCTTAGGTGCACATTTGTATGCAAGTATGAACATGTGAAGGCTCTAAAGCCTTATGCCTAAGAAAGAATTACATTAGGTTGATGCTTATCTTCAAAATAAGAATAAGGGCTACATCAAGGGCTAAGAGAATATGGAACATACAAGGAACCTATGGAAACACCTTAGAGTACACAAAGGACCTCTTAGATGCACTCTAAGTGTACTCATGTTCAATTTAAAGTTTGAGGGACTAATTTTCCAAATTAATACTTCAAGTGGGTACTCAGTATGTGCTACTTGAAGAATAAAATATTAAGAGATTGGAGCTACTTGGAAGGCGTTCTAACCAAAGACTTGTCAAACTCTTTGGCACCAAGTGCATTCGACCACCATTTGTTCTTTAGTATTCGTAGGTATCTTTTTAGCTATTTTCAATATAGATCCTATCTCATTTACTACCTATAATCATAGACCATAGCCTGGTAAATTCCACCAAGAGGAAAGATAAGAAATAAGAGAAAAAAGAAACAAAACTAAAGCTACATATCATGGCAGATGGAAAGCCAATGATGGTCCCCTAAGTGAGTTTATATCTCCTTGCTTTCATGCTATCCTATCCTCATATACTACCTACCCAACCCTTTATCAAGACAACCTAGAGCTACAGAAAAGAAAGGAGGCAAAGAATCCCAAAAACAAGCAAATCTGAAGCATGATGAAAGACTAGCTCATGGTGGTGTCTATGTTTGATGCTTATGTTCAGTGATGTGTGATCAAGTTTCCTTGATGCCATTTCAAATATAGGTAAGGACTCATATAAAGCTTTTTCTCCTATATTTTAAGGTTTAAAGATACCCTAGCTGATGGCTTAAGCTAAAGAAACCTAAGGGTTATATACTGGGCTATTGTGCATAAAGCATTATGGGCTGGTAGCTAGTTTGCTTTCAGCAAGCATAGGGGTTTTGTTCAAGTTTGGCTTCACTTGATCAATCACCTAGAACTCTATGTTAATCGAACCTAATCAAAATGATCACATGATGAAATTAACAAGAAATCATGTTTGCTATGTTAAAGAAGACATGTGTATGGGGTGTGTGCGTTTGTGTGTTTCTTTGTTTATATGCGTGTCCTAACCCCAAAAATTTATATATAAGCTTTATATATTATTTTGTATATGGTTTTTTTTTTTGTGTCTTCCATACCTTTTTTTTTTAAGAAAAAAATGGAGGTTTATATGTATAGCAATGTTATAAACATTGTGAAAACACTAGGTGTTGTATTGGGTTGTAACTAAGTACTTATGTAGTCATGCCCCCATTTGCCCATTTTAGGTAAGGAAGTATAAGAGTAAAGGGATAAGGAACCTCTAGAAGTGGTCCATGTACAAAGAGTCTAAAATTATGGTTTATGAAAATGAAGTAGATAAAATTTTATCAAAATGAACTCATGGTTATGTTCTGTTGTTATATTTGTAAGCCCTGATGACCACTATGGGACTTCCTTTGTTTGGGTCTTCCTTAGTATTGGCTAGGACCAAGAGGATTATAAGACATCTATGGCCCAAGTGCCAACCTAAAGTTTAAGTCAAAGTTTCAGTGGGTTTATAGATAGTTTGAACCATGCATGACTTGCAGTGCACCAAAATTTTATTGCATATAGTTTTGGTCATATGTTTCCTATTTCACAAATTTTGGCCTATTAAATATTTTTATGTAACTATTGGCAACAGGGCTTGGTCTAAAACATGGTTGGTGCCTTGCATGTATTTTGGGCTTAGGAAAACCTTAAGGCAATTTTGTAATAAGCTAGGCATGCATGGTTTATAGTTAACTAATTTGGATTTTATGCATACTTGTGTGTGTATGTTTGGTTGAGATGCTAAGTAGGCTTAGAATTAGCCTCCAAAGGACACAAGACACACACATAAGTCATCTAGTTCCATTAAACCCCATATTCATTCATAAACCACATAAGTAATTTCAACTGATTAAAATTCAATCAATTAGGTGAAGTAAGTAAAACCTATTAGATCTTCAAAAGCTGGAGATTCTCAACTAGGTAAATAACATATTTGGGGTTAAGAATCCTAGGAGTCAGAGTCTAATTCACCCTATGAAATGAACTGGGTGGTTAAAAATAACTGGTTGACCTCAAGTCTCTAAAAGGTTTAGGGTGGGGATGAATTAGGCCCTGACAGAGTTGGTATCAGAGCTTAAGGTTATATAAGACCTTAATGGACTGTTAGGAAAGTTCCCACTATGACACACAACCATTTTATGTTTTGTGGGAATGAATGGCTAGAGGATGAAGTAGAGAGATGAGAAACAAAATTAATACTAGGGCTGATCAGTTACATGATCAATAGCCCAAAATTAAGGAAGTAACTAAAAATAAGATGGGATTTCCTAACAGGGCAATAGAGCCTAAACCCTGTGCGTAAGGCCAGCATAGAATGGAACATATAATGGAATTGATAAAGGCCACCACTGTTCCACTTGTAGTGGATATGCAAGCTCTTAGTTTATAAAAAATCAAATAAATATTATGTAATCAATATGGCAGCCCTCATCAAGCAAATGCTTGGCCTTAGGAGATTAATTGGTCTTAATTAGTACTAACTTGGGCTCTAGAAACCCTTGTAAACACTGCCATCTTAGTGCATGAAAAACAGTAAGGCTGGAACCTTGTTCTTGCACTCCCCTTTAACCCATACTTTGTTCCTTGAGCTTTTTGCTCTCTTCCAAGTATGGTCTTAGCTTTATGGATGCTTGATCATCATCTTATAGTAGTAAACAATCATGAAACATGAAGATAAGCTGAAAATAGCAAATGAAGCTCAATAAACCCAAAAATTAAGGTTTTTCTTGTTCCTGGTGCATCCGATTGCCTTCCTTTTTAATTTATTGAGAGCTTGAGCTCTGGTGTCAATGGAAGCTTATAGGGGAGGTAAGGAAGTAGGTTGTGGCTGGTTAAGGCTGAAATGGCCAAGGAAAGGCAAGAAATCAAGATATTTTACTTCATTTAATTAGTTTAACCTTAACCTTCACTTAGGTCACTATAAGTACGCCTTAAGCAAGGACTTTTTGGCTAATCTTTGACTCTTGTCAAAATTCATCCCATCCTTAAGTTATTTTTTTGAACAATTGTAAACCTAGTTGTCCTAGGTTCTTGAATCATAGCTTTTGTTTCCTTTATGTAATTCAACCTCCAAAAATTGGGTCCATAGCATTCAAATCCTTCCAAAATCTCTCTTTTATAGTTGTACAATTGAGTACCTAAGTCTTGAAATCTTGCAATAAGACCCATAGATTACTTGTAAAATAAGCAATCCCCTAGGGCTTCCTTTAGTACCAAGCAACCATTGTAATCTCTTAAGGAGGTGTAGATTATTCACTTTACCCCTCACATTTCTTTCACTATGGTGAAAATTATGCTATATCATGGTTTATAACCATTATGTCTTTATGCTATAATTTTCCCATTTGTTCAAATGGTAACAAATTCTGCATAGTGAACCCACTAGCCCCTAAGCAATCTCACAAGTCACTAACCCTTCCTTCACAAGGCAGTAAAGTGAGTTGCCGTAACTTTGGGCTTCAAGCTAGCTTAACCAAAATCCTCAACCACTAAGGTTCCAACCGTTGTCTTCCCTCTACTTCAATGAACAAGACAACTATTGTTACCCACTACAGGGTAATCTAGTTATAGTGCCAAAACTGTGCATTTAAACTCCCAGGACTGGTGTGTGCTGTAGGTCACGAGAACAACGCTTGTAGTGTACATACTCAAGTGACCCTCTTGAGCATTATGTAAATACATGCATATTGGTCTAACCATAACACACATATTCAAATTTATGAACACTATGGAAGTTAAGAAACAAAACATGGATAGAAGTCTTAGTTTTGGCTTCCACACATTAAGCAGTCTTACTAGGTTCAAAAATTCCAGCCACTGCACCCAAACTTCCTCCTATAAAATGTATCATTCTAGCCGTGTGACACCCTAGTTTCTTTGCTCCATTATCAAGTATAGACTTAGATCAAACCAGGGAATTTTGTTTTACACCAATAGCCCACCTATGGACCAAGTTATGGATTTTTTAAGTTGGTTACAAAATTTATACCAAATGAACAGTAACTTAACTGACTTTGAGACGCCATATCTTTGGCTACAGGGCTCCGAATTTAGAAATTCTAAATCTCAGATCAACCTCTAGATGTGCTCTAGTGGTCAAAATTTCATTCCATGATTCATTCTACACAGGGACATACAGAACTTTGAGTGTAGAGTCAAAATTTTGATCACTTTATGACTATTTTGCCCATACAAAATTTTATAAGCAAGTAAACACTTCATTCAGAAGGGGTAAGCCCCTCAAGGTTATTCTATACATGTCCAAGACACCTGGGAATTATGTTCCTTTATAGCTAGCATCTTTACATAGCCAATACCAAAATTTAAAAACAAGCAGCCTGTATTGCACACTTAGGCAGCCTGTGCATAACATCATCATACATAGCAAAACAGCCCACAAATGTCACAAACATTATCCAAAATTCACATGCATTACATGTAGATGCATCCATGCACTACATAATATTCTTACCTTAGTTAAAACACACACCCTAGTTACAGGAGAGCTTGACACACAATGCACTCTAGAAACAGAATGCTGGACAGCTGCTGCATAACACAATAAGCACCATCACTAAAAATACCAAATGTGCTCCTAAAATCACCAAAATTTCCAGGTCATACTAGACACATAGACGTTCATGTATCTAAATTTTAGATCTAAACTCAAACGATAATGGTCTGTTTGAATGTGATCTTTCTGCTGGAGCTGAAATGGACAGAAATGAGGTAAGTTTCTTGAATGAAACTTAGTACGGGCTTATCAATAAAATCTTCAAACTCTAGTCATATACCTAAAATAAAAAGACACTAAACCCAAAATTATAGTACAAATACACAAACACAGCCATCCAAATGCACAAACAACACAACAACAAACAAATGTAATGCTGGAAGAAATAAACACATTAGGGTTAGTTCATAAACAATCAAATAAACATTATGTAATCAATAAGGTAGCCCACCTCAAGCTAATGCTTGGCCTTAGGAGATTAATTGGTCTTAGTTAGTACTAACTTGGGCTCTAGAAACCCTTCTAAACACTGCCATCTTAGTGCATGAAAAACAGTAAGGCTGGAACCTTGTTCATGCACTGCCCCTTAACCCATACTTGGTTCCTTGAGCTTTTTGCTCTCTTCCAAGCATGGTCATAGCTTTATGGATGCTTGATCATCTTCTTAATATAGTAAACAACCATGAAACATGAAGATAAAACCCTTACCTAAGCTATGAAAGCTGAAAATACCAAAGGAAGCTCAATAAACCCGAAAACTAGGGTTTTTCTCTCTCATGTTGAATCCAATTGCTTTCCTTTATAATTTCCTGGGAGATTGAGCTATGATGGCTATGGAAGGTTATGGAGGAGATAATGGAGGAACTATGGCTGGTGAGGGCCGAAATGACCAAGGAAAGGTAAAGAAAGCAAGATATTTACTTGACTTGATTAGTTTAACCTTAACCTTGACTTAGGTCACTATATGTATGTCTTAGGCAAAGAATTTTTGTCTAATCTTTAGCCCACCTTTTTGACCTTAGAACTTGGAAATAAAAGGCTAGGATAATGCTAGAAATGGCCATCTTTGACTCTTATCAAAAATCATCCCACCCTTACGATATTTTTATGAACAATTGTAAACCTAGTTCCCTAGGTTCTTGAATAATAGCCATTGCTTCCTTTATGAAATTTAGCCTCCAAAAATTTCTTCCACACCAATCAAATCCTTCCAAAATCTCTTGTTTAGAGTTATGCAATTGAGTGCCTAAGTCTTGAAATCTTGCAGTAAGACCCATAGATTACTTGTAAAACAAGCAATCCTTTAGGTCTTCCTTTAGTACCAAGTAACCATTGTAATCTCTGAAGGTGTAGATTATTCACTTTAGCCCTAACATTTCATTCACTATGGTGAAAATTATGCTATATAATGGTTTATAACCATCATGCCTTTATACTGTAATTGTCCTATTTGTTTAGGTGGTAATATTTCTCCCCTTTAGAAAGTTTGGTCCTCCAAAATTGTCCTTAGCTTGGGATACTCATCTAGATACCTTTCTAGAATTTCTTTCTCAGTTTCCCATGTTGCCTCTCTTTCATAATGGTTTGACCATTGTACTTTAACCATGGGAATTAGTTTGTTCCATAGCCTTCTGGTATCCTTAGCTGAGATAGCTATAGGTTTCTCTTCATATGTTAGATTTGGCTCTAACTGTATGTCTTCCATTGCTAAAGCATGTTTTGCATCCAGTAGATATTTCTCAAGCATATTGACATGGAAAATAATATGAACACTTGACATACTTGGCGGTAGAGCTAACCTATAAGCTACCGTGCCCACCCTTTCTAGTATCTCATAAGGACCAATGTACCTTGGAGCTAACTTACTTTTTTCCCAAATCTAATAGTGCCTTTGGTTGGTGCTACTTTGAGCCACACTTTATCACCAACCTCAAACTCCAAGTCTCATATTCTTTTATTCACATAAGCAGTGGTCATTTCATTGGTTATCCTTAACCTTTCTTGTATCTTCTTGATTTTATTTGTTGTTTCTTCAATGATCTCAGGACCCAACTCTAACGGATCTGAGGCTTCCACCCAATAGTGGGCTGTCATGCACCTTCTTCCATTTAATGCTTCACAAAGTGCCATGCCAATGGTACTTTGGTAACTATTGTTATATGAGAATTCAACCAATGGAAAATGTTGGTCCCATTCACCTTTCAAATCCAACACACAGCTCCTGAGCATGTCTTCCAGTATCTATATCACCCTTTCAAATTGGCCATCTGTCTAAGGATGATAAGCAGTACTCAGGTGGATTTTGGTTCCTACTGCTTTATGAAAAGCACTCCAAAATCGAGCTACAAATCTTGGATCTCTATCATATACAATGGAGTCTAGCACTCCATGTAGTCTTACTATCTCCTAGACATACATCTGAGCTAACTTCTCCAAGGAGTCTGTGAGTTTCATAGGTAAGAAGTGGGCACATTTGGTTAGCCTATCCACAATGACCCAGATTGTATCATGCCTTAATCTAGTCATAGGCAACCCAGTCAAAAAGTCCACGGTTATGCTACCCCACTTCATCACTGGTATAGGTAGAGTCTGTAGGGTACCAACTAGCTTCTGGTGCTCTACCTTTACCCTCTGGCATGTGACACATTTGGAGACATAAGTAGCTATGTCTCTTTTCATGTTTGGCCACCAAAATTGAGTTTTCAAGTCTTTATACATTTTCTCACTTCCTATATGGATGTTTAACTTGCTTGTGTGAGCTTCCTCAAGTTTTTCATCCTTGAGATTTGGTCCTTTAGGCATATAGATTCGGTCCTTAAAGTACAGTAATCCTTCCTTGTAGGCAAAGGATTGATACAAGGAACCTTTTTCCTCTCCTGAAATCTTTTTCGGATCGGGATCTGTTTTCTGTGCCTTTCAGGCTTTTTCAATCCACCCAGATTGAACTGCCAATGTGTAAATTTGGGGTTCCTCCCACTTATGCCACTTATGCCATAGGCATAGCAGACTATTCTACTCATCATGATTAGCTATGGATCCTCCTTTCAGAATACCTATGTACTTCCTGCTCAAGGCATCTGCTACTATATTGCCTTTGCCCTCTGTGTACTCTATACTATAGTCATAGTCCTTGATGTACTCTAACCACCTCCATTGCCTTATGTTCAATTCTTTCTGAGCGAACAAGTACTTTAGGCTATTATGGTCAGTGTAGATCATAAAGGAACTACTCATCAAGTAATGCCTCCATTGCTTCAAAGCAAAAAATCACTGCTGCCAATTCCAGGTCATGGGTAGGATAATTTTTCTCATGGGATCTCAACTGCCTTGATGCATAAGCAATGACATTTCTGTCTTGCATAAGTGCACAACCTAGCCCAAATCTAGATGCGTCTGTATAGATCATGTAGGGCTTGTTTAGATTAGGAAGAATCAATACTGGAGATTCAATCAACCTATGCTTGAGCTCCTAGAAACCCTTTTCACATTTCTCAGTCCACTCAAACCTTTGACCCTTCTTGGTCAGATGAGTAAGAATTGTGGCAATCATAGAAAAACCTGATACAAATCTTCTGTAGTATCCAGCTAATCCTAGGAAACTTTTGATTTCCCTTACAGTCTTTGGTCTTTCCTATTCTTGCACTGCCTTGACCTTTTTAGGGTCTGCCTTAAGCCCTTGTGCCTCTATGATGTGTCCAAGGAAAGACACTTCCCTTATCCAAAATTGGCACTTGGATAACGCGGCATAAAGCTGATGTTCTAATAGAGTCTTTAAGACAAGCTTCAGATGACGTCCATGTTCATTTTCATCCTTTGAATACACTAGGATGTCATAAATGAACACTACTACAAATTTATCCATATATGGTCTAAACACCCTGTTCATCAGGCCCATGAAAGCAGCTGGGGCATTAGTCAAACTGAACGGCATGACTATGTACTCATAGTGCCCATATCTAGTCCTGAATGCAGTATTAGGAATGTCTTCTTCCTTTGCTCTCAACTAGAAGTATCCAATTTTCAAATCTATCTTGAAGTAGATTTTAACTCCCTTGAGTTGATCAAAAAGATCCTCAATCCTAGGGAATGGATACATGTTCTTTATAGTCATTACATTAACCTTCCTGTAGTCAATGCATAGTCTCAATGATCCATCCTTCTTCTTCACAAAGAGCACTGGAGCTCCTCATGGTGAAACACTTGGCCTTATGAACCCTTTTTCAAGAAGTTCATCAAGTTTTTTCTTGAGCTCATTCATCTCTCTGATAGGCATTCTGTAAGGAGGTACAGACATTGGACTAGCTCTTGGTTGTAGCTTGATGTCAAACTCAATCTCCCTTGGTCAAGGAATACCTGGAAAGTCTTTAGGAAAGACTTGTGGAAAGTCTCTCACAATAGGTATTCTATCCACTTCTTCTTCACAGTACAATTCATTAAATGCATAACAATAATCATGCTAAAAAAATCACATGTATCTCATCTAGTACCTCTAGGCCCATGCCATGCATTTCATACACTGATTCCTTAGAATTCACTAATGCATGCACTTCACCATTAGGCAATGTGATTTCTCTCTTAGCACAATCAATTCTTATGTTATGCATAGCAAGCCAATTCATACCCAGGACTATATTATACTTAAGAATGTCCAACACTAGAAAATTAGTCATAAGGTTAGTCTTTCTCACTACTAGCTTACAATCCATAGCTAGGTTATTCTTGAAGAGACATTGACTACCTGCTGTTTTCACTAAGGATATCCTAGGCATGATTTCAGCAGGAAAATTTATGGCATCAACAAACTTCCTAGCCACTATAGATATAGGTGCACTAGTATCAAATAAAACATTAACAAGCATACCATTAAGGTAAATGTTACCTCTTAGTGCTTCTCCCTGCTGTGATGTTTCTGGCCTTTCTACTTCAAACACTCTACCAGCTTTTTGCACTAGAGGAACTGGTCTCTGATGTCCATCCTCTAGTGCTGCCTCTCTAGGTTCTACTCCAGTAAGTCTCACTGGACATTGGTCTTATGGCCTTCTTCCTTGCACATGTGGGCAATCTTTCATCCAATGATCCATTGCACCACACCTTAAGCAAGCTTTAGTATCAAAATAGTAAGGTTTCTTTCCATGAAACTTTTTTCATTTAGATCACCTTAGGCTAGGGAACTTCCCCTTGACCTTGCCGTTACCACCAAAATGGGAACTCTTGGTAATTCCCTTGCCATATGGTGGCTGTTTCTGCTTGCCTCCTACCTGGCTACTTTCCCCTGGTCCACTGGGAAAGTACCTAGTCTCATACTCCTCTTGCTCTACAAATAAAGCTTTCTGCACTACTTCATAGTATGTGACTGCTCCAAAAGGTCTTATAGCCTTTTTGATGTCTGACCTTAGGCCTCTGACAAATCTTTTGGCCTTTAACTCGTCCAGTCCAAGATACTGAGGAGCATACCTCACCAATTGATTAAACTTGTGCTCATACTCTAGGACACTGAGGTTGTCCAGCCTTAGAGCATCAAATTCAGGTTGCTTCATATGCTTGATGGCATCATTGAAGTACTGCTCCTGAAACAGCTGAGTGAACTCTAGTTAGCTCATCTCAATATACTTTTGGACAGCATACCTATCTCTGGCGATTCTCCACCACATCTCTATGCTGCCTACTGATGCCCAGCAGCATCCTCATCGTATGACATGGTGCAGCTTCGAGCTGATCATCTGGTATGAAGATGCCTGGAAAAAGACCTCCAGTGTGAAGGTACCTTTGAGAAGGACTTCCAGCAAGAATGTGGCTGCAAAACTCAGTAAAATAGAGGTTAGAGACTCCTTGAAGTGTGATTCCAGGGGAGGAGCCTCCGACGCTCAAGTCAGTATTTTAGAGAATGAAGGTAAGAAAGAGGGAACGGAGAGCAGAAGAAAGCTAGGGTTTCTATCTCTTGTGTATTGTTGTTCTTACCAGGGTTGTTCCCTAAGTATTTATAAGAGGGCACTGGGGGAAGTCCGTTTGACATAGCCCACGCAGATCATGACACGTGTTCGGCCAGATGTGGTTCGTACCTTTAGGGATAAGGATCCTTAGCTAGCCATAGGCCGTTCTGGCTAGAAGTCAAAGCCATGGGAGGCCTGTGTGTCAGGGGCATGTACGAGGTCTCCGTGTTAAAGGCTCATAACTGTCTTTGTCTCATCTAGGTGAGAACTTCTTCGGCGATGGGCCCTCTTCGGGGGGTAATAACCTATCGACAGACGGGTCTCCTTCGGTCTGATTTTTTGCACTTGAGGGTCGTAGAGGGAGGCTCCTTAGCCTGGTGGAGGACCTTCGGTGAATGCTATATTCTTCCAAGGATGGGGAGATGGCCTCCCGAGGTCAGCAAATCACCTGATCGAGGATGGCGCAGTATGTCCTTCTGAGGGTGGTAGTGTTATCAGCCGAAGGTGGTGAGGATCTATTTTCCCAAGGTTGCTAAGATGTACATCTGAGGATGGTACTTTTCAGTCTTCCTGAGAAGCTATCCAAGTGTGATAACCATTTGGCTATCACATGCCCCCCTTGGAAAGCCGAAGTGGTAACTTCGGTAAGTAGAGTTTTTTAGAGCACTTCGTGGGACTCATTGTGGAAGCTAGGTAGGGGACACTTCATTCTCCAATGTATGCTTCCTAAGCCAAGGTAGCTTATGAGTGTCACTTCTCGCCTCCTAGCTAGTCCCTCGGTCTTTTCAAAGTGTGCATCCATCTTTTACCTTTTTGCTGCAGGTTAGTGGACCTTCACATCTCTTAATCAGGTAGGCACGTCACTTCGGATGGGCTAGCCTAAGCCTTCGTGCTGTCAGGAGGCATGCCCTCATTTCCTATGCTGGGCAACACGTGTCACATTTGTAATTGGGGGATAGTTGCATTGGTTACATCAACCGCATGTCTCCGCCTTCAATGGGTAATTATGGTGACAATTTGCCTTCGAGTGGTAACTATGGTGATGATTCGCTTACCCCCTTCGGCCTATATAAACCTTCCTCTTCCTCAGAGTTCCCACTTGCTTTCTTTTGCTTCTATTTTGCTCTCATTTGCTCTCAAGCTTTTCTCCCTTTTCTGCGGCGGTGCAAGTGGCGGAGTGATTTCCGACGAGTCTTAGCAACGGCGTTCACAAATCCAGACTTCAGCAAAAGCTTTGGTGGGTTTTCCTTTCTGAACTTTTTTTTCGGCATTATTTCCTTCTTCTCTTTTCTCCCTTCTGAAGTTAGGTTTCCCTTTTCCAAATGTCTTCCCCCGTTTCGCTCATCTCTGTCCAAACTATCCCTGATAGCTAGCTTCCTCTCAATTCTTATCCGAGTTGTACCACTTCGGGGAAGTTAACGAAGTGGACAACAAAATTTTTTCTTCCTTCTTAGTCAGTTATTAGGCTACCCAAACCTGGCCTGTTCAGTTATATGAATAACTCGGACGAGGTTACCGTCTTTCAGGCCCAACTGAAGGCTAGACTTCGGTTTCCTCCGCTGAAGGTGGTCTGCAACTTCTTCCATTTTCATGGCATAGGCGTAACTCAGCTGCCACCCAATTCTTACGCCTATTTCAATGTTTTTCTTTACATGTGTGGGGCCTTCAATATAAAGCCTTACTTCATTTTTTTTATGCAACACTACACGTTAGGTTTTGGGAACCAAATAGTGCAATGGAATTTAACCGAAACCCTCCAGGATCCAAGTGAAATGGGGTAAACCAGGTGTTCGAAAATTTGGATACCTAATTTTCGGTTGAGATCTCCCACTCAACTGTAGAGTCGAATCACAAAACCTGAACAGTTGATGTGTACAAGCTCTCTATGGTATCCACATGAGCCTCGTGGGATCACCACGCTTCCATCATGTCCCAGCAAATGCGTTTCTCTCGCACTCGTAGTGCTAGCTTACGTCCTCCAAAGAATTGCAAGAGAAGAGTGCGGCTGTCCTTTTTGGGAGGCTAGGGCAAGGAGACCTATGAATTTCTCACAAAAAGTTGTATTTATAGTGAGACTCAACTTCCAGGCCTAATGGGTTTCAAAGCCCTAATCCAATTAGGCTTTAATTTCAGGGATAATAATGGCTCAACTCTTGGGCCCATTATTAATACAAAATTAAAGTGAAACCATAACCCAAATACTTAGCCCATGCACTCTAATGATCCAAATAGCTCTATGTGTACGACCCAATAGGCTCTTACCACATTGGCAATTATCATAAATCACATTTATGATCATAAGCAATGAGCGGTGTCTAGCAGCACATCATTGCTACCCAAGTGACAAGATTGTCGGTGATTCGACTAAACCTTTATGATCATCACCAAAATATGCCATTGTCCCTTTGTCCAAGATATCAAGACTAAGCATGAGACATGGAATGTGTCACTCTCGTATAGCTCAATCTTTGGTCTCTTGATTACCGAGTAGACCAACTTAAACTGATGACATTGATATCATATATCAACTCATCTAAGCATGGCCATGCATTTTTCTAAGTCTTACTCTATCAAGGGGCCCGAAGATATCACTCCCGTTACATAGGAGGGACAAATCCCATCTTGATCATACAAATCCCTCCGCATGATTTGTGACATACCCAATGGCCTCCGTCAAGTTCACTCAGTTACGAGCAACAAAGGAAAGTCTTAAAGTATGTGACTCACATGTAGGGAACCTTGATGATTTTAGGTCGAAGGACTACATATACCATGATCACTATGATAATCACTTATGACACTCATATAATGATCCATCTAGTGTTCTCATGGTGGGTCGGTCCAGTACACAAGTTCTCCAACTTGTACCCATATGTAGACTACATATCTCATATTAGTCTCCATATATGCTAGTCGTTATGTATTATTGCAACCTACTCCACAACAATACTATACCAGGGATGTTTGAGAATATCATTATTCTAGGGTTACAATTATGTTTATTATGTTACGTAGAAATAGAACAACGAACATAATTGCTAGATTAATGCCTTAATAAAATATCATGACTCAATGTGCAAAAATACAATCATCTCATGATTGGCTTTTTGGGCATGACACTAACACTACAAACTCCATCCTGTCCCGAAGGGTGGTTTTTCTTTTTTTTGCTTCCTCGGGGTTCTAGGTCTAAAAAATATACCTTTACGTTCGACACAAAGGACAGCTGGCGGGTTTGGCAGAGGAAGTTCTTCTTCCTAAAGGTAGCTGAGGCTTGGAAGGACATTTTGACAGAATGGGCTTGGGGGACCCTTCCCATAGATGTAGTCGATCCCAGACAACTAATAACCCCGAAGTTGGAGCTGAAGTTTGATGACTTCGATAGTCGTATCTGCGCAGTCGCGGATTAGGACCCCGAGGTCCCTCCTTGTTCCTTGTACCCCTTTCCCATAATGTGGAACTTCATGACCGAAGAGGTTCTTCGGGAATTAGGGGTAGTCAAGGAACATAAAACCGACCTAGCCATACCAAAACCTGCCTTTGACAGAAAAAAGGCATGGCTAGTGATGCTCCTTCAGCGCGAGCTCACCTACGAAGGGCTTGTGGAGAGTAAGTAATCTTCCAGATTTTTTTTGTTTATACTTCTTTAGACTTGCACTGATGTCTTCCCTTTTTTAGAGATGGGCGACCAATCCGCGGCCTTCTACAAGTCACTTTTCCTCGATCAAGCCGAGAAGGGAGAGCAGTAGAGGAAGAAAGCGGTGTCGAAGAGGATGAAGACATTAGGGGCGGGGCCATCTTCAGCAAAGAAGTCTAAGAAAGACCTTCCTCCTCCCCCCCGAAAGACGACTTGGAGGTGCAAGACAAATCCCTGGTTCGGCCTGATCCACCTTCGGAGCCGGCTATCAGCCTGACTCCATTCAGCCCCACTGCTATGGCAGATGCTTTGGAAACTTCGGTAGGGGGCCTTTCAGCGGTGGAGCTCGAAGAGCGCCAAAGAAGAAAGGGCAAACAGGTCCCGCTAAAGTACTGGAAGTTGGTGATTCGGATAAGGATGTTGCCAAGGTTCCATCAGGTTTGTCCCTTAGCCATTTTTCTATAAGTTTGGGAACTTTTGGTATTTTAGATCTCACAGATGAGTGGCTAAGGGATAATGTACTGACGAAACTTCGGTGTGATTTTGCAGAGGAGCAGATGCCCGTAGCGTGGATGGTGGACCACCCTAGGAAGTGGGCCCTTTGGGATTCCAAAATTCCGAGGGATGAGGTTCCGAGAGAGCCTTTTTGGTCGTTCATGGAGGACATGAACTTGTTCTCCGAAGATAGCCAGTGAATGGCCCCTCAGATGGCGAAGGGCATCCTCACCAACACCACCTTCAAGTCCCTTAATGAGGAGTGCCCAAATGATGAGGTCCTCACCGTGAGGATGTCCAAACATGTTACCCAGGTGAGTTTTGAGCTTCATTGGACTTGGAAAATTTTTCCAAGCTTTTGTAGCCTTTTGATCCTAACTTGGAGTCTTCATTTTTGCAGCTTTTGGCATATAGTGGCTACTTCAGAGCTTGGGCAGCGAAGTAATCTTTGGTCCAATCTTGGACTAGAGAGTCGTTGGTGAAAGCCAAGCAATTTTGTGCCACCTCGATCCTTAAGTATGGAGAACTCAACAAAATAGGCAAGGATGAGGTGGCTCAACTCTGTGAGGTGTTACCAACTCTGGGGTAGTCCAGTTATGGTGCCAAAACTGTGCATTTAGACTCCCAGGATTGGTAATGTTCTGTAGGCCATCAGAAGACTACCCTTAGTGTGCATACCCAAGTGGCCCTGTTGGGCACTATGTAAATACATGCATATTGGTCCAACCATCACAAACATATTCACATTTCATGCACACCATGGCAACAAAGAAGGAACACACTAGCACAAGTCTTAGTTTGGCTTTCACACATTAGGCAATCTTGTTAAGTTCTAGTGGCCAGCTACTGCACCTGTAACTTCCACTTATAAACTGTATTATTATAGCCTCATATCTCCCCAATTTTATTTGCTTCATTATGAAGTAGAAACTTATAAAAAACCAAGGAATTTTTTTTTGCATCAATAGCCCACCTATGGACCAAGTAATGGATTTTTGAAGTTGGTTACAAAATTCTGACCAAATGAACACTAACTCAGCCAATTTTGCAACATCATATCTTTGGCTACAAGAATCAAAATCCAGAAATTCAAAATTCCAGTTCAACCTCCTGATGTTCTCTAGGTGTGGTCAAAACTTTATACAGGGAGATATTAAACTTTACATACATGGTCGAAATTCTGACAACTTTTGGACCATTTTGCCCATACAATTTTTCCAAAGCATGCAAACACTTCATTCACAAGGGTAAAGCCCTCCAAGGCTATCCCATACATGTCCAATACACATAGGAATTACATTCCATTTCTTTTAACAACTTTATGTGGTCAAAACAGAATTTACAAGTAAGCAGCCTATCATTCACACTTAGGCAGCTTTGCACCACATCACTTACATAGCCAAAACATTACTCAAATGTTCACACACTTGTCTCATCCTACATAAACTACATGTACATGCATACATGCACTACAATATGGTCTTAACTCAGCTAAATACACACCCTAGGTTACAGGAGTGCCTGAGACACAATAGACTCCAGAACAGGATGCTGGACAGGTGCTGCACAACACAATAAGTACCACCATTAAAAATACCTAATGTGCTCCTAAAATCACCAAACTTTCCAGATCAAAAATAGACATGTGGTCTGAATTTTCAGATCAAAAATCAAACCACAAAGCTTAGTTTGAGGGTGATCTTTCAGCTGGACCTGAAATGACAGAATCGAGGGGAGTAAGTTTCATTGAGAAACTTAGTAAGGGTAACAGTTGGTTTCAGTAGGCAATGTGACCATCATTAAAACCTGAATCCAATGACACTAAAACACAAAAACCACAACACATATATAAAGTATAAAGCAACCAAATGCAGCAGCCATTCACAACAAACAAACACATGAAATGCAGCAACAACAATAACCATAGGTTAGTCCGTAAAATGTGCAATAAACTTAAATAAATCACTATGTCAGCCCTCCTGAAGCTAATCCTTGGCCTTAGGAGGATTTTAACAGTAGTTAGTACTAACTTTGGGCTCTAGAAACCCTCACTTTACTTCCATCTTTGTGCACTTCACACTAGGTCACAAAACCTTTAATAAGTGCACTCCCCTCACTAAGCTTGGTTCATCAAGCACATGGCTCTCTTCCAAGCTTAGCCCTAGCTCCATGGATGTTTGAAAATTGCAGAAAACATTCCATGAGAGCAAGAGAACCCTTACCAAAGTGAGTAGGCCGAATTTGAAGCTTAATCCTTGAAGTATGCAAGAAATAGCTCTAGTTTGCTTACAATTGCTTCCTTTTGCCTTCAATTTCAATCAATTGCAAGTTTGAAGGTGTGGTGGCTATGGAGGAAGTATGGATGTGTTCTTGGGCTGGGGGAGGAAGAAAATGAGAGAGGGATAAGTGATTTGGCCACTTAAATGGCCTTAAATGAGCTTAAGGGCACCAAAACACACTTAACAAGTTTAACCTTGCTTTATGCCACTTTCCTTCTCACTAATTATGGTTTCTTTGTATTAAAATCATTGGTACACATGTGCCCAACATTTTTGACTAATTATCAAGTCATGGCTGCCTCCTCCATGGTGGGATAACCCCAAAATTCCACCCCTAGACTTAAGTCAAAAGCTTGAATACCTTAAGGTTTACACTAGGACATTTAGGTCCTTATTGCCTTTAGCGTTTCCTTTGTTCAAACTTGTCTTCCATAAGTAATTTGGTCCTCCAATAGCACTTTCATACCATTTATATCCTTCCCATAACTCTCCAAGTCTCTTTCTTGAGTGTTTTGCAATTGAGTACCCGAATTTCCAAAACCTTACAAAAAAGTCCATTGGTTGCTTGACAAACAAGCAATCCTTAAGGCTTTTCTTGGGGACCAAGTTACCAACTTGGAACACTTTTAAGGAGGTGTTGATCATGCCTTTTACCCCCTACACTTCAATCACTATGGTGAGAATTACACAATATAATGGTTTTTAGCCATTATGACACACTTGTAATTCTCCCATTTTGTGAGGTGGTAACAGGAGGAGTTCTTGAAGAGTCAGGAGGAGCTCTTTCAAGATTTTTCCAAGAAGGTGTCTGACCTCGGCGTGAAGGCCACTGTGCTTACTTTTGAAAATGAGGCATACCAAAAGGAGAAGGAGGAGGACTCTGCACTTCTGATGAAGGCCCTCGCAGACAATGCCGATCTTCAAGTTGAGATTGATGAGTTGAAGAAAGAGAAGAAGAAAAAGAAGACAAAGAAGCTCGAGAAGGAGGTCGCTGGGCTAACGAACAAGCTAGAGGACTTGGCTGTCGAGAAGGACAAAGCCGATCAAGCAACCGTGGTTGCATTTTAAGATGGGTTCTGTTTAGCATGACACCAAGTTCTAGCCAAGTACCCAGACCTTGATGTCTCCTTTATGGCGGGTCTGGACATCCTCGAAGGGCCTCGCTAGACGTGGACAAAAATGTAGCACCTCAACCTTCCTTTTGCTCTACCTCCGATGCCGAAGAATGTGACAGAGGAGGTTGAAGGTGAGGTAGCTAATAATGACAAGGTCCCTTAGGCATCCATGATCCCGAATAGGCTATTTTTTCTTCTTATTCTTTTGTAAATTTCTCCTTCTTGTAGTAAGACATGAATGAAATTCGTTTATTTCCTCCAAAATTTGCCTAAGTCTCAAGACAAGTTTCTCCTAAAATGATCTTTGATTCCAAGGGTTAGTTTGACCATTTTCGGTCTAGGACCCTCAAGAAGATATCTTTCGCACTTATTATCAACCATTTTCGGCATACCACCAGTTTCAACGAATATCTTTTGTCAAAGCTTTGCCTGTTTTTATCAGCCATGTTCGATTGACGCATCTTCAGAGAAAATGTGTCACTTTCATAAGTAGATACTTGCACCTTGTTCAGTTAGATTCCTTAGGTGGGACTATTTTCCCTAGAAAATTTTTCTACACTTAGAGAAATTTCTAAGTGTAGAATTTCTTCAAAGCATCTGAATGCCATGTATTTTTTAGTTCTCCACCTTCGGTATCGCCAAGCTTATAGACTCCTGGCCGAACTTCATCAAGGACCAAATAAAGCCCTTCCCAATTTGCCTGAAGTACTCCGTGAGATGGTATTCGGGGCTTAAACTCAGCCTTTCGGAGGACAAGTTCCCCCTTTCTAATTTCTTTTCATTTAACATGTGAGTTTCCAGTGATAGCTACCCTTTGCTAAAATGCTTTTCTTCTAAGTTCAACAACTTCTCTATGTTTGTCAATTAGATCTAGCTTGGTTCTCAACCTGAGGTTGTTCCCCTCCTTGTAAAACACTTTTACCCTCATGGAAAGCTGAACCACTTCGATAGGAATAATGGCCTCTGTGCCAAATACGAGTGAAAAAGGTGTTTCACCTGTGGCCCTTCGGGGAGTTGTCTGATTGCTTCATAGCACACTAGGAAGTTCTCCTGGCCATTTCCCTTTTGCTTGATTCAATCTTTTCTTCAAACCATCCTTTATGGTTCTGTTAGACACCTTTACCCATCCGTTACTCTGAGGATGAGCTACCAAATGAAGTACATTTTTATCCAGAGGTCGGTAGCGAATTCTTGGAACCCCCTGTTAATAAAATCGGAACCATTATCGGCCTCTATCACCCTTGGTATACCGAATCTACAAACGATTTTCTTCCAGATGAATTTCTGCACGTCCTTCACCGACATGGTTGCCAGAGGCTCTGCCTCAATCCATTTAGTGAAGTAATCTACTGTGAGTACGTAGAACTTCACTCCTCTGAGTGCAGTTGGGAGAGGTCTGATGAGGTCAATACCCTATACCGTGAAGGGGCAAGGGTACTTAGCTAGAGTTATCATTTCCAAGGGTAACCTCTGGATGTTAGCGTGTCTTTGGCAATTGTCACATTTCTGGACAAATTGCCTTATGTCCTTCCTTAGGGTGGGCCAAAAGTATCCTTGGCAGAGTAGTACTCTTGCCAGAGTGTCAGTTCCTTTGTAGGAACCACAGGCCCCCTCATAGACTTGTCTGAGGACTATTTCGACATCCTCTTTGCCGACACACCTTTGCAGTGGACTCACATACCCTTGTCAGTATAACTCCTCTCCGATTAGGAAATATCATCCAAAGTGTCTTCACACTTTTGCCGCCTCAAGAGGATCTTCAGGAAGTTTCGAAGTCATAAGAAACTTTTTTATCGGATTTTTGCACCCTTTCTCCAAGGTTGCTATGCTCATTATTGCTATGCTTGAGTGACTTACCACCTCGGTGGAATTTTTTGACTTAGCCAAAGTATCTACTTCAGCATTGTCCCGACGAGGCACGTTCTCAATTTGTACTACGTCGAACTCTTGGATGAGCTTTGTTACAAGGTCATGATGCTTTGCGTTGGGTCCTTTGTGCCATGGTCTTCTGCCATCTGTCGGACCACTAGCTAAGAATTGCTGTGAGCCTTTAGGTTTCTTACACCAACTCTTATGGACAGGTGCAAATGTGCTATGGAGGCTTCATATTCTGCCATATTGTTGGTGACATTAAACCTGAATTTGATGGCCTTCATGGCTTCCATAACTTTGGGACCACGAAGAATTACTCCAGCTCCCTGATGTTCAAAGCCGGAGGCCCCGTCAACAATTAGAGTCCACTCAGGTTCATCCTTTATAAGGTTAGGTGGATTGTCTTCGGCAACGGGTACTTCGGCAATGAAATCTGCCAATGGCTGTGCTTTTATTGCCTTCCTCGGCTCATAGGTAATATCATACTCACCGAGCTTGATGCACCACTTTGAAAGCCTTCCTGAGTGGTCTACCTTTTTCATGATATCCCGAAGAGGCAAGTTACTTCGGACGATAATGGGGTGCGCTTGGAAATAGGGTCACAACCTTCTGCTTGCAAGCACCAAGGTGTAAATAGCCTTTTGTAGCAAGGGGTACCTGACTTCGGCACCATACAGAGACTTGCTCACATAATATACTGGCCATTGCTTTGCCCCCTCTTCCTTCACAAGGATCGAACTTACTGCCTTTTCAGTGATGGCAAGGTATAGTATGAGGGGTTCTCCTTCCCGTGGCTGCCGAAGTGTTGGCAGATGACTTTGGTAGACTTTAAGCTCTTCCCAGGCCTTTTGGCAGTCTTCATTCCAGGGGCACACCTCGGTTTAGAGGTCACCTCCATTTTTTGCTACTTTAGTGAGGACCTGGAAAAACAGTCGATAGCGATCCCCATATCTAGAGATGAATCTGCTGAGTGACATGATTCTTCCCATGAGTCGTTGCACATCCTTGGTTATCGTCGGAGTTTAGAACCCTAGCAGGGCCTTGACCTTTTCTGAATTAGCGTCAATACCTCTCTCCAACACCATAAATCTGAGAAACTTACCCGCATTCACCCCCAACACACATTTTTTGAGGTTGAGACGAATTTTGAATGTTCTCAGCTGGTGGAATGTTTCTTCCAAGTCTATGATATGACTACTAGGCAGTTTGCTCTTTACTATCATATCATCGACGTAGACTTCCATGTTTCTCCTGATTTGGGAGTCAAAGACCTATTCATCAACCTCTAGTATGTGGCTCCTGCATTCTTAAGCCCGAAAGGCATTCTAATATAGCAGTATGTACCAACTTTGGTGATGAAGGCAGTTTTTTCAATGTCTTCGGGGTCCATCCTCATTTCATGATACCCGTTAAAGGCGTCAAGGAAGTTAAGGAGGCCGTATTCGGCAGTTGAGTCCACCAACTAGTCTATTTGGGGTAGAGGATATAAATCCTTAGGACAAGCATCGTTCATGTTTCGAAAGTCGATGCACATTCAGAGTTTCTCGCTCCCTTCTTTCGTAACGGTAACCATGCTACTAAGCCATTTAGGATATTTGACTTCCCTTATTACGTCTGCCTTCATCAACCTTTGGATTTCGGCTTTAATGAAGTTGTTCTTGTGTGCCGAAAGCCTCCTCATTTTTTGGCGAATAGGCTTCATGTCAAGCCGTATCTTAAGACTATGCTGGATTATGTGATGGTCTACCCCAGGCATGTCCATCGACGAGTAGGCAAATAGATCTTTGTTCATTAAAAGGAAAGATACAAGCTTTTGCTTGTCACCTTCGGCCAAATGTTTCCCCATGCAGGTACTTCAGCCCGGGACGAGCTCTACATTCTCAGTTTCAATTTTGTCTGAGTCGCTTCTCTTTCCTTCTATAGACCCTTCGGTCAGTGTGCCCTTTTCCCCCGAGGTCTGTGTGTGCACTTTCACTAGGCTTTGCCTAGCCACGAAGACCTTTCATACTTTGGCCTGATCGATGAATATTTATGCGTCCCCGTCCTTTGTTCCGAAGGTGACCATCAGGTACTTTACATTTGGTCAGATGTGAAAGTTCCTTTGTGTTAGACTCATATTTATAGTGCTTGGCCCAGGCCAAGGAAATGAAGAGAGACGCCATGAAAATATGAAAGGATTGTGAAAACAAGGCACAGTGATGTATGTGCTAATTTGAGGACTTTCGGGTCCTAAACGCACATAGAAAATTGACCAGGGGAATAATGTAAGAAAATAAAGTAAGGGGACCAAATTGCACACTTGAATCAGTGGTGCTAATAAAACTACAAAGTTTAAGTAGGAATTTTCAGCCATGCAAAATTATGTGGGGATTAATGGCATACTAGGCAAAATTTTGGTAGACATCAATGATGACTAGTCAAATCATGTTCCCCATTAAGGAAATAAGGCATCATTGCCATGGTTTACCAAGTTA
Organism: Aquilaria sinensis; assembly: GCA_005392925.1. Taxonomy (NCBI): domain Eukaryota; kingdom Viridiplantae; phylum Streptophyta; class Magnoliopsida; order Malvales; family Thymelaeaceae; genus Aquilaria; species Aquilaria sinensis. Next base: position 113,144 of record SMDT01000266.1, on the reverse strand, counting down.
AGACTAGTTATGGTTTTCGGCTGAAACTCACATGGACTAATGACCATTTAAAGCACTTGTGGTGTGCTTGGCATTGTAAGCCATGAAGTGACCTAAGTCCCTAAATGAGCATGTGATTTAGTGATGGAAATGTAGCCATATAGAGGTGAGGGCTCAATTAAGGCTTGCAAATTAGTTGAGGCTGAAAGCTAGCTTATGGCCACTTTGGTTACAAGTGGCTTGTAACAAAAAATGCATAAGTCCACTTAACTCAAGTGCCTTCATTTTGGGTTTCCTTCATCAAGACCAAAAGCTAGCTTTAGTGTGTTCTTGGTTGTGTTCTTGAGCTTTCACTAAATTGGTCTCGGATTAAGGGCATTAAGGAGGAAATTAGAGCTTGAGTTGAGGAAGCAAGCTTGAAGGCTTTGGTTTCAGCACTAAGCAACTCAAGTAAGGTTTTGATTTGAAGAAATCGTGGAGGCCATGAACGGTTCAAGCTTGGGTTTGAGGTAACTTTTGTGTTTTTCCTAGAATACATGGTAGATATTCCATGAACAAGGAGTATTGATGCTTAATTGGTGTTGTGTTAGGCCAATGGTTTGGAGGAGCATTTCGGTTGAATGTTGAGCTTTGACTGAGAGTAAAAGAAGCTTGAATTGAGGTAGGGTTTCACTAGTTACTTGATTGCTTAGTAGTATACCATGATTCAAGTAATAAAGTGGCTAAGTGATTGTTAAATTTGCTAAATGACCTTGGTTGCTTGATGGGCTATTGTGATGTTTCGGTTATGGTTGTTGATTAGCTAATTGACTGTGGACATGTGCTAGAAATGCTAGTGAATGTGGCCAATTTGCTAGGCATTTCGGAGCTCTAGTGGATGTGAACTTATTGATGAAGTTTTATGTGCAAAAGTGCACAATGGCACATGTTATGGTACTTAGCTGAATGGTCATTGTGGTGTGTGTGTGTGTTCATCGTGTGCTTGAGTGATTCCTTGTGCTTGCTAACCCATTACTTGATTAATATTGCATATATGCCTCAGTTATGTTAGCATGTACATATATATGTTGTGGTTTTGTTTGTCTTTGTGTTTTATTTTGTAGGTTAATATGAGCAAATGGAGGTTAAGCTTTGAGTTATACACTCGGCTTAACTAAATAAACTCTTTAATGAGTTGGTATTAAAAGTGAACTCTACTAAGTATTGTACGCATTGCCCATACATTTGTTTTTTAGGAAAGGATATTCAGCCTGAATTATAGTTGCTTGGGTTGTGCTATCTTGCTTGTGTATTAAGGTATGTGCCAATGTGTGCTTGGCTTGATTAGTTTTGTACATTACAAGTCTTATTTTTGAAGTTGGCCGAGACTTATGTCTTAAGATTGTGCAGGCTTTGTAGAGTGGGACTTGTCTAGGTGGGCAGCTATGGATATGTGGACACTTGCTCTGATCATAGTCTTCACCTTTATGACTATGAATATGGCAATAGGTCTTGTACTACAGTGTGTCTTGCTTTATGGCATACTGAAGGTTCTGTTTGAGCATTAGATGGTTTGGGTTGTAACATAACTTGGTAATGAAAACTTGGAATCATGGCATGTAGCCATGTATGTGTACTAGGTAGACTACTTTTTGTATGTACATATTTAGGTAGTCTTGGCTGCCTAGTTTTTGTGGTGCTGGAGTACCTTAGTAGGCCAAGTTATGTTTGCACTATGGTTTGGTTTTGGACATATATATATATGATGGATGTTATGGATCAATGGATGGTATGTTTATGTGAATGGAAGCTGTGTTTATCTTGTGAACCTCCTTTGTACCTATTATGACCGAATGTACATGTGCACATAAACTTGAGTTTTCAAACTAAATAGTTATCTTAGGCTTCTTGGTTACCATTCTAAGTAGCACACTTGAATGCACATATTCTAAACACTTGAATTGCATTGAGTGTTTGCCTTGCTTGTAATGCAAGTTACATATTATAGCCTTGCTTGTCATGCAAGTTATGGAATTACAGCCTTGCTTGTTCTGTGAGTTAGTGGTTTTGGGCCTTACTTCTGTTGCAAGTAACTAATTGGATTTACTCATAAGCCTCCTAGGCCACCTCCCAAGCTAAACACCTTAAGAAAATAAGACTTAAGGTTAAGAAACTTTAGTTGGCTGAATTGAAAGGTTGGTAATTAAAATACAGATTGGTGAGAGTAAGAATTAGTAAATGGGCCCTCCCTGTGTAAGGTGTGACACGTTGAGTTTGCCTTCCAAGGATGGCATTATACGAAGAGGGGATGTCGATGACAATGGACCTGGTCATGGCAGAGGCAAAGAGCTCTTCATTGTTCTAAACAGAAGTTCCCCTTAATATCAGAGGTAGGTCAATCGACCCGAGGACAGGTAGTTTGGAAGGACCTACCCTGAAGGTAAGGGATGTGACAGGTTTGAGGTCGGTTTTCGCAATTCCTAGGCTTGGAAACAGGTGGGAGAATAGGACATCAGCGTTGGACCCGTCGTCCAGGAGCACCCTTTTAATGTCCCAGCTTCCAATCCTTGCCATAATAAGCACTGGATCATCATATGGAAATACTACAGTAGACCCATCTTTCTGAATGAGCTTGTTTGATGGGTTACTGAATTCCATCACTAAGATCTCCCTGGCTTTCCTCATCCTCTCCATCGAAGGTAGTCCCGATGTGATCGTCTGGATTGGTCCACCCAGTGGTGGAGGATTCTTCTTGGGACTTCAGTTTTGACGTCAGTCAGAATCATAGTCCTCATCATCCTTTCTTTCTTCCTCCCTCCTTCCCATAGCAGAGGGCATTCATAGGTATCAGCGAAGTTGACCCTGCTTAATTAGGGATTCGATGTACTTCCTAAGTTGGAAGCAATCTTCTGTGTCGTGCCCATGGTCCTGGTGGAACTGGTAGAATTTCTTCATCTTTTTCTTGTTTTCCGAAATCATGGCCTTCGGACGCTGGATTGGATTGCCTTGCCTTTCCGTGGCCAGTAGTATGTTTGTTCTGGAGGTGTTTAAGGGGTGAATGACACGAGTTGTTTCCCCCTCTGCTTCCGAGGTCTTCCCCCGCCCTCAGCAAAATACCGATTTTGGTGACTCTGACCTTCAGGCTGATGGTTATCAGATTTCGGTCCCTCCATACCCTCATATGCTACTCGGCCCTTCAGTAGAACTCACCAAGGGTATCCGGGGGGTCCTTTGAGGACTCATAAAAGAGTTGTGAGTCTCCTCGTATCATGGCGAGAATGCATATTTCAGGACGGAACTCCAACACACTCAAGGCCTCTCAATTGAACCTTTTGACATAGTCGCGAATGGTCTCTCCGTTCCTTTGTGCTATGTCTAACATTTGAACCAGCATCTTCACCGCTGGCTTGTTACCGATGAATTTCCGTGTAAATGCAGTGGATAACTCTTGGAAACCCATGATGGTTCCGGGGGCCAACAAGTTATACCACGCAGTCGCCGGTCCGGAAAGGGTGACATCAAAAAATTTGCAAAGTGTGGCATCATTGGCACCATGTAGCACCATGCTGCACCTATACTTGGTCAGACGGGCTTGGGGGTCTCTGTGCCTATCATACATTTCTAGGTGTGGCACCTGGAAGCGCTTTGTTACCACCTCATAAAATGGGAGAATTACAAGTGTGTCATAATGGCTAAAACCCATTATATTGTGTAATTCTCACCGTAGTGTTTGAAGTGTGGATGGTAAAAGGCATGATCAACACCTCCTTAAAAGTGTTCCAAGTTGGTAACTTGGCTCCCAAGAAAAGCCTTAAGGATTGCTTGTTTGTCAAGCAACCTATGGACTTTTTTGTAAGTTTTGGAAATTTGGGTACTAAATTGAAAAACTCTCAAGAAAGAGACTTGGAGAGTTATGGGAAGGATATAAATGGTATGAAAGTGCTATTGGAGGACCAAATTACTCATGAAAGACAATTTTGAGCAAAGGAAACACTAAAGGCAATAAGGGCCTAAATGTCCTAGTGTAAACCTTAAGGTGTTCAAGCTTTTGACTTAAGTCTGTTGGGTTTTGAGAGCCAAGTAGCGCAGCGGAATTTAACCGAAACCCTCCAAGATCCAAGTGAAACGGGGTAAACCGGGTGTTCAAAAATTTTCTTACCTAATTTTCGGTTGAGATCTCTCACTCAACTGTATAGTCGAATCACAAAACTTGAACAATTGATGTGTTCAAGCTCTCTATGGTATCCACATGAGCCTCTCGGGATCACCACGCTTCCACCACGTTCCGGCATATGCGTTTCTCTTACGTTCGCAGTGCTAGCTTGCGTCCTCCAAGGAATTGCAAGAGAAGAGTGCGGCTATCCTTTTAGGACGTTAGGGCAAGGAGACCTGCAAATTTTTCGCTAGAAGTTGTATTTATAGTGAGACTTAACTTCCAGGCCTAATGGGTTTCAAAGCCCTAATCCAATTAGGATTATAATTTCGGGCTTAATAATGGCTTAACTATTGGGCCCATTATTAATACGAAATTATTGTGAACCCAAAACCCAAATTATTAGCCCATGCACTCTAATGATCCAAATAGCTCTATGTGTGCGACCCAATAGGCTCTTACCACATTGGCAATGATCATAAATCACATTTATGATCATAAGCAATGAGCGCTGTCTAGCAATACATCATTGCTACCCAAGTGACAAGATTGTCGATGATTCGACTAAACCTTTATGATCATCCCTGATATATGCCATTGTCCCTTTGTCCAAGATATCAAGACTAAGCACAAGACATGGAATGTGTCACTCTCATATAGCCCAATCTTTGGTTTCTTGATTACCGAGTAGACCAACCTAAACTGATGACATTGATATCGTATATCAACTCATCTGAGCATGGCCATGCATTTTTCTAAGTCTTACTCTATCAAGGGGCCCGAAGATATCACTCCCATTACATAGGAGGGACAAATCCCATCTTGATCATACAAATCCCTCCACATGATACGTGGCATAGTCAATGACCTCCTTCAAGTTCACTCAGTTACGAGCAACAAAGGACAGTATCAAAGTATGTGACTCACAAGTAGGGAACCTTGATGATCTTAGGTCGAAGGACTACATATACCATGATCACTATGAGAATCACTTATGACACTCAGCTAACGATCCATGTAGTGTTCTCTTGGTGGGTCGGTCCAGTACACAAGTTCTCCAACTTCTACCCATATGTAGACTACATATCTCATATTAGTCTCCACATATGCTAGTCGTTATGTATTATTGCAACCCGCTCCACAATAATACTAGACCAGGGACGTTTAAGAATATCATTATTCTAGGGTTACAATTATGTTCATTACGTTACGCAGAAACAAAACAACGAACATAATTGCTGGATTAATGCCTTAATAAAATATCATGACTTAATGTGCAAAAATACAATCATCTCATGATTGGCTTTTGGGCACAACACTAACAAAGTCTAAGGGTGGAATTTTGGGGTTATCCCACCATGGGGGAGGCAGCCATGACTTGATAATTAGTCAAAAATGTTGGGCACATGTGTACCAATGAGTTTAAGACAAGGAAACCATAATTAGTGAGAAGGAAAATGACATAAAGCAAGGTTAAACTTGTTAAGTGTGTTTTGGTGCCCTTAAGCTCATTTAAGGCCATTTAAGTGGCCAAATCTCTTATCCCACTATCATTTTCGTCCTCTCCCAGCCGAAGAACACAACCATACTTCGTCCATAGCCACCACACCTTCAAACTTGCAGTTGATTGAAATTGAAGGCAAAAGGAAGCAATTGGAAGCAAACTAGAGCTATTTCTTGCATACTTCAAGGATTAAGCTTCAAATTCGGCCTACTCACTTTGGTAAGGGTTCTCTTGCTCTCATGGACTGTTTTCTACAATTTTCAAACATCCATGGAGCTAGGGCTAAGCTTGGAAGAGAGCCATGTGCTTGATGAACCAAGCTTAGTGAGGGGAGTGCACTTATTGAAGGTTTTGTGACCTAGTGTGAAGTGCACAATGATGGTAGTGAAGTGAGGGTTTCTAGAGCCCAAAGTTAGTACTAAATACTGTTAAAATCCTCCTAATACCAAGCATTAGCTTGAGGAGGGCTGCCATAGTGATTTGGTTATGGTTATGATGTTGTTTATGGACTAACCTATGGTATATGTTGCTGTCACATTTCATGTGTTTGTTGTTTGTGTTTGGCTGCTGCATTTGGTTGCTATATCTTGTATATATGCATTGTGGCTTTTTTTGTTTTAGTGTCTTTGGATTCAGGTTTTAATGAGGATCACATTACCTTAAGAAACCAAGTGTTACCCTTACTAAGTTTCTCAATGAAACTTACTCCCCTCAATTCTGTCATTTTAGGTCCAGCTGAAAGATCACCTTCAAACTAACCTTTTTAGTTTGAGTTTTGTTCTAAAATTTTTGGTACATGAACTTCCATATGTTTGTTTTTGATGTGGAAAGTTTGGTGATTTTAGGAGCACATTTGGTATTTTTAATGGTGGTACTTACTGTGTTGTGCAGCAGCTGTCCAGCTTCCTATTTTTGGAGTCCATTGTGTCCCAGGACCTCCTGTAACCTAGGGTACGTATTTAGCTGAGTTAAGACCATATTGTAGTGCATGTATGCATGTACATGTAGTGTATGTAAGATGAGACAAGTACGTGAACATTTGAGTAATGTTTTGGCTATGTAAGTGATGTGGTGCAAAGCTGCCTAAGTGTGAACGATTGGCTGCTTACTTGTAAATTCTCTTTTGTCCACATAAAGTTGCTAGATGCAAGATAATGTAATTAATATGTGTATTGGACATGTATGGGATAGCCTTAGAGGGATTTCCCTTTGTGAATGAAGTGTTTGCTTCTTTTGAAAAAATTGTATGGGCAAAATGGTCCAAAAGTTGCCAGAACTTCGACCATGTACCCAAAGTTTAATATCTCCCTGCGTAGAATGAATCTTGGTACAACATTTTGGCCACACCTAGAGAACATCCAGGGGTTGAAATTAAATTTTGAATTTCTGGATTTGGATCCTTGTATCCAATGATATGACGTTGTAAAATTGGCTGAGTTACTGTTCATTTGGTCAGAATTTTGTAACCAACTTAAAAAATCCATAACTTGGTCCATAGGTGAGCTATTGATGTAAAAAAAAATTCCTTGGTTTGCTCTAAGTCTCTAATTCATAATGGAGCAAAGAAAACTGGGGGATACGAGGATAGAATGATACATTTTATTAGTGGAAGTTACAGGTGCAGTAGCTAGCCACTAGAAATTAACAAGATTGCCTAATGTGTGGAAGCCAAAACTAAGACTTGTGCTAGTGTTTTCCTTCTTTGCTGCCATGGTGTGCATGAAATGTGAATATGTGTGTGATGGTTGGACCAATATGCATGTATTTACATAGCACCCAAGAGGGCCACTTGGGTATGCACACTAACGGTAGTGTTCTGATGGCCTACAGAACATTACCAATCCTGGGAGTCTAAATGCACAGTTTTGGCACCATAACTGGACTAGCCTGGAGTGGGTAACATGTTTGGCATGGGTGCCTCAACTATTGCTTGGATAAAGGGTGACCCTTCTCCGGTGAGAGTCTCTGACAACCTTGACCAGACAGGCTTCTGAGCCACCTGGCTTTCCACTTTCTGCAACCTCTCTAGGATCTTTTCCAAGAGGCTGGTGGTGCTGGGCTCTTCTCACTGCTTAGAGGCCTCCGGTAACGGAGAACAATGCCTTCTTTTTAGGGAGTAACTTTGGTGACGGGTGGATTGTGATCTTCTTTCTGGCGATGAACTTCGCCGGCTGGAAGTCCTAGGCCCTTTGGACCACGTTTGTTCAGTACGTCAGTCTCTGGGGGGTACGTCCTCCGTTGAGAACTCATCACAGAAGTCCCCACTCCCTGAGCTCCGGTGAGTGGACTTCAGGCTTCTCTCCTGACGGGGAGTCGGTGAAAGGGCACTTCAGCCCGAAGGTGGTTGTGACCACCTTTGGTCCAACTGTTGCATCATTTCAGACACAACAGAGGACTAAAAATCACATAGGAAGCTCATCGTGATCGTTAGAGGACTTTCATCCTTACGCAAAGAAGTCCCTACGGCGTGTTGTTCGGTCGCCAGTTGATTCTCCGGCACGGATGGGGACTTTGGGAGTCCCTTATCCTTAGAACACCGAGTCTCAATGATGGCTACCTGAGAGTGGTGCCAAATGATGCCCGGAAGCATCCTCGTCGTATGACATTGTTCAGCTTGGAGCTGATCTTTCAGTATTAAGATGCTTCGAAAGAGACCTCCGGTGTGAAGGTGCCTTTAAAAGGGACTTCCAGCAAGAATGTGGCTACAAAACTCAGTAAAACAGGGGTTAGAGACTCCCCGGAGTGTGATTCCAGGGGAAGAGCCTCCGACGCTCAAGTCATTATTTTAGAGAATGAAGGTAAGAAAGAAGGAACGGAGAGCAAAAGATAGCTAGGGTTTTCTGTCTCTTGTGTTTCATTGTTCTTACCAGGGTTGTTCCCCAAGTATTTATAGGAAGGCATTGGGGGAAGTCCGTTTGACACTGCCCACTCAGATCATGAGACGTGTTCGGCCATATATGGTTCGTACCTTCAGGGATAGGGATCTCTAGCTGGCCATAGGCCGTTCTGGCCAGAAGTCAGAGCCGTGGGAGGCCTGTGGCAGGGGCATGTGCGAGGTCTCCAAGTCAAAGGCTCCTAACTGTCTTTGTCTCATCTAGGTGAGAACTCCTTGGGTGATGTGGCCTCTTCAGGGGGTAATACCCCTTCGACAGACGAGTCTCGTTTGGTCCGATTTTTGCTCTCAAGGACCATAGAGGGAAGCTCCTTGGCAGGGTGGAAGACCTTTGGTGAATGCTATATTCTACCGAGGAAGGGGAGATGGCCTGTTGAGGTCAGCAAATCACCTAACCGAGGATGGCGCAGTATGTCCTTCCGAGGGTGGTAGTCTTATCAGCCGAAGGTGGTGAAGATCCATTTTCCCGAGGTTGCTCAGATGTACGTCCAAGGATGGTACTTGTCAGTCATCCTTAGAAGCTATCCAAGAGTTGTAAGTCGCCAGTGACACCTTCTTGGTGGAGCAGAGTGGCATCATCTCAAACATCTTCTCAATAAAGATTAACCACTTCTCGGCTTTCTCAAGCCCAGCTCTTCAATCAAACTGTGGAGCCCTAAGTCCTTGGAAACTCTCTAGCAGTCTAACCTCATCTAGGCCCTCTAGATCCTCAACTCTATGTCTTCTGGATCTATAAGAACCTTTAGCATGGTGATGCTCTCCATGGTCTCTATGTCTTATCTTACTTCTTCTCTCAAGATTTTCCTCAATCTCATTCCTAGTAGAGGAATGGTCATAGACTGATGGATTAGTCCTAAATACCTAACCAATCTTAGATCTCACTTTTCTTCCTCTTGGATTTCTTCTATCCTCATCATTTGTATCATCTGATCTTCTAGAAGGAACATATTCAGTTGTGTACCTAGTCTCTTCCTCAACTTGTTGCTGGACATTTTGAATTGGTTCTCTTTGTCCTTGTGCTTGTATCAGCCTTACCAAGTTTTCATTGATTAGAGCTAAGTTCCTCTGAAGCTCCAACCAAAGCTATGGCACTTCAAGGCTTGGTGCCCCTCTTGGCCCGGATTCCCCATTTCTTGTCTGTCCCTTTGTTGCCTACATTCAATAGGAGGCCTTAGGGGTGGTTGCTCTCTCCTTATGGCAAGCATGTTTACTTCTTGTTCATGATTCATCATAGAGCACAAATAAAGATCATATGTATTTTAATGGTACTTGACACTAGCAGTTGACCAAACTGAGTTCATGTATGTAGCAAGGGTGCAAAGTGCAACTATATGTACATGTATAAACCATCATCTAACCATGATCTGATACCAACATCTGTTACCCACTACAAGGTAATCCAGTTATGGTGCCAAAACTATGCATTTAAACTCCCAACAGTGGTGTGTCCTATAGGTCACCAGAACAACACCCCTAGTGTACATACTAAAGTGACCTTCTTGAGAACTATGTAAATACATGCATATTGGTCTAACTATAACACACATAATCACATTTATGAACACTATGGCAGCTAACAAATAAAACACTGACACAAGTCTTAGTTTTGGCTTCCACGCGTTAAGCATTCTTGCTAAGTTAAAAAATTCCAGCCACTGCACCCAAATTTCCTACAATAAACTATATCACTCTAGCCATGTAACTATCTATTTTCTTTGCTCTATTATTAAGTATAGACTTACATCAAACCAGAGAATTTTTTTTACGTCAATAGCCCACTTATGGACCAAGTTATGGATTTAAGTTGGTTACAAAATTCTGACCAAATGAACAGTAACTTAGCCAACTTTGAAACATCATGTCTTTGGGTACAGGGCTCCGAATTTAGAAATTCTAAATCTCAGTTCAACCTCTAGATGTGCTCTAGGTGTGGTAAAAATTTCATACGAAGATTCATTCTACACATGGAGATATAAAACTTCGAGTGTAGAGTCGAAATTCTGATCAGTTTATGACCATTTTGCCCATACAAAATTTTACAAGCATGCAACACTTCATTCACATGGGGTAAGCCACTAAAGGCTATTCCATACATGTCCAAGACACCTAGGAATTAAATTCATTTATAGCTAACATCTTTATGTAGCCAATACCAAAATTTACAAACAAGCTGCCTATATTGCACACGTAGGCAGCCTGTGCATAGCATCATCATGCATAGCAAAACAACCCAGAAATGTTCACATACATTATCCAAACTTCACATGCATTACATTTACATGCATCCATGCAGTACATAATGTTCTTAACTTAGTTAAAAAACACACCCTAGTTACAGGAGAGCTTTAAAGACAATGCACTCTAGAAATAGAATGTTGGACAGTTGCTGCATAACACAATAAGCACGATCACTAAAAATAAAAATGTGCTCCTAAATTCACAAAAATTTCTAGATCATAAATAGACATACGGATGTTCATGTACCTAAAATTTCAGATTAAAACTCAAATGATAATGGTTAGTTTGAATGTGATCTTTCTACTGGACTTGAAATGGACAGAAAGGGGGTAAGTTTCTTCAATGAAACTTAGTAAGGGCTTATCAATAAAATCTTCAAACCCCAGTCATATACCTAAAATCCAAAGACACTAAAACAAAAAATTATAGTACAAATACACAAACACATCCATCCAAATGCACAAACAAAATAACAACAAACAAATGTAATGCTGGCAGAAATAAACACATTAGGGTTAGTTCAAAAACAATCAAATAAACATTATGTAATCAATATGGAAGCCCTCCTTAAGCTAATGCTTGGCCTTAGGAGATTAATTGGTCTTATTTAGTACTACCTTAGGCTTTGGAAACCCATGTAAGCACTGCCATCTTAGTGCATGAAAAACAGTAATGTTGGAACCTTGTTCATGCACTGCCCCTTAACCCATACTTGGTTCCTTGAGCTTTTTTCTCTCTTCCAAGCATGGTCATTGCTTCATTGATGCTTGATCATCCTCTTAAGACAGTGAAAAACCATGAAACATGAAGATAAAACGCTTACCTAAGCTATGAAAGCTGAAAATAGCAAAGGAAGCTTAACAAACCCGAAAACTAGGGTTTCTCTCTCTCCTGATAAATTTGATTGATTTCCTTTGTAATTTCTTGGGAGATTGAGCTATGGTGGCCATGGAAGCTATGGAGGAACTAATGGAGGAACTCTGGCTGGTGAGGGCTGAAAATGACCAAGGAAAGGTAAAGAAAGTAAGATATTTACTTGACTTGATTAGCTTAACCTTAACCTTCACTTAGGTCACTATAAGTATGTCTTAAGAAAAGAATTTTTGGCTAATCTTTAGCCCACCTTTTTTACCGTAGAACCTAGAAATAAAAGGCTAGGATAATGCTAGAAATGGCAATCTTTGACTCTTATAAAAAATCATCCCACCCTTAAGATATTTTTGTGAACAATTGTAAACTTAGTTGTCCTAGGTTCTTGAATAATAGCCTTTTCTTCCTTTATGCAATTTAGCATCCACAAATTTCTTCCATACCAACCAAATACTTCCAAAATCCTTCCATAATTGAGTACCAAAGTCTTGAAATCTTGCAATAAGACCCATAGATTACTTGTAAAACAAGCAATCCTATAGGGCTTTCTCTAGTACCAAGTAACCATTGTAATCTCTTAAGGAGGTGTAGATTATTCACTTTACCCTTTATATTTCATTCAATATAGTGAAATTATGGTATATAACCATTATGCATTTATACTGTAAGTTTTCCATTTGTTGAGGTGGCAACAATAAGGCCCATGATGAGGAGTTCGCTATGTCCAGTCTCATTGCAAGATTTCAAGACTTGGGTACTCAATTGTACAACTCTAAAGAAGAGATTTTAGAAGGATCTGATTGGTATAGAAGATATTTTTTGGATTCTAAATTGCATTAAGGAAGCAAGGGCTATTATTCAAGAACCTAGGGCAACTAGGTTTACAATTGTTCACAAAAATAACATAAGGGTGGGATAATTTTTTATAAGAGTCAAAGATGTCCATATCTAGGATTATCCTAGCCTTTTATTTCCAGGTTCTATGGTAAAAATGGTAGGCTAAATATTAGCCAAAAAGTCTTTGCTTATGACATACTTATAGTGACCTAAGTGAAGGTTAAGGTTAAATAATTATGTCAAGTAAATATATTGATTTCTTTACCTTTCATTGGTCATTTTCAGCCATCACTAGCCAGATTTCCTCCCTTAGCTCTTCCATAACCTTCCATAGCCACCATAGCTCAATCTCATAAGAAATCACAAAGGAAAGCAATCGGATTCAACAGGAGAGAGAAAAACCCTAGTTTTCAGGTTTATTGAGCTTCCTTTGTATTTTCAGCTTTCACAGCTTAGGTAAGGGTTTACCTTCATGTTTCATGGTTTTACTCTATTCTAAGATGATGAACACACATCCATGAAGCTAAGACCATGCTTGGAAGAGACCAAAAAGCTCAAGGAACCAAGTATGTGTTAAGGGGCAGTGCATGAACAAGGTTCCAGCCTTACTATTTTTTATGCACTAAGACGGTAGTGTTTATAGGGGTTTCTAGAAATTTAGTACTAACTAAGACTGATTAATCTCCTAAGGCCAAGCATTATCTTGAGGAGTGCTGCCATACTGATTACATAATGTTTATTTGCTTTTTTTTGAACTAACCCTAATGATTTTATTGCTGCCAGCATTATATTTGTTTGTTGCTGCGTTGTTTCTGCATTTGGATGGCTGTGTTTGTGTATTTGTATTATAATTTTGTGTTTTAGTGTCTTTGGATTTCAGGTATATGACTGGAGTTTGAAGATTTTATTGATAAGCCCTTACTAAGTTTCATTCAAGAAACATACCCCCTTTCTGTCCATTTGAGGTCCAGCAGAAAGATCACATTCAAAATGACCTTTATCATTTTAGTATTGATCTGAAATTTCAGGTACATTAACTTTCATGTGTCTAGTTACGATCTGGAAATTGTGGTGATTTTACGAGCACATTTGGTATTTTTAGTGATGGTTCTTTTTGTGTTATGCAGTAGCTGTCCAGCATCCTATTTCTAGGGTGCATTGTGTCTAAAGCCCTCCTGTAACTAGGGTGTGTGTTTTAACTAGGTTAAGAACATTATGTACTACATGGATGCATGTACATGTAACAAATGTGATGTTTGGACAATCTATCCAAACATTTGTGGGCTTTTTTGCTATGTATGAGGATGCTATGCACAGGCTACCTAAGTGTGCAATATAGGCTTCTTGTTTGTAAATTTTGGTATTGGCTATGTAAAGATGCTAGCTATAAGGGAATGTAATTCCCAAGTGTCTTGGACATGCTTGGAATAGCCTTGAATGGCTTACCCCTTGTGAATGAAGTGTTTACATGCTTATAAAATTTTGCTTGGGCCAAATGGTCATAAGGTGATTAAAATTTTGAATCTACACTCAAAGTTTATATCTCCTTGTGTAAAATGAATCTTGGTATGAAATTTTGACCACCTAGAATATATCTAGAAGTTGAACTGGGATTTAGAATTTCTGAATTTGGAGCCCCGTAGCCAAAGATATGGCATTTCAAAGTTGGCTAAGTTACTGTTTATTTGGTGAGAATTTTGTAACCAACTTAAAAAATCCATAACTTGGTCCATAGATGGGCTATTAATGTAAAAAAAAAATTCCCTGGTTTGATCTAAGTCTTGACTTGATAATGGAGCAAAGAAAATAGAGGGCCATATGGCTAGAATGGTACAGTTTATTTGAGGAAGTTTGGGTGCAATGTTTGGAATTTTTGAACCTAGTAAGAATGCTTAATGCGTGGAAGCCAAAACTAAGACTTGTGTTAGTGTTTTCTTTTTTAGCTACCATAGTGTTCATAAATGTGGATATGTGTGTTATGGTTAGACCAATATGCATGTATTTAAATAGTGCTTAATAGGGTCACTTGAGTATGTACACTAGGGGCGTTGTTCTGGTGACCTACAGGACACACCAATGTTGGAAGTTTAAATGCACAATTTTGACACCATAGCTGGATTACTCGATAGTGGGTAATAGATGTTGGTATTAGAGCATGGTTAAAGGATGATTTATACATGTACATATGGTTGCAGTTTGCATGCTAGCTACATACATGAACTCAGTTTGGTCAACTGCTAGTGTCAAGTACCATTAAAATACCTATGATCATTATTTGTTCTCTATGATGAATCACGAACAAGACATAAACATGGGTGTCACAAGGAGGGGGAAACCACCCCTAAGGCCTCCTATTGAACCTAGGCAACAAAGGGACAGACAGGAAATGGGGAATCAGGGCCAACAAAGGGCACTAAACCCTGAAGTGCCACAAATTTAGTTAGAGCTTTAGAGGAACTTAGCTCTAATCAATGAAAACTTAGTAAGGCTGATACAAGCACAACCACAAAGAGAACTAGATCAAAATGTGCAGTAACAAGCCAAAGAGGAGACTAGGAACACAACTGAATATGTTCCTTCTGGTAGATCAAAAGATACAAATGATGAAACTATTGAGGTGCATGAAGAGGATAGAAGAAATCCAAGAGGAAGAAGAGTGATATCCGAGATTGGTCAGGTATTTATGACCAATCCCTCAGTTTATGACCATTCCTCTACTAGGAATGAGATTGAGGAAAATCTTGACAGAAAAGGTAAGAGAAGACATAGAGACCGTGGAGATCATCACCATGCTGAGGGTTCTCATAGATCCAGAAGACATAGAGCTAAGGATCTAGAGGGCCTAGATGAGGTTAGACCGCTAGAAAGGTTCCAAAGACTCAGGCCTCCATAGTTTGATGGAAGAGCTGGGCCTGACAAAGTTGAGGAGTGGTTAATCTTCATTGAGAAGATGCTTGAGAGGATGCGCCTCAACTCCACCAAAAAGGTGTCACTGGCTACTTACAATTTGGTTGGTTGTGCAGAGATGTGGTGGAGAACCACCAGAGATAGGTATGCTGTCCAAAAAGACAAAAGGCCAGGAAGAGATATTGAGATGAGCTGGCCAGAGTTCACTAAGCTATTTTAGGAACAGTACATCAGTGATGCCATCAAGGATATGAAGCAAGTTGAATTTGATGCTCTAAGGTAGGACAATGTCAGTGTCCTAGAGTATGAGCACAAGTTCAATCAATCGGTGAGGTATGCTCCTCAATATCATGGACTAGAAGAGTTAAATACCAAAAGATTTTTCAGAGGCCTACGGTCAAACATCAAAAAGGCTGTAAGACATTTTGGAGTAGTCACATACTATGAAGTAGTGCAGAAAGCTCTATTAGTAGAGCAAGACGAGTATAAGACTAGGTACTTTCCCAGGGGACTAGGGGAAAGTAGGCAGGCAGAAGTCAAGCAGAGAAAGCCACCACATGGCAAGGGAATTGCCAAGAATTCCCATTTTGTTGGTGAGGGCAAGGTGAAGGGGAAGTTCCCTGGCTTAAGGTGCCCCAAATATAAGAAGTTTCATGGAAAGAAACCTTGCTATTTTGATACTCAAGCTTGCCTAAGGTGTGGTGCAATGGATCATTGGATCAAAGATTTCACACATGTTCAAAGAAGAAGGCTAGAAGACCAAGGTCCTATTAGTGTTGTGCCCAAAAGGCCAATCATGAGATGATTGTATTTTTGCACATTGAGTCATGATATTTTATTAAAGCATTAATCCAGCAATTATGTTTTTTGTTTTGTTTCTAAGTAACTTAACAAACATAATTGTAACCCTAGAATAATGATATTCTCAAACGTCCCTAGTCTAGTATTATTGTGGAGCGGGTAGCAATAATACATAACGACTCGCATATATGGAGACTAATATGATATATGAAATCTGCATATGGGTACACGTTGGAGAACTTGTGTACTAGATTGACCCACCATGAGAACACTACATGGATCGTTATATGAGTGTCATAAGTGATTCTCATAGTGATCATGGTATATGTAGTCCTTCGACCTAAGATCATTAACGTTCCCTACATGTGAGTCACATACTTTGATACTTTCCTTTGTTGCTCGTAACTGAGGGAACTTGAAGGAGGTCATTGGGTATGTCACATATCATGCGGAGGGATTTGTTTGATCAAGATGGGATTTGTCCCTCCTATGTAACGGGAGTGATATCTTCGGGCCCCTTGATAGAGTAAGACTTAGAAAAATGCATGGCCATGCTCGGATGAGTTGATATACGATATCAATGTCATCAGTTTAAGTTGGTCTACTCGGTAATCAAGAAACCAAAGATTGGGCTATACGAGAGTGACACATTCCATGTCTCGTGCTTAGTCTTGATATCTTGGACAAAGGGACAATGGCATATATCGGTGATGATCATAAAGGTTTAGTCGAATCATCGACAATCTTGTCACTTGGGTAGCAATGATGTGTTGCTAGACACCGCTCATTGCTTATGATCATAAATGTGATTTATGATCATTGCCAACGTGGTAAGAGCCTATTGGGTCGCACACATAGAGCTATTTGGATCATTAGAGTGCATGGGCTAATAATTTGGGTTTTGGTTTCACAATAATTTCGTATTAATAATGGGCCCAATAGTTGAGCCATTATTAAGCCCGAAATTAAAGCCTAATTGGATTAGGGCTTTGAAACCCATTAGGCCTGGAAGTTGAGTCTCACTATAAATACAACTTCTAGTGAGAAATTCGCAGGTCTCCTTGCCCTAGCCTCCCAAAAGGACAGCCGCACTCTTCTCTTGCAATTCCTTGGAGGACGCAAGCTAGCACTGCGAGCGCAAGAGAAACGCATCTGCCGGGACGCGGTGGAAGCGTGGTGATCCCGAGAGGCTCGTGTGGATACCATAGAGAGCTTGAACACGTCAACTGTTCAAGTTTTGTGATTCGACTCTACAGTTGAGTGAGAGATCTCAACCGAAAATTAGGTATGAAAATTTTTGAACACCCGGTTTACCCCGTTTCACTTGGATCCTGGAGGGTTTTGGTTAAATTCCGCTGCGCTGTTTGGCTCCCGAAACCCAACAGTGGTATCAGAGCTACTGGTGAAACCCTAAATCGGGATTGATGTTGAATCGCATGATGTTATGTGTTCGGTTGCTTTTCGGCCATGATTAATTAGATTGATTCATGATGCATGAAACCGGAACTTGTAATGAACATATGACATATATGAAGAAACGACACTAATTGGTTAATGAGATTAACCCGAAATTGAATGGTATGAGATACCTATATGGATTAGGATTCTTGCAATAGTTGCAAAAACCCTAGCTTTGTTCGGATTCGGCCTGTTCGGGCACCGAAAGTAAGGTATTTTTGGTGGCTCGAATGGAGGAGTCTCGGGTGCCTACTTGCTCGAAATAGAAGATTTCGGGCTAAGCAATTGTAAGACAATTTTTTGCGCCGGGGGGCGCTGCCCCCCACGCCCCCCGCAAAGGCGGCTCCCCTTAACCCCGTCTGCTGACCGGTCAGCGGAACCACAGCCCGCTGACTGGCCAGCGGGACCGCCGTATGCGAAGCGCCACTTAAATAAAAACTGGTTAATCAACGCACGTCAATTGGCATGCATTTTTGTTGAATGAGATTTGACATGATATGCTGATTGGTGTTTGAAGCATGGTGCATGGTTATAGCCCTTGATTGGTTGTACTTGTAAATACGGCCTGCGAGTCGTGCCTTCTCTTGTTACTCTCATTGTACATTCTCTTCTCACCTTACTCCCCTCGAATGTAACTCAAGGTTTCTATTATTGATGTAATGGTACATTATGGGATCATCCAAGGTGGTATGTCCAAGGATCATCCAAGGTGGTATGTCCAAGGAGGTGACAACAAAAGGGCAACCAAGAAAGGAAGAGAAAGAGCTTGTGAAGACCCTTTTCTTTTCTTAGGCTTTTATGATATTCTCATTGGCTTGAGAATATCGCATAGTTTGGGCTATAACCATGTCATGTTTATTTCTTGTAAGCATGAGATGCATGTTTTATATTTGTATGTGATGCATGTATAAGACAACCGGAGATAACAAATTGGTGAGATCAAAAGAAAAATCCCTCAAACAAATATTAAGTCATTAAATGTGATGCCTTCCAAATGTTGGCACTCGTCAAGACTTTGATCAACATTAGGTGGGTTTGCCAAAGCAAAGCACCTATGTTCATCTTGGTAAGGCGCGATGGGATAATAGTGATATCCAAACTGCTAACTTTGGGTTCGACTTAACTAAGTCATCCTAATAGGATTAGGGACTTAGAGGCATAGAGTTGGGCTTAAGTTCATGAGATGAGCTTGGACAAGTGTTGTTCACCCAACTATCCAAGAGTTGCATGGGATGCAATTGGCAAGGAGTTGCCTACCTAAATAGCTGTAACTTGAGAGAAAAGCCAAAGCTGACTCAGGTTGTGGTCAAATATGGATCTTGGCCCACTAGAATACCTTAGCGCTGAGGTGTTCTGAAATAATATCGAGGGTTATTATTTTGAGGAAAATAGTGGGAGTATCGTTTAATAAAAGTCCTTATTAAATGAATTAAAATACATGACTCTTACACTGCATATTTACTGTTGTAGATAACCATGGCACAAAACACATCGACACTTTCGTTGCGATTGATCCTTGAGAAGGAAAAACTGAATGGGACCAACTTTCTCAAATGGTACCGAAACTTGAGGATAGTCCTCAAGCAAGAGAGAAAGGCTTATGTCCTAGAGCAGCCCATTCCGAATGAGCCTGCTGCCACTGCTCCAAGAGCTGAAAGGGATGCTCACAAGAGGCATTCTGATGATGCTTTGGATGTTGCATGCCTCATGCTTATTACCATGGAATCTGAGCTTCAGAAGCAACATGAGAACATGGGGGCGTTCGATATGATCGAACATCTCAAAATGCTTTTCCAAGAGCAAGCTAGGCATGAGAGGTTTGAGACCTCTAAGGCATTGTTTCAGTGCAAGATGTCTGAGGGAAGTCCCGTGGGTCCTCATGTTCTCAAGATGATTGGGTACATTGAGAATCTGGAGAATTTGGGATTTGCTCTTCAGAAAGAGTTGGCTATTGATGTAGTCTTGCAATCGTTGCCTGAAAGCTACAGTCAGTTTGTCATGAACTATAACATGAATGACCTTGACAAGTCCCTCCCTGAATTGCTCAACATGTTGAGAACTGCTGAGCAAAACCTTAAGAAGGCTAAGCCCATTTTGATGGTTCAAAAGGGCAAGGGAAAGGGAAAAGCCAACAAGAAGAAGGATAAAGCTAATGGAAAGTCCAATGCTAATTCTTCTTCAGCTGCACTGAAACCAAAGGGTGGTGTGGCAAAGGAAGGGGAGTGCTTCCATTGTAAGCAACCTGGACACTGGAAGCGCAACTGCAAGCTCTATCTTGAAGAACTTGCTAAGGAAAAGGGAAGTAAGACTTCCACTTCAGGTATTTTTGTTATAGAGGCTAACTTTTCTACTTCCTCATCTTGGGTATTGGATACTGGATGTGGATCTCACATTTGTGCAAATGTGCAGGATCTAAGTAGAAGTAGAAGATTGGCCCGAGGTGAAGTGGACCTACGTGTTGGAAATGGAGCAAGGGTTGCTGCCTTAGCCGTAGGGACTTATGTTCTCACTTTACCTAGTGGATTAGTTTTAGAATTAGACAACTGCTACTTTGTGCCTACTATTAGTAGAAATTTGATTTCTGTTTCTTGTTTGGACAAGAAAGGTTTTTCATTTATAATAAAGGACAAATGTTGTTCTATTTATTTGAATGAAATCTTTTATGGTAGTGCTCAACTTAGCAATGGGTTGTATGTTCTAGACCTCGAAGATCCAATCTATAATGTGAATACCAAGAAGGTCAGATTAAATGATTCGAACCCGACCTATCTCTGGCACTGTCGCTTGGGCCATATAAATGAGACCCGCATATCCAAGCTCCATAAGGATGGACTCTTGGACTCATTTGATTTTGAATCATATGAGACATGTGAGTCATGTTTGTTGGGCAAGATGACCAAAGCCCCATTCACAGGGCAAAGTGAAAGGGCTAATGACTTACTAGGACTCATACATAGTGATGTATGTGGCCCTATGTCTACACAAGCTAGAGGAGGTTTCCAATACTTCATTACTTTCACTGATGACTTCAGCAGATATGGCTATGTGTATCTTATGAGACACAAGTTAGAATCCTTTGAAAAGTTCAAAGAATTCAAGAATGAAGTAGAGAATCAACTCGGGAAGAGTATCAAAGTGCTTCGATCAGATCGAGGTGGAGAGTACTTGGATCGAGAATTCCTTGACTATCTGAAGGAGTGTGGTATAGTATCACAACTCACTCCACCAGGTACACCTCAATGGAATGGTGTATCTGAAAGGAGAAATCGAACTCTGTTAGACATGGTTCGCTCTATGATGAGTCAAGCTGACCTTCCAAACTCCTTTTGGGGACATGCTCTAGAGACAGCCGCTTTTACACTAAACCGAGTTCCATCTAAATCGGTTCAAAAGACACCATATGAGATATGGAGTGGGAGGCATCCCAATTTGTCTTTTATGAAGATTTGGGGCTGTGACGCTTATGTGAAACATCAATCCTCTGACAAACTAGGGCCCAAATCTCAAAAATGCCTTTTTGTTGGGTATCCCAAAGAAACAAAGGGTTACTATTTCTACAATCCTTCTGAGCAAAAAGTGTTTGTTGCTCGAACTGGTGTCTTTTTAGAGAAAGAGTTTATCTCTAAAGGAACTAGTGGGAGGAAAGTAGAACTTGAAGAAATTCAAGAACAACAAGGAGACATTGAACCTGAAATGGAACCTGAACAGACACCACAAGATGTTGTGGTTCAAGAGTCTGTTCCTGTAGCACAGAGCCCACGTAGGTCTGGTAGGATTCGGCGTGAGCCTGAGAGATATGGATTTCTCATGACTCACACTGGTGATGTGATGCTCATGGATCAGGATGAGCCCACAACCTACCAACAAGCTATGTCGGGGCCTGACTCTGAGAAGTGGCTAGTGGCCATGAAATCCGAGATGGAATCCATGTATGAAAACCAAGTATGGACTTTGGTTGACCCACCTGAAGGGGTAAAACCCATAGGGTGCAAATGGGTTTTCAAGAAGAAAACTGACATGGATGGTAATGTGATTACCTTTAAGGGACGATTGGTTGCAAAAGGTTTCAAGCAAATTCATGGTATTGACTATGATGAAACTTTTTCACCAGTTGCTATGCTTAAATCCATCCAAATTTTGTTTGCTATTGCTGCACACTATGATTATGAGATATGGCAAATGGATGTCAAAACTGCATTCCTAAATGGAAAGCTACTTGAGGATGTGTACATGACACAACCTGAGGGTTTTGTCACTCCTGAGAATGCCAATAAAGTGTGCAAGTTGCAAAGGTCCATTTATGGACTGAAGCAAGCTTCTCAAAGTTGGAATCTTCGTTTTGATGAAGCAATCAAAGAGTTTGGTTTTATAAAAAATGAAGATGAACCTTGTGTCTACAAGAAGGTTAGTGGGAGCACTATTGTCTTCTTGGTGTTGTATGTAGATGACATACTACTCATCGGGAATGACATTCCTGAGCTACAGTCTGTGAAGACTTGGCTGGGGAAATGTTTCTCTATGAAGGACTTGGGTGAAGCAGCCTATGTGTTAGGCATCAGGATCTATAGAGATAGATCTAGAAAGCTTCTTGGCCTAAGTCAAAGTACATACATTGACAAGGTGCTAAAGAGGTTTAGCATGCAAGATTCCAAGAAAGGATTCTTGCCCATGTCACATGGTATAACTCTTTCTAGATCTCAGTGTCTGAGTACACCCGAGGAGAGAGAGCGCATGAGTAAGATTCCATATGCTTCAGCAATTGGATCTATCATGTATGCCATGATATGTACTCATCCTGATGTCTCATATGCCTTAAGCATGACGAGTAGGTACCAATCGAACCCTGGTGAGAGTCACTGGACAGCTGTTAAGAACATCCTTAAGTACTTACGAAGGACTAAGGATGCATTCTTGGTCTTTGGAGGTGAAGATGAGCTCGTTGTAAGGGGTTACACCGATGCAAGCTTCCAATCCGATAAGGATGATTTTAGATCGCAATCTGGTTATGTGTTTTGTATTGGTGGTGGTGCTGTGAGCTGGAAGAGTTCAAAGCAAGAGACAGTAGCTGACTCTACAACAGAATCTGAGTACATTGCCGCCTCTGATGCTGCGAAGGAGGCAGTTTGGATCAAGAAGTTCATCACTGAACTTGGAGTGGTTCCAAGCATTGCCGACCCGATAGAGCTCTATTGTGACAACAATGGAGCAATCGCACAGGCTAAGGAACCTCGATCTCACCAGCGATCCAAACACATACTCCGACGCTATCATCTCATCAGGGAGATCATCGAGAGGGGTGATGTAAGGATATGCAGGACTTCGACAGACAGCAACATTGCTGATCCACTGACAAAGCCCCTTACGCAGCAGAAGCATGATAGCCATTCTAGGTCCATTGGTATTAGATACATGGATGATTGGCTTTTAGTGCAAGTGGGAGATTGTTAGTGTTGTGCACAAAAGGCCAATCATGAGATGAATGTATTTTTTGCACATTGAGTCATGATATTTTATTAAGGCAATAATCCAGCAATTATGTTTGTTGTTTTGTTTCAGTGTAACTTAACAAGCATAATTGTAACACTAGAATAATGATATTCTCAAATGTCCCAAGTCTAGTATTATTATGGAGTGGGTTGCAATAATACATAATGACTAGCATATGTGGTGACTAATATGAGATATGTAGTCTGCATATGGGTACAAGTTGGAGAACTTGTGTACTGGACCGACCCACCATGAGAACACTACATGGATTGTTATATGAGTGTCATAAGTGATTCTCATAGTGATCATGGTAGATGTAGTCCATCGACCTAAGATCATCAAGGTTCCCTCCATGTGAGTCACATACTTTGATACTTTCCTTTGTTGCTCGTAACTAAGTGAACTTGAAGGAGGTCATTGGGTATGTCACATATCATGCGGAGGGATTTGTATGATCAAGATGGGATTTGTCCCTCCTATGTAACGGGAGTGATATCTTCGGGCCCCTTGATAGAGTAAGACTTAGAAAAATGCATGGCCATGCTCGGATGAGTTGATATACGATATCAATGTCATCAGTTTAAGTTGGTCTACTCGGTAATCAAGAAACCAAAGATTGGGCTATACGAGAGTGACACATTCCATGTCTCGTGCTTAGTCTTGATATCTTGGACAAAGGGACAATGGCATATATCGGTGATGATCATAAAGGTTTAGTCGAATCATCGACAATCTTGTCACTTGGGTAGCAATGATGTGTTGCTAGACACCGCTCATTGCTTATGATCATAAATGTGATTTATGATCATTGCCAACGTGGTAAGAGCCTATTGGGTCGCACACATAGAGCTATTTGGATCATTAGAGTGCATGGGCTAATAATTTGGGTTTTGGTTTCACAATAATTTCATATTAATAATGGGCCCAATAGTTGAGCCATTATTAAGCCCAAAATTAAAGCCTAATTGGATTAGGGCTTTGAAACCCATTAGGCCTGGAAGTTGAGTCTCACTATAAATACAACTTCTAGTGAGAAATTCGCAAGTCTCCTTGCCCTAGCCTCCCAAAAGGATAGTCGCACTCTTCTCTTGCAATTCCTTGGAGGACGCAAGCTAGCACTGCGAGCGCAAGAGAAACGCATCTGCCGGGACGCGGTGGAATCGTGGTGATCCCAAGAGGCTCATGTGGATACCATAGAGAGCTTGAACACATCAACTGTTCAAGTTTGTGATTCGACTCTATAGTTGAGTGAGAGATCTCAACCAAAAATTAGGTATGAAAATTTTTGAACACCCGGTTTACCCCGTTTCACTTGGATCCTGGAGGGTTTTGGTTACATTCCGCTGCGCTGTTTGGCTCCCGAAACCCAACAAGTCGAGTGAGACCTATTGGAGTACAACCTAGAGAGGCAGCACCAAGGGAGGTACATTAAAGACCAGTTCCTCCAGTGCAAAGAGCTACCAGGGTGTTTCAAGTGGAAAGGCCAGAAACATCACAGCAGGGAGAAGGACTGAGAGGTAACATTTACCTTAATGGTATGCTTGTTAGTGTTCTATTTGATACTGGCGCGTCTATGTCTATAATGGCTAGGAAGTTTGTTGATTCCATAAATTTGCCTACTGAAATCATGCCTAAGATATCCTTAGTGAAAATAGCAGGTTGTCAATGTCTCTTCATGAATGACCTAATTATGGATTATGAGCTAGTAGTAGGAAAGACTAAGATTATGACTAATCTGCTAGTGTTGGACATTCCTAAGTATGATATAGTGCTGGGTATGAATCGGCTTGCTGTGCATAACATAAGAAATGATTATGCTGAGAGAGAAATCACATTGTTTGATGGTGAAGTGCATGCATTAGTGAATTCTAAGGAATTAGTGTATGAAATGGATGGCATGGGCCTAGAGGTACTAGGTGAGATACATGTGATTTCTAAGCATGATTATTGTTATGCATTTAATGAATTGTACTGTGAAGAAGAATTAGATACAATACTCATAGTGAGAGACTTTCCACAAGTCTTTCCTAAAGACTTGACAGGTATTCCTTCACAAAGGAAGATTGATTTTGAGATCAAGCTGCAACCAGGAGGCAGTCCAATATCCATACCTTCTTACAAAATGCCTATCACAGAGGTGAATGAGCTCAAGAAACAACTTGATGAACTTCTTAAAAAAGGGTTCATAAGGCCAAGTATTTCACCGTAAGGAGCTCCAGTGCTTTTTGTGAAGAAGAAGGATGGATCGTTGAGACTATGCATTGACTGTAGGAAGCTCAATGCAATGACCATCAAGAACAAGCATCCACTCCTTAGGATTGAGGATCTTCTTGATCAACTTAAGGGAGCTAGAGATCTTCTCCAAGATAGATTTGAGATTTGGATACTTCCAGTTTAGAGTAAAGGAAGAAGACATTCCTAGGATTGCATTCAGGACTAGATATGGGCATTATGAGTACACAGTCATGCCATTTGGTTTGACTAATGCCCCAGCTGCTTTCATGGACCTGAGGAACAGGGTGTTTATACCACTTCTAGACAAATTTGTAGTCGTGTTTATTGATGAAATCCTAGTGTATTCCATGGATGAAAATGAACATGGGCATCAATTGGAGATTGTCTTAAAGAATTTGTTAAAACATCAGCTTTATGACAAGTTATCCAAGCGCCAATTTTGGATAAAGGATATGTCTTTCCTAGGAGACATCAAAGAGGCACAAAGCCTTAGGGCGGACCCTGGAAAGATCAAGGCAGTGCAAGAATGGGAAAGACCAAAGACTGTAAGGGAAATCAAAAGTTTCCTAGGATTAGCTGGATACTACAGAAGATTTGTACTAGGCTTTTCTATGATCGCCTTAGCTCTTAGTCATCTGACCAAAAAGGGTCAAAGGTTTGAGTGGACTAAGAAATTGTTAGTATTGTGCCCAAAAAGCCAATCATGAGATGATTGTATTCTTTTTGCACATTGAGTCATGATATTTTATTGAGGCATTAATCCAGCAATTATGTTTGTTGTTTTGTTTCTACGTAACGTAATAAACATAATTGTAACCCTAAAATAATGATATTCTCAAACGTCCCTGGTCTAGTATATTGTAGAACGGGTTGCAACAACACATAACGACTAGCATATGTGGAAACTAGTATGAGATATGTATTCTACATATGGGTACAAGTCTAATATGACATAACCGCTGTATGCGAAGCACCACATAAATAAAAAAATGGTTAATCAACTCGCAAAAATTGGCACGCATTTGTTGAATGAGATTTGACATGTTATGCTGATTGATGGTTGTAGCATGGTGCATGGTTATAGCCCTTGATTGGTTGTATTTGTAAATATAGCCTGCTAGTCATGCCTTCTCTTGTTACTCTCATTGTACATTCCCTTCTCACCTTACTCCCCTCGAATGTAACTCGAGGTTTCTATTATTGATGTAATGGTACATTATGGGATCATCCAAGGTGCTATGTCCAAGGAGGTGACAACAAAATGGCAACCAAGAAAG
Organism: Aquilaria sinensis; assembly: GCA_005392925.1. Taxonomy (NCBI): domain Eukaryota; kingdom Viridiplantae; phylum Streptophyta; class Magnoliopsida; order Malvales; family Thymelaeaceae; genus Aquilaria; species Aquilaria sinensis. The sequence continues at coordinate 86,526 of SMDT01000266.1, read as the reverse complement.
GAATAGAAGGAGCTTGTGAAGACTCATTTCTTTTCTTAGGCTTTTAAGATATTCTCATTGGCTTGAGAATATCGCATAGTTTAGGCTATAACCATGTCATGTTTACTTTCTTGTAAGCATGAGATTCATGTTTTATATTTGTATGTGATGCATGTATAAGACAACCAGAGATAACAAATTGGTGAGATCAAAAGAAAAATCGCTCAAACAAATATTAAGTCATTAAATGTGATGCCTTCCAAATGTTGGCACTCGTCAAGACTTTGATCAACATTAGGTGGGTTTGCCAAAGCAAAGCACCTATGTTCATCTTGGTAAGGCGCGATGGGATAATAGTGATATCCAAACTGCTAACTTTGGGTCTGACTTAACTAAGTCATCCTAATAGGATTAGGGACTTAGAGGCATAGAGTTGGGCTTAAGTTCATGAGATGAGCTTGGACAAGTGTTGTTCACCCAACTATCCAAGAGTTGCATGAGATGCAATTGGCAAGGAGTTGCCTACCTAAATAGCTGTAACTTGAGAGAAAAGCCAAAGCTGACTCAGGTTGTGGTCAAATATGGATCTTGGCCCACTAGAATACCTTAACGCTGAGGTGTTCTGAAATAATATCGAGGGTTATTATTTTGAGGAAAATAGTGGGAGTATCGTTTAATAAAAGTCCTTATTAAATGAATTAAAATACATGACTCTTACACTGCATATTTACTGTTGTAGATAACCATGGCACAAAACACATCGACACTTTTGTTGCGATCGATCCTTGAGAAGGAAAAACTGAATGGGACCAACTTTCTCAAATGGTACCGAAACTTGAGGATAGTCCTCAAGCAAGAGAGAAAGGCTTATGTCCTAGAGCAGCCCATTCCGAATGAGCCTGCTGCCACTGCTCCAAGAGCTGAAAGGGATGCTCACAAGAGGCATTCTGATGATGCTTTGGATGTTGCATGCCTCATGCTTATTACCATGGAATCTGAGCTTCAGAAGCAACATGAGAACATGGGGGCGTTCGATATGATTGAACATCTCAAAATGCTTTTCCAAGAGCAAGCTAGGCATGAGAGGTTTGAGACCTCTAAGGCATTGTTTCAGTGCAAGATGTCTGAGGGAAGTCCCGTGGGTCCTCATGTGCTCAAGATGATTGGGTACATTGAGAATCTTGAGAGTTTGGGATTTGCTCTTCAGAAAGAGTTGGCTGTTGATGTAGTCTTGCAATCGTTGCCTGAAAGCTACAGTCAGTTCGTCATGAACTATAACATGAACGACCTTGACAAGTCCCTCCCTGAATTGCTCAACATGTTGAGAACTGCTGAGCAAAACCTTAAGAAGGCTAAGCCCATTTTGATGGTTCAAAAGGGCAAAGGAAAGGGAAAAGCCAACAAGAAGAAGGATAAAGCTAATGGAAAGTCCAATGCTAATTCTTCTTCAGCTGCACTGAAACCAAAGGGTGGTGTGGCAAAGGAAGGGGAGTGCTTCCATTGTAAGCAACCTGGACACTGGAAGCGCAACTGCAAGCTCTATCTTGAAGAACTTGCTAAGGAAAAGGGAAGTAAGACTTCCACTTCAGGTATTTTTGTTATAGAGGCTAACTTTTCTACTTCCTCATCTTGGGTATTGGATACTGGATGTGGATCTCACATTTGTGCAAATGTGCAGGATCTAAGTAGAAGTAGAAGATTGGCCCGAGGTGAAGTGGACCTACGTGTTGGAAATGGAGCAAGGGTTGCTGCCTTAGCCGTAGGGACTTATGTTCTCACTTTACCTAGTGGATTAGTTTTAGAATTAGACAACTGCTACTTTGTGCCTACTATTAGTAGAAATTTGATTTCTGTTTCTTGTTTGGACAAGAAAGGTTTTTCATTTATAATAAAGGACAAATGTTGTTCTATTTATTTGAATGAAATCTTTTATGGTAGTGCTCAACTTAGCAATGGGTTGTATGTTCTAGACCTCGAAGATCCAATCTATAATGTGAATACCAAGAAGGTCAGATTAAATGATTCGAACCCGACCTATCTCTGGCACTGTCGCTTGGGCCATATAAATGAGACCCGCATATCCAAGCTCCATAAGGATGGACTCTTGGACTCATTTGATTTTGAATCATATGAGACATGTGAGTCATGTTTGTTGGGCAAGATGACCAAAGCCCCATTCACAGGGCAAAGTGAAAGGGCTAATGACTTACTAGGACTCATACATAGTGATGTATGTGGCCCTATGTCTACACATGCTAGATGAGGTTTCCAATACTTCATTACTTTCACTGATGACTTCAGTAGATATGGCTATGTGTATCTCATGAGACACAAGTTAGAATCCTTTGAAAAGTTCAAAGAATTCAAGAATGAAGTAGAGAATCAACTCGAGAAGAGTATCAAAGTGCTTCGATCAGATCGAGGTGGAGAGTACTTGGATCAAGAATTCCTTGACTATCTGAAGGAGTGTGGTATAGTATCACAACTCACTCCACCCGGTACACCTCAATGGAATGGTGTTTCTTAAAGGAGAAATCGAACTCTGTTAGACATGGTTCGCCCTATGATGAGTCAAGCTGACCTTCCAAACTCCTTTTGGGGACATGCTCTAGAGACGGCCGCTTTTACACTAAACCGAGTTCCATCTAAATCGGTTCAAAAGACACCATATGAGATATGGAGTGGGAGGTGTCCCAATTTGTCTTTTATGAAGATTTGGGGCTATGACGCTTATGTGAAACATCAATCCTCTGACAAACTAGGGCCCAAATCTCAAAATTGTCTTTTTGTTGGGTATCCTAAAGAAACAAAGGGTTACTATTTCTACAATCCTTCTGAGCAAAAAGTGTTTGTTGCTCGAACTGGTGTCTTTTTGGAGAAAGAGTTTATCTCTAAAGGAACTAGTGGGAGGAAAGTAGAACTTGAAGAAATTCAAGAACAACAAGGAGACATCAAACCTGAAATGGAACCTAAACAGACACCACAAGATGTTGTGGTTCAAGAGTATGTTCCTGTAGCATAGAGCCCACGTAGGTCTGGTTGGATTCGGCGTGATCCTAAGAGATATGGATTTCTCGTGACTCACACTAGCGATGTAATGCTCATGGATAAAGATGAGCCCACAACCTTGTTAGTGTTGTGCTCAAAAGCCAATCATGAGATGATTGTATTTTTGCACATTGAGTCATGATATTTTATTAAGGCATTAATCCATCAATTATGTTTGTTGTTTTATTTCTACGTAACTTAACAAACATAATCGTAACCCTAGAATAATGATATTCTTAAATGTCCCTGGTCTAGTATTATTGTGGAGCGGGTTGCAATAATATATAACGACTAGCATATATGGAGACTAGTATGAGATATGTAGTCTACATATGGGTACAAGTTGGAGAACTTGTGTACTGGACCGACCCACCATGAGAACAGTACATGGATCGTTATATGAGTGTCATAAGTGATTCTCATAGTGATCATGGTATATGTAGTCCTTCGACCTAAGATCATCAAGGTTCCCTACATGTGAGTCACATACTTTGATACTTTCCTTGGTTGCTCGTAATTGAGTGAACTTGAAGGAGGTCATTAGGTATGTCACATATCATGCCGAGGGATTTGTATGATCAAGATGGGATTTGTCCCTCCTATGTAACAGGAGTGATATCTTCGGGCCCCTTGATAGAGTGAGACTTAGAAAATGCATGGCCATGCTCGGATGAGTTGATATATGATATCAATGTCATCAGTTTAAGTTGGTCTACTCGGTAATCAAGAAACCAAAGATTGGGCTATACGAGAGTGACACATTCCATGTCTCGTGCTTAGTCTTGATATCTTGGACAAAAGGACAATGGCATATATCGGTGATGATCATAAAGGTTTAGTCGAATCACCGACAATCTTGTCACTTGGGTAGCAATGATGTGTTGCTAGACACCGCTCATTGCTTATGATCATAAATGTGATTTATGATCATTGCCAACATGGCAAGAGCCTATTGGGTCGCACACATAGAGCTATTTGGATCACTAGAGTGCATGGGCTAATTATCTGGGTTATGGTTTCACTTTAATTTTGTATTAATAATGGGCCCAATAGTTAAGCCATTATTAAGCCCGAAATTAAATCCTAATTGGATTAGGGCTTTGAAACCCATTAGGCCTGGAAGTTGAGTCTTACTATAAATACAACTTTTAAGTGAGAAATTCGTAGGTCTCCTTGCCCTATCCTCCTAAAAGGACAGTCACACTCTTCTCTTGCAATTCCTTGGAGGACGCAAGCTAGCACTACGAGTGCAAGAGAAACGCATCTGCCAGGACGTGGTGGAAGCGTGGTGATCCCGAGAGGCTCGTGTGGATACCATAGAGAGCCTGAACACGTCAACTGTTCAGGTTTAGTGATTCGACTCTACAGTTGAGTGAGAGATCTCAACCGAAAATTAGGTATAAAAATTTTCAAACACTCGGTTTACCCCATTTCACTTGGATCCTAGAGGGTTTCGGTTAAATTCCACTGCGCTATTTGGCTCCCGAAACCCAACAAACCTACCAACAAGCCTTGTCAGGGCCTGACTTTGAGAAGTGGCTAGTGGCCATGAAATACGAGATGGAATCCATGTATGAAAACTAAGTATGGACTTTGGTTGACCCACCTGATGGGGTAAAACCCATAGGGTGCAAATGACTTTTCAAGAAGAAAACTGAGATGGATGGTAATGTGATTACCTTTAAGGGATGATTGGTTGCAAAAGGTTTCAAGAAAATTCATCGTATTGACTATGATGAAACATTTTCACCAGTTGTTATGCTTAAATCCATCTGAATTTTATTCACTATTGCTGCACACTATGATTATGAGATATGGCAAACGGATGTCAAAACTGTTTTCCTAAGTGGAAAGCTACTTGAGGATGTGCACATGACACAACCTGAGGGTTTTGTCACTCCTGAGAATGCCAATAAATTGTGCAAGTTGCAAAGGTCCATTTATGGACTAATGCAAGCTTTTCGAAGTTGGAATCTTCATTTTGTTGAAGCAATCAAAGAGTTTGGTTTTATCAAAAATGAAGATGAACCTTGTGTCTGCAAGATGGTTATTGGGAGCGTTATTGTCTTCTTGGTGTTGTATGTAGATGACATACTACTCATTGGGAATGACATTCCAGAGCTACAGTTTGTAAAGACTTGGCTAGGGAAATGTTTCTCTGTGAAGGACTTGGGTGAAGTAGCCTATGTGTTAGCCATCAGGATCTATAGAGATACATCTAGAAAGTTTTTTGGCCTAAGTCAAAGTACATATATTGACAAGGTGCTAAAGAGGTTTAGCATGCAAGATTCCAAGAAAGGATTCTTACCCATGTCACATGGTATAACTCTTTGTAGATCTCAATGTCCGAGTACACCCGAAGAGAGAGAGTGCATGAGTAAGATTCCAAATGCCTCAACAATTGGATCTATCATGTATGCCATGATATGTACTCATCCTGATGTCTCATATGCCTTGAGCATGACAAGTAGGTACCAATCAAACCCCGATGATAGTCACTGAACAGCTATTAAGAACATCCTTAAGTACTTACGAAGGACTGAGAATGGATTCTTGGTCTTTGTAGGTGAAGATGAGCTCGTTGTAAGGGGTTACACCGATGCAAGCTTCCAATTCGATAAGGATGATTTTAGATCACAATTTGGTTATGTGTTTTGTATTGGTGGTTGTGCTATGAGCTGGAAAAGTTCAGAGGAAGAGACAGTTGCTGACTCTACAATAGAATCTGAGTACATTGCCGCCTCTGATGCTGTGAAAGAGGTAGTTTGGATCAAGAAGTTCATCACTAAACTTGGAGTGGTTCCAAGCATTACGAACCTGATTAAGCTCTATTGTGAGAACAATAGAGCAATTGCACAGGCTAACGAACCTCGATCTTACCAGCGATCCAAACACATACTCCGACAGTATCATCTCATCAGGGAGATCATCGAGAGTAGTGATGTAAGGATCTGTAGGACTTCTACAGACAGCAACATTGCTGATCGACTGACAAAGCCCCTTATGCAACAGAAGCATGACAGCCATTCTAGGTCCATCGATATTAGATACATGGATGATTGGCTTGTAGTGCAAGTGGGAGATTGTTAGTATTGTGCCCAAAAAGCCAATCATGAGATGATTGTATTTTTTTTGCACATTGAGTCATGATATTTTATTAAGGCATTAATCCATCAATTATGTTTATTGTTTTCTTTTTGCGTAACGTAATAAACATAATTGTAACCCTAGAATAATGATATTCTCAAATGTCCTTGGTCTAGTATTATTATGGAGCAGGTTGCAATAATACCTAACGACTAGCATATGTGGAGACTAATATGAGATATGCAGTCTACATATGGGTACAAGTTGGAGAACTTGTGTACTGGACCGACCCACCATGAGAACAGTACATGGATCGTTATATGAGTGTTATAAGTGATTCTCATAGTGATCATGGTATATGTAGTCCTTCGACCTAAGATTATCAAGGTTTCCTACATGTGAGTCACATACTTTGATACTTTCCTTTGTTGCTCGTAACTGAGTGAACTTGAAGGAGCTCATTGGGTGTGCCACATATCATGTAGAGGGATTTGTTTGATCAAGATGGGATTTGTCCCTCCTATGTAACTAGAGTGATATCTTCGGGCCCCTTGATAGAGTGAGACTTAGAAAAATGCATGGCCATGCTCGGATGAGTTGATATACGATACCAATGTCATCAGTTTAAGTTGGTCTACTCAGTAATCAAAAAACCAAAGATTGGGCTATTCGAGAGTGACACATTCCATGTCTTGTGCTTAGTATTGATATCTTGGACAAAGGGACAATGGCATATATCGGTGATGGTCATAAAGGTTTAGTCAAATCACCGACAATCTTGTCACTTGGGCAGTAATAATGTGTTGCTAGGCACTGCTCATTGATTATGATCATAAATGTGATTTATGATCATTGCCACCATGGTAAGAGCCTATTGGGTCACACACATAGAGCTATTTGGATCATTAGAGTGCATGGGCTAATCATTTGGGTTATGGTTTCACAATAATTTCGTAATAATAGTGGGCCTAAAAGTTGAGCCATTATTAAGCCTGAAATTGAAGCCTAATTGGATTAGGGCTTTAAAACCGATTAGGCCTAGAAGTTTAGTCTCACTATAAATACAACTTTTAGTGAGAAATTCACAACTTCTTGCCCTAGCTTCCCAAAAGGACAACCACACTCTTCTCTTGCAATTCCTTGGAGGATGCAAGCTAGCACTACGAGCGCAAGAGAAACGCATATGCCAGGATGTGGTGGAAGCGTGGTGATCCTGAGAGGCTCGTGTAGATACCATAGAGAGCTTGAACACGTCAACTATTCAGGTTTTGTCATTCGACTCTTCGGTTGGGTGAGAGATCTTAACCGAAAATTATGTATGAGAATTTTCAAACACCCAGTTTACCCCGTTTTAATTGGATCCTGGAGGGTTTCGGTTAAATTCCATTGCGCTTCTTTGGCTCCTGAAACCCAACAGAAATGTGAAAAGAGTTTCTAAGAGCTTAATTAGAGGTTGATTGAGGCTCTAATATTGATTCTTCCTGATCCAAGAAAGATTTACATCATCTATACTGACACATTTAGATCTGGGTTAGGTTTGTGTATTTATGCAAGACAGAAATCTCATTGCTTATAGGTCAAGGCAGTTGAGACCCCATGAGAAAAATTATCCTACCCATGACCTAGAACTACCACCAGTGATTTTTTCTTTGAAGCAATAGAGGCATTACTTGATGGGTAGTTGCTTTATGATCTACACTGACCCTAATAGCCTAAAGTACTTGTTCACTCAGAAAGAGTTGAACATGAGGCAAAGGAGATGGTTAGAGTACATCAAGGACTATGACTATAATATAGAGTACACAGATGGCTAAGGCAATCTAGTACCAGATGCTTTGAGCAGGAAGTACACGGGTCTTGTGAAAAGAAGATCCATAGCTGATCATCATGAGCCGAATAGTCTGCTATGCCTATGGCATAAGTGGCATAAGTGGGAGGAACCTCAACTTTACACATTGATAGTTCAATCTTGATGGATTGAAGAAGCCAGAAAGGCAGAGGAGACAGATCCTAATATGAAAAAGATATCAGGAGAGGAAAAAGGTTCCTTGTATCAATCTTTTGCCTACAAGCAAGGATTATTGTACTTTAAAGACCGAATCTATGTGCCTAAAGGACCAAAGGTTAGGGATGAAATACTTGAGGAATGTCACACAAGCAAGTTAAACATCCATCCAGGAAGTGAGAAAATGTATAAAGACTTGAAGACTCAATTCTAGTGGCCAAACATGAAGAGAGACATAGCTACTTATGTCTAAGAATGTGCCACATGCTAGAGGGTAAAGGTAGAAAGCACCAAAAGCCAGCTGGTACCTTACAGACTCTACCTATACTAGTGAAGAAGTGGGGCAACATAGCCATGGACATTTTGACTGGGTTGCCTATGACCAGATTAAGGCACGATACAATTTGGGTCATTGTGGATAAGCTAACCAAATATGCCTACTTCTTAAATATGAAACTCATAGACTCCTTGGAGAAGTTAGCTCAAATGTATGTCCAGGAGATAGTAAGGCTACATGGAGTGCCAGACTCCATTGTTTCTGGTAGAGTCCCAAGATTTCCAGCTCGATTTAGGAATGCTTTTCATCCTCAAACATATGAGCAATTTGAGAGGGTGAAACAGATACTAGAAGACATGCTCAGGAGCTATGTGTTCGATTTCAAAAGTGAATGGGACCAACATTTGCCATTGGTCGAATTCTCATATAACAATAGTTACCAAAGTACCATTGGCATGGCACCTTATGAAGCATTATATGGAAGAAGGTGCATAACAAACCACTAATGGGTGGAAGCCTCAAATAGGCCAGAGTTGGGTCTTGAGATCATTGAAGAAACAACAAATAAAATCAAGAAGATATAAGAAAAGTTATGGATAGCCAATGAAAAGACCATTGCTTATGTGAATAAAAGAAAACAAGACTTGGAGTTTGAGGTTGGTGATAAAGTATGGTTCAAAGTAGCACCAACCAAAGGCAATACCAGATTTAGGAAAAGAAGTAAGTTAGCTCCAATGTACATTGGTCCTTATAAGATACTAGAAAGGGTTGGCAAGGTAGCTTGTAAGTTAGCTCTATTGCCAAGTATGTTAAGTGTTCACAATGTTTTCCATGTGAGTATGCTTAAGAAATGTCTACTGGATGCAAAGCATGCTATAGCAGTGGAAGACATACAATTAGAGCCAAATCTATCATATGAAGAGAAACCTATAGCTATCTTAGCTAAGGATACCAGAAGGCTAAGGAACAAACTAATTCCCATGGTTAAAGTACAATGGTCAAACAATTCTAAAAGAGAGGCAACATGGGAAACTGAGAAAGATATTCTGGAAAGGTATCCAGATGAGTATCTGAAGCTAAGGACAATTTTGGAGGACCAAAATTTTTAAGGGGGGAGAAATGTTACCACCTGAACAATTGGAAAATTATAGTATAAAAGCATGATGCTTATAAAACCATTACATAACACAATTTTCACCAGAGTGAATGAAATGTGAGGGGTAAAGTGAATAATCTACACCTCCTTAAGACATTACAATGGTTACTTGGTACTAAAGGAAGCCCTAGAGGATTGCTTGTTTTACAGGTAATTTATGGGTCTTATTACAAGATTTCAAGACTTGGGTAGTCAATTGTACAACTCTAAAGAAGAGATTGTGGAAGCAGTTGATTGTTATGGAAGAAATTTTTGGACGCTAAATTGCATAAAGGAAGCAAAGGCTATTATTCAAGAACCTATGACAGCTTGGTTTACAATTCTTCACAAAAATAACTTAAGGGTGGGATGATTTTTTATAAGAGTCAAAGATGGCCATTTCTAGGATTATCCTGGCCTTGTATTTCCATGTTCTAAGGTAAAACAGGTGGGCTAAACATTAGCCTAAATTCTTTGCTAAAGACATACTTATAGTGACCTCTGTGATGGTTATGGTTAAATAATCAAGTCAAGTAAATATCTTGATTCCATTACCTTTCCTTGGTCATTCTCAGCCCTCACAAGCTAGAGTTCCTCCCTTAGCTCCTCCATAATGTTCCATAGCCACCATAGCTCAATCGGATTCAACAGGAGAGAGAAAAACTCTAGTTTTCAGGTTTATTGAGCTTCCTTTGCTATTTTCAGCTTTCACAACTTGGGTAAGTGTTTTATCTTCATGTTTCATGATTTTTTACTATTCTGAGATGATTATTAAGCATCCTTGAAGTTAAGTGCATGCTTGGAAGAGAGGAAAAACCTCAAGGAACCAAGTATGGGTTAAGGGTGAGTGCATGAACAAGGGTCTAGCCTTTGTTTTTAATGCACTAAGATAACAGTGTTTACAGGGGTTTCTAGAGCCCTGGTTAGTACTAACTAAGACCAATTAATCTCCTATGGTCAAGCATTAGCTTGAGGAGGGCTGCCATATTGATTGCATAATGTTTATTTGATTGTTTATGAACTAACCCTAATGTGTTTATTGCTGCCAGCATTGCATTTGTTTGTTGCCATGTTGTTTGTACATTTGGATGGATGTGTTTGTGTATTTTCACTGTAATTTTATCTTTTAGTATCTCTTTAATTCAGGTATATGACTGGAGTTTGACGATTTTATTGATAAGCCCTTACTAAGTTTCATTGAAGAAACTTACCCCCTTTTTGTCCATTTTAGGTCCATCAGAAAGATCGCATTTAAAATGATCATTATAATTTGAGTTTTGATCTGAAATTTAAGGTACATGAACTTTCATGTGTTTAGTTATGATCTGAAAATTTTGGTGATTTTACGAGTACATCTGGTGTTTTAGTGATGCTGCTTATTGTCTTATGCAATAGCTGTCCAGCATTCTATTTCTGGGGTGTATTGTGTCTAAAGCTCTCCTGTAACTAGGGTGTGTGTTTTAACTAAGTTAAGAATATTATGTAGTGCATGGATGCATGTATATGTAATTCATGTGAAGTTTGGACAATCTATGTGAACATTTGTGGGATGTTTTGCTATGTATGAGGATGCTATGCATAGGCTGCCTAAGTGTGCAATATAGGCTGCTTGTTTGTAAATTTTGATATTGGCTATGTAAAGATGCTAGCTATAAGGGAATTTAATTTCCAGGTGTCTTGGACATGTATGGAATAGCCTTCAATGCCTAACCCCTTGTGAATGAAGTGTTTACATGCTTATAAAATTTTGTATGGGCAAAATGGTCATAAAGTGATCAGAATTTTGACTTTACACTCAAAGTTCTATATCTCCCTGTGTAGAATGAATATTGATATGAAATTTTGACCACACCTAGAAAACATGTAGAGGTTGAATAGGGATTTATAATTTCTGAATTTGGAACCCCGTAGTCAAAGATATGACATTTCAAAGTTGGCTAAGTTACTGTTCATTTGGTCAGAATTTTGTAACCAACTTAAAAAATCCATAACTTGGTCCATAGGTGGGCTATTGATGTAAAACAAAATTCGCTGGTTTGACCTAAGTCTCTACTTGATAATGGAGTGAAGAAAATAGGGGTCACATGGCTATAATGATACATTTTTTTGGAGGAAGTTTGGGTGCAGTGGCCGAAATTTTTGAAACTGGTAGGAATGCTTAATGCATGGAAGCCAAAACTAAGACTTGTGCTAGTGTTTTATTTCTTAGCTGCCATAGTTTTCATAAATGTGAATATGTGTGTTATGGTTAAACCAATATGCATGTATCTACTTAGTGCTCAAGAGGGTCACTTAAGTATGTACGCTAGGGGCGTTATTCTGGTGACCTATAGGACACACGAATCCTTGGAGTTTAAATGCATGGTTTTGTGACCATAACTGAATTACCCTTTAGTGGGTAACACTTACTCAACTCTATCTTTATAGGTATAGGCAAAGCCTGTTATTCTTTGGTTTCAATGGATCACCTTTGACCACGTCCAAGCTTTTTACTATCCTACTGGCACTAGAGCAACAAGTGTTAACCTCTCACTTGCTTGATCCCACTTAGGACTTTGCTCTTCTACTTACTCTATCCCACCTGGGACTTAGTTTCTATTACTTGTTCAGGTGGTTTAACCAACTGAGCCTTCTTCTTTCTTAAGCTATCTTGGCGGCCCTTGATCTTACTTAACCTCTGGTTGATGACCACCAGTCACTGAGCTATCGCTTAGTCTGTGATAGTTATTACTATTGGTAGGGTTTTTTTACTACCTCCTAGCAGTTAAGGCAAATGCTGGCAACATTTCTCTGCTCTTGCTGGCTCTACACTGGGGTATCTAACCAATGAATGAATAGGTCCATCCATCCACTCTACCCTTCGGATAAGTTCCCTGCTCTTTGCTTCCTCCCGTAACTTCCTCCTACAATAATGGTTAGAAATAAAATTAAAACTTACCTACTTACCTTATTAGCATCTGACTTAATGGCACAATTGCTTGGTTACTCTAGGGAACTTCTCCACATAACTTAGTCAGCTATTGTTACAACCTAGGCTAACCAAGTCAACCTATGGAAGAGATTCAACCTCTGGGACCCTTTTTCACCAATCCAATCTAAGGCATTGGGGCCTTCACTTACGGTTCCATAACAAGCAAGTGGATCTCAATAAACCACTACCTCGAAACCAATGCAACAACTATGCTAGCAAACTGATGCCAAAATTTCTAGTAGAAATACCAAACTAATAGTGAAAGGTTGAAGCCTTACCTAACACTAGTCACTTATTGCCACCTACAGGGCCTACAAGAACATTCTTTAGTTCTTACCATCATAACCGCCCAAGAGTTCACCATGTCTACCTATCAAGCACAACACTATAGTACGCAATTTATTGGTTAGCAATAACTATGTTCTAGCACAAGGGTTCAGTACAATGTCAGTTACCTACGCGTCTAGACAACCATGGCTCTAATACCAAATGTAGCAGCCCTAGGCTGCCTATGGCTGCTTGCCACCCAAGATCACTAGGAATTTTGAGAATTCCAAAGTTTTGGTTCATAATTATTGGTTTCTATGCTTGTGATAAAAAGTAATGCACATGACGTAAACTTACTAACCTAGATACTAGCATTAAATAATGCACGATTCACTTTGGCATAAAATTTAAACATAAAATAAAACATTCAAAACAGTGGCGGATCCACACTTAAAACAACAGTAAAACTAGCCAAAGCTGGAAACTCATTTCCTACAAGCATTAACCCTATGTACATTATTCAATTATGTACACGAATCACAAACTAAAACATAAAACTAACCAATGTTGCGAGAGGCATCTAGTACAATTAAGTACTCAAGCATAACCTACTGAGACGACCCTACTAGGCTAACCACCTCAGCTCCACCTCTCAAGTGCCTTTGCCTCGATCCCCCCTAGTGCTTCTAGATCAACCACTACTCAAGGTTAATCCAACATACTTAATACACAGCATAACAAAGAAACTAATGAGAAAATAAAAACTAGGAAGTATAATTTGTACTTACTTAACTAGCTCAACAACCATCTTGGGTTACTGGCCGAACCACTTAAACCTGCACATACAAACTAAGGGGTAACAATCATATATTCCCAGTAAGGGGTCTTCGGGGTGCCTGTAAAGAAAACACTAAAAACACTAGAAAATAAATGCCATAATTCTACCATGATGTCATTATGGTCTTAAGCCTAATATATGAACATATACTTTAGTCCCTTAGGACCCTTCCTCATGCTAGTCCTCTACTGGTGAGTTCTAGCCCTGAACTCACTCTAGGAAGCCTTGACTTGCCTACTATGCCAAGTTATCACCAAAGCACGTAATAACCTCCCCTTGAATAGTATGTGTAGGAGTAATCCAATTCTACTTGGCGAAGCCAAGTTAGGTGCACTAAGGTCCCACACTAGTGCCTTAGGTCTAGGACTAGGCTAGGCCACTAGGTGTTAGTAACCTTTCACCCTTCCTATAGTGAACCTCGATTAGAACTTGGCCAATCTAGTTTGGGCGTACTAGGTTCCCGCTCTCACTCCTGAAGCCTAAGACCCATATAGGTAGCTAGGTGCACTAAACCTCTACCCCTAGGTGTACTAGGCTCCAACTTTAGTCCCTTAGGTTTAAAACCTGACTAGGTGACCGAGTGTTACTAAGCCTCTACCTTCCTCGGTGAACCTTGTATAATACTAGGCTTGGCACTTACTACACTTCAATGATTTGGCCATCACTAGGAATCATGCTTGCTCTAAGTGATCCTTGTTTCTCCTATCACATATTAAGGTCCAAATGCACTAAGGTAGCTTAACTACCTTACTCCGCAAAGACCCCTCAATGTGCCCAAGTAACTTAGCTTGACTGCTAAGTCACCTACCTACTTACAGCTCTTAGTGTTCCTCTTCATTCATTAGGGTAACTTGCATTTACTTAGGTATTAAGCAACCTCCCAAGCTGTTCCAAGCTCCCATATTATCCAATCTAGGCTTCCCATTGGCCCTAGAGCTCATATTGGGCCCAAATGCGCTTATGTGCCCTATTAGCCTCATAGTGCCTTCTTTGGCCCTTAGGTATTTTCCTTAATCATTTTTAGTTTTTATAGCTCTTGAACCAATCTAGGGTCAATAAAATACTATCCCAAATCATCTTACCAAGCTACAAGAAGTTGTGCCACAAGTTAGCCACACTAACTATGCCTTAGTGCACATGCACTTCCCTTAGTTGCCTAGGCCACGATTCTAGTTCACCATTGATAGTTCACCATGCTCCTTACTTAAAATTTCTACTTACTCATTATTAATGCATTTAAACTACCTTAGGGATGACTACAAGCCTTAGCTAGGGCACCAAAATACTCTTAGAGATACACATGGTTCAATTGTGCACACACCATCTTCTCCCTACTTTATTTAATCCAATTGTCAATTTTCATTCATTCTATATCCATTTTAAATCTTTATCCAACCTTAGAAACATGTTAGGATGTTTAGGAACCAATTAGGAACCAAAAACAACCTTCTTGGATAAGTTCTGAAGCAACAGTGGCGCAGTAGCACAAGCCTGGCACCGCAGTGCCAATGTTGACTTGATGCTGTCCAAAAATGAGCATCCTGGCACCTAGGCCTTAGAGCACAACCTAGAAGTTCTTCCCTTTGGTGCCTAGGTGCCAAAAAGGGTGCCTTAATGCCAAAAATTGGCCAGCTTCATCGTTCCTTGTGAAATCCATGCACAATTTACCCAAACATGTTTTTAATCACTTCTAGGCTTGCAATTAATCATCCCCAATGCTAAATATGATATAAATGCATTAACTTAACATGGAAAATAAGAAATCCCCTTACCTTAAACACAATTATGCAAGAATCAAGCAAGTAAATCCACATAAGCTTTAAAGGATCCACTAAGGTCTTCCTAGGTTTTAAGCAAGTTTTATTCATAAATGCTAAGTCAAGACCATTTACAAGCTCATAAACAACTTAGAACCAAGGAAATTTCTTGGGTTTTGATTTATGTAGAGTTCTTGAGCTAGAACTCCATGGAAACTTCAAGTTGCACCTTTAATGATCTTCACCTAGCTTGGCCTTTGATATACTTGCTTGGGGGCTCTTGATTTTACCAAGAAATACTCCTTTGAAAGCTTGATTATGTGCTCTAATGGAGGTAGAAAGAGAGAGATGAAAATGAGAGGTTAATGATGGTGAATAATGCCCATTCTCTAACTCCCACATAAGTCTTATACAATCTCATCCATACTCTAACTTTTACTCTTTGTCCAAACATGCCCTTAAGCCTTGTTTACTCTCACTCAGACCCCTCTAGCCAATTTATGTAACCACTTGGGGTTACGAAAAAGAGTTCCACAATTCCAACTAAGCTGCAAGCTAGGTTCCCAGGCCATCTATGCATATAAAGCATAATAAGTCTCCAAATTAACACTTACTGCAATTGAGGTCCTTACCCTTGGTTCTATGGTTCTAATGAACTTTGAAGCTTATGATCTTGATTTAATGGGTCATTTATGCCTCAAAGACCCAAAGTATAGCATAATTAAAGCTTTACTCCTCACCTAAGACAAAATTACCAAATTTTCCTTCACAACACTTAGGTGTCAGTTGTGTTCGAGGAACCTCTCTAACCATTCCTATTTTCTTGAAATGCATAATAAATATTTGGTAAGGGATTGCTTAACTTCTAATCAAGTCTTACTTGACTATCATCAGTCAAATACTTTGAGGGCCATAATACCATGTGATGCCCGGCGGCATCCTCGTTGTATGACATGCTGGCCTGAAGGAGGGACTTCCTATGTGAAGATGTCTGCAAGAATTTGAAGAACACAGGTTAGGAGCTCCCAAAAATGTGTTTCTGGGTGAAGAGCCTCTGATGCCCAAGTCAGTATTTGTGAGAGCAATAGTAGAGAACAGAGAGCAAGGAAAAGAGAGTCCTGTTGTTCTTACCAAAAACCCTCCTAAGTATTTATAGGAGGGTGGAGGGAGAGGCCATTATATGCAGCCTGTCCAGATTATGACATGTGTTCAACTAAATCTGGTCCATACCTTCGGAGGCAGGTATCTTTAGCTAGTCATAGTCCGTTCTGGCTAGAGGGTAGGGGTGTGTGTGAGGTCTCTTTGTCAGAGGCTCCTTAACCATTTTTGTCATTCCTCCGTAAGACCCCTTCAGAGATGTGAGACCTTTTTAGGTGGAGATTTATCCCTAAGGCCTACTGGGAAAGGCCTTTGGAAAGAGCAGACTATCTTTGGGAGACCTTTTCCTCTAACGAGGGTGGTGGACCTATTCGTCTGAAGTTGGTAGCTCAGAATTCCATTGTGTCGAGGACCCCTTTTTCCCAAAGTTTGTCATATAACTTCTGAGGGTGCTTCGGAGAATCCCCTGAGGTTGAGGCTATGACACTTCTGAGGGTGGTGTCAGGTTAGCAGATTAGGAGGTCTCATGGGCGATAGCCCTTTGACTATCATTTGCCCCCCTCGGAGAAGCTGAAGTTGTGTCTTCAGCGTTAATCATTTGGGAGTGTGTGATAAGAAGCTGACGTTGTACCTTCACCAAAAGAACTTACTCTTGCTAGCTCTTTAGGCCAAGACCCTGCTTTTTTGCCAAAGTTGTATTCTCGACACTCACTTTCAAGGGTGGGGCGGAGCCCTTTCCCAAGGTTAGTCGTATTATTTTCCGAGGGTGGTGTAGAGCCCTTTTACCAAAGTTGGTGATATTGTCTTCCGAGGGTGGTGTAGAGCCCTTTCCCAAGGTTGGTTGTATTCGCTTCCGAGAATGATGTAGAGCCCTTTCCCAAGGTTGGTCGCATTCTCTTCCGAGGGTGGTGTAGAGCCCTTTTCCTAAGGTTGGTCATATTGTCTTCCGAGGGTGGTGTAGAGCCCTTTCCCAAGGTTGGTTGTATTTTCTTTCGAGGGTAGTGTAGAGGGTCTTTCACATTGCCCTTCAGCCAAAAATTTTCATCTTTCTGAGGTTGCATCCTTGGCATAATCATGCTACTTTTAGTAAAGGATTTACTAGTTTGGACGAAGTTACACCTTTGACTAATAAGGGCTACCTTAAGAAAAGATTCTCTTTTGGAGAAGTTACACCCTCGACATAAACGTGTTTATTCAAGCCATGACTCTTTACTTGGTGAAGTTACACCTTCAGCAGAGATGGGTTACTCCAATCCAAGACTTATACTTTGCAAGGTTACACCTTCAGCATAGATGTGATACTTCAAGCCAAGACTCTTTGCTTGGAAAAGTTACACGTTCGGCAGAGTTGTGTTACTTCAGGCCAAAAATTTTACTTGGTGAAGTTACACCTTTGGCATATATGTGTTACTTCAAGCCAAAACTCTTCTTGGTGAAGTAACACTTTGGCCTTGCAATCCCCTATCATCTGCCAAACCACTAGTTGGGAATCACTGTGGGATTTCAGATTTTTCACACCAACTCTTTTTGCCAGTCGCAAGCCTACTATGAGGGCCTTCATAGCCTCCATACCTTCGGGTCCCTGCAAATTACTCTAGCTCCTTGATGTTTAGAACCGGAAGTGCCATTGATGAAGAGTGTCCACTTGGGTCCATCATTTTTTATGTCCTCTAGAGTCCCTTCGGTTCTTGGTACTTCGGTGATGAAATCCACTAATGCCTAGGCCTTTATTCCCCTTCTTAGCTCATAGGTGATGTCATATTCACTGAGCTTGATGCACCACTTTGATAATCTTCTAGAGTGGTCTACTTTCATCATTGTTACCACTTCACAAAATGGGAGAATTACAAGTGTGTCATAATGGCTAAAAACCATTATATTGTGTAGTTCTCACCATAGTGATTGAAGTGTGGAGGGTAAAAGTCATGATCAACACCTCCTTAAAAGTGTTCCAAGTTGGTAACTTGGTCTTGAAGAAAAGCTTTAAGGATTGCTTGTTTGTCAAGCAACCTATGGACTTTTTTGTAAGGGTTTGGAAATTCGGGTACTCAATTGCAAAACTTTCAAGAAAGAGACTTGGAGAGTTATGGGAAGGATATAAATGGTATGAAAGTGCTATTGGAGGACCAAATAACTTATGGAAGACAAGTTTGGACAAAGGAAACACTAAAGGCAATAGGGACCTAAATGTCCTAGTGTAAACCTTAAGGTGTTCAAGCTTTTGACTTAAGTCTAAGGGTGGAATTGTGGGGTTATCCCACCATGGGGGAGGCAGCCAAGACTTGATAATCAGTCAAAAATGTTGGGAACATGTGTACCAATGAGTTTAATACAAAGAAACCATAATTAGTAAGAAAGAAAATGACATAAAGCAAGGTTAAGCTTGTTAAGTGTGTTTTGTGCCCTTAAGCTCATTTAAGGCCATTTAAGTGGCCAAATCACTTATCCCTTTCTCATTTTCGTCCTCCCCAAGCCCAAGAACACAACCATACTTCCTTTATAGTCACCACACCTTCAAACTTGCAATTGATTGAAATTGAAGGCAAAAGGAAGCAATTGGAAGCAAACTAGAGCTATTTCTTGGATACTTCAAGGATCAAGCTTGATTTTTGGCCTACCCACCTTGTTAAGGGTTCTCTTGCTCTCATGGACTATTTTTTTGCAATTTTTAAACATCCATGGAGCTAGGGCTAAGCTTGGAAGAGAGCCATGTGCTTGATGAACCAAGCTTAGTGAGGGGAGTGCACTTATTGAAGGTTTTGTGACCTAGTGTGAGGTGCACAATGACGGCAATAAAGTGGGGATTTCTAGAGCCCAAAGTTAGTACTAACTAGTGTTAGGATCCTCCTAAGACCAAGCATTAGCTTGAGGAGGGCTGCGATAGTGATTTGGTTACGTTTATTATGTGTTTTATGGACTAACCTATGGTATATGTTGCTGTCACATTTCATGTGTTTGTTGTTTGTGTTTGGCTGCTGCATTTCGTTGCTATATCTTGTATATATGCATTGTGGTTTTTGTGTTTTAGTGTCTTTGGATGCAGGTTTTAATGAGGGTCACATTGCCTATTGGATCCAAGTGTTACCCTTACTATGTTTCTCATTGAAACTTACTCCCCTCAATTCTGTCATTTCAGGTCCAGCTAAAAGATCAACTTCAAACTAACCTTTGTGGTTTGATTTTTAACCTATGAACTTCCATATGTCTAGTTATGATCTGGAAAGTTTGGTGATTTTAGGAGCACATTTGGTATTTTTGATGGTGGTACTTATTGTGTTGTGCAGCAGCTGTCTAGCATCCTGTTTTTGGAGTCCATTGTGTCTCAGGACCTTCTGTAACCTAGGGTGTGTATTTTGATGAGTTAAGACCATATTGTAGTGCATGTATGCATGTACATGTAGTGTATGTAAAATGAGACAAGTTTGGGAACATTTGAGTAATTGTTTGGCTATGTAAGTGATGTGATGCAAAGCTGCCTAAGTGTGAATGATGGGCTGCTTACTTGTAAATTCTGTTTTGGCCACATAAGGTTGTTAAAAGCAATAACATGTAATTCCTATGTGTAATGGACATATATGAGATAGCCTTGGAGGGCTATTCCCTTGTGAAGGAAGTGTTTGCATGGTTTGGTAAAATTGTATGGGGAAAATTGTCCAAAAGTTGCTAGAATTTTGACTCTGGACGTAAAATTTAATATCTCCCTGTGTAGAATGAATCTTGCTATGAAATTTTGACCACGCCTAGAGGACATCTAGAGCATTAATTGGGTTTGCAATTTATGGATTTAGAGCCCTGTAGCCAAAGATATTACGTTGCAATTTTGGCTGAGTTACTGTTCATTTGGTCAGAATTTTGTAACCAATTTAAAAAATCCATAACTTGGTCCATAGGTGGGATATCGATGTAAGAAAAAATTCCTTGGTTTGATCTAGGTCTCTACTTGATAATGGGGCAAAGAAAACATGGGGTTATGTGGCTAGAGTGATACAGTTTATTAGTGGAAGTTACAGGTGCAGTGGCTGGTCACTAGAATTTAATAAGATTGCCTAATGTGTGGTAGCCAAGATTAAGACTTGTGCTAGTGTTTTCGTTCTTTTCTGACATGGTGTGCATGAAATGTGAATATTTGTGTGATGGTTGGACCAATATGCATGTGCTTACATAGTGCCCAAGAGGGCCACTTGGGTATGCACACTAAGGGTAGTGTTCTGATGGCCTACAGAACATTACCAATCCTGGGAGTTTAAATGCAAAACTTTAGCACCATAATTGGACTACCCCGGAGTGGGTAACAATCATGACATCCCTAAGAGGTAAGTTACTTCGAACAGTGATGGGATGTCCTTGGAAATAAGGTCGTAGCCTCCTGCTTGCCAATAGTAGTGCATAGATGGCCTTTTGTAGAAAAGGGTACCTAACTTCGGCATTGTGTAGGGACTTGCTCATGTAGTATACTAGCCACTGTTTTCCTCCCTCTTTCCTTACAAGTACCAAACTTATTGCCTTTTCGGTAACGACGAGGTAGAGGATGAGAGGTTCTCCTTCCAGTGGCTGCCGAAGTGTCAGCAGATTGGTTAAGTAGCCCTTGAGTTCATCCTAAGCCTTTTGGAAATTTTCATTGCAATGGTGTTCCTCGGAACCAAAGTTTCCTTCATTCTTTGTTGCTTTGGTGAGCACTTTAAAGAATGGTTAGCAGCAGTCCTCGTATCTGGAAATGAATCTGCTAAGGGCTGTGATTCTTCCTGTAAGCCTTTGCACATACTTGGTCATCGTAAGACTTTGGAATCCTAGTAGGTCTTGACCTTTTCTGGGTTGGCATCAATACCTCTTTTAGATACCATAAACCCAACGAATTTGCCGGCAGTCACCCCAAACACGCACTTCTCAGGGTTAAGACAGATTCCAAATTTCTGAAGTTGGTGAAATATTTCCCTTAAGTCTACAATATTACTACTAGGCTACTTGCTCTTAAATATCATATCATCAACATATACTTCCATGTTTCTCCCAATTTAGGAGTTGAACACCATGTTCATCAGCCTTTGGCATGCTGCTTCCGCATTTTTAAGGCTGAAGGTCATTCTGACATAATAGTAAATCCCAACTTCGATAATGAAGGTGGTTTTTTCCTCATCTTTGGGATTCATCCAAAGTTGGTGTTATCCGCTAAAAGCTAAGAGGAAGCTTAAGTAGACCATATTCAGCAATGGAATCTACCAATTGGTCTATTAGTGGCAAAGGATATGAGTCATTTGGACTGGCATCATTTATGTTTCGAAAGTTGATGCACATTTAGAGTTTATCACTCCCTTCTTTCATTGCAACAACAACATTGCTGAGCCATTTGGGGTACTTGACCTTCCTTATTTTCCCCACCTCCATTAACCATTAGACTTCAATTTTAACGAAATTGTTCTTATGTGCCCGGAGGCTATGCTTTTTCTGATGAACAAGCTTCACCTCCAAGCATACTTTAAGATAGTACTGAATTAGACCAGGGTCTACCCTGGGCATATCCTTCGGTGAGTAGGCAGACAAATCTTTGCTCATTAATAGAAAAGATACAAGCTTTTCCTTGTCACCTTCGGCCAATTTTTTCCCCACTTGGGTACTTCGACCTAGGACAAGTTTTAGATTTTCTGTTTCTATTTTTTCCAAGTAACTTTTTTCTCCTTCTATTGCATTTTCTCCAACCATACTCTTCTCTCCCGCAGTCTATGTGTGAACTTTCATTGGACTCTGTCTTGCTTTCATGAAAACTTTCCTTACTTTAACTTGATCGATGAGTATTTTTGCATCACCTTCCTTTGTGCCGAATGTGACAGTTAGGTATTTCACATCTGGGTAAATGTGAAGATTACCCTGTGTCTGCCTTCCGAGGATGTCGTTGTATGAGAAGGGATGTCTATGATGATGAACCTTGTCATGGTGGAGCCAAAGAGCTCTTCCTTAGTCTGAACTGAGGTTCCCCTTAGCATCAAGGGTAGATCAATCTACTCAAACACCGGGAGCTCTGAAGGACCAACGCCGAAGGTAGGCGAGGTAACGGGTTTAACGTCACCCTTGGAGATGCCCAAGTTCAGTAACAAATGGGAGAGCCAAATGTCAGCGTTCTACCAAACATTAATCAGTACCCTCTTAACATCCCAGCTTCCTATCCTTGCCATGATTAGGAGAGGGTCGTCGTGTGGAAACTTCATAGTAGACCCATCTTATTGAGTGAGTTTGTTCACTGGGTTGTCAAATTCCATCATTGAGATTTCCCAGACTTTTCTTTTGCTCTCAGCCGAGGGTATTCGACTGGTGATTATTTAGATTATTCCTACCAGAGGTGGTAGGTGTTTTCTGGGACTTCAGTCCCAACGTCGGTCAAAATCATAGTCCTCGTCCTCTCTTTTCCTCTCTTTTTCTTTTCTTTCTCGGGCCTTGGGAGATGGCATCCTCAAGTAGCACCAAAGTTTCCCTTGTTTGATCAAGGATTCAATATACTTTTTCAGCTGGAAGCAATCCTCGGTATCATGCCTGTGGTACCGAAGAAATTGATAGAATTTCTTCATGTTCTTCTTGTTGTCTGAGGTCATGGCCTTCCGATGTTGGATTGTGGTTCCTTGCCTTTCCATGGCCATCAGGAAGTTCGGTAGTATTTAGAGGAGTGAATGATACAGCCTTCTTCCCCCTTGTTTTCTGAGGTTTGCCCCTTCCCTCAGTGGAATAAGGAGGTTGGTGACTCTAACTCTCGAAGTGATTATGCTTAGATTTTAGGCCACCTATCCTCAGCTCTTTGGCTATCATGTCCTGCTTAACCCATCGGTATAATTTTATGAGGGTGTTAGGGTGTCTTTTGAGAACTCATAGAAGAGTTGTGAGTCCCTCCTAAGTCCCCTGATCATGGCGAGGATGCAAATTTCGATGCAAAAGTTGGGCACGCTGAAGGCTTCTCTTTGAACCTTTTGACATACTCCCAAATGGTCTCCCTATTCTTTTAGGCTATGTCAAACATTTGGATTGGCATCTTTACCATTGGCCTGCTCCCGATGAATTCCTGGGTGAATGTGGTGGATAACTTCTGAAAACCCATTATGGTTCTGGGAGCCAGGGAGTTATAACACGCTGTTGATGGCCCTGACAGGTGACCTCGAAGCATTTGTAGAGGGTGGCATCATCAGCACCATGCAACACCATGCTGTGTCTATATTTTGTTAGGTTGGCTTAGGGGTCGCTGCGTTCATCATACATCACCAAGTGTGGTACTCGGAAGTCACTTGGCATAGGTGCCTCTACTGCTGCATGGATGAAGGGTGACTCTTCTCCAGTGAAGGTCTTTGACAACCTTGACTAGACAGGTTTTTGAGAAACCTGTTTTTCCACCTTCTCCAACCTCTCCAGGATTCTCTCCATGAGGATGGTAGTGTTGTCTTCTCTTTGTTGCATGGTAAACGCTGGCAATGGAGAGCAACGTCTCCTTTTTGGAGAGTAACTTCGTCGACGGGGGGATTGGGACTTCACATTTGGGGATGGACTTCACCGGTAGGAAGTTCTGGGCCTATTTGACACTATTCCCCCACTGCACCGTTTGCTAGATGTTATGTTCTCCATTGAGGACTCATCATGAAAATCCCTACTTCTTGAACTTCGATGAGGTGATTTAGGGCTTTTCTCCCGGCGGGTAGCTGGAGAAGATGCCCATCCTCTTGGAGCTAGTTGAGACCACGTTTAGTGAAGCTGCTGGGTCAGCTCAGCCACAACAGAGCATTGAAAATCTCACAGAAAGCTCATCATGACCGTTAGAGGACATTCACCCTCAGGCATTGAAATCTCTATTGCAAGCTGTTCAGTCGCTATTTGAGCTTCCAGTGCAGACTGGGACTTCGGGAGCCCTTTGTCCTTAGAACGTTGGGTCTCAACAACAGTGACCTGAGAATGGTTTACCACAAATGGTGCTAAATGATGCCCAGTGGCATCCTCGTTGTATGACATGCTAGCCTGAATGAGGGACTTCTTGTGTGAAGATGTCTACAAGACATTGAAGAACAAAGGTTAGGAGTTCCTCGGAGTGTATTTTTGGGGGAGGAGCCTCTGATGTCCAAGTCAATATTTGTGAGAGCAATAGTAGAGAGCAGAGAGTATGGAAAAAAGAGTCCTGTTGTTCCTACCAAAGACCCTCCTAAGTACTTATAGGAGGGTGGAGAGAAAGGCCATTTAACATAGCTTGTCCAGATCATGACACGTGTTCGGCTATATCTGGTCCATCCTTTGGATGTAGGTATCTTCAGCTGGCCGTAGGCCATTCTAGGCAGAGGGTAGAGGCGTGTGTAAGGTCTCTTTGTTAGAGGATCCTTAACATTTTTGTCATTTCTTCGTAAGATCCCTTCAGAGATGTGAGACCCCTTCAGGCAGAGATTTATCCCCGATGGCTACTGGGTAAGGCCCTTGGAAAAAAATGAATTATCTTCAGGAGACCTTTTCCTCTAATGAGGGTGATGGACCTATTCATTCAAGGTTGGTAGCTCGCAATTCTGAGGTGACAAGGACCCCATTTTCCCGAAGTCGGCCATATAACTTCCGAGGGTGGTGCGGAGAATCCCCCGAGGTTGTGGCTATAACGGTTTCAAGGGTGGTATCAAGTTAGCAAAATAAGAGGTCTCATGGGTGATAGCCCTTCAACTATCACCATGTATTACCTACATGGATTCAAGTGCAAACATTCTACAACAGTCTGAATTATGCTTCCAAGCAGTTGTTGAATGCAGCAACTAGGGGTACTTTGAATAGCAAGACACCTGAAGTAGAAAAGGATTTGATTAAGAAGATGGCTATGAACAACTATCAATGGCAATCATCATTGAGAATTAAACCTAGTAGAGCGGTTGTAGTACACATTTCCCCTACTTAACTAGTTTTAGCAAATCAAGTTAAAGCAGTTTTAGCAAATCAAGTTAAAGCCTTCACAATGTACTTCAGAGATTTTCCTACTGATCATTCTATGGAGAAAGACATTCAAGTAACGATTCCTTGATGTAGAATTGGTCGAGCAAATCTGAACTAGTGCACTTTGTTAGAAGTCCTTTGAGACCACAGAACAACCCATATAGTAATACTTATAATCTGAGATGGAGGACTCATTATAATTTTTTTAAGGTAAGTAGAAGTAGCAACAACTATCAGGTTTTCAACCTAGACCACAAACAAGAGAAAGGATTGACTATGCAAAAATTGATTTCCATATGTATGCAACATTCTAATGCTAAGATTGATGCAACTAACGAACATGAGAGTAAGTATGCAAAATTTTGAGAGCTAGCTAGGTCAACTTGCTATGATACTTTCTAAAAGTCCACAAGGTGCTTTCCTAGCCAACATTGAGATGAATCCAAGATGAGTTAATAATCCAACCTTTAATTAGAAAGTTAACTATCATGCAGACGTAAAGGTCTTGGAGAGAAAGGTAGAACCTCATTAAATAATCAAGGAAGACGTCGGATTGACTACATTAAACAAAGGGCTTTTTTGGAAGCAACCCAAGCATCGAATCTTTCTTTGAATTTCTTTGTCCTTTAGTCATATTTTTTATTTTTTAGTTTTCTTGTTATTAGTATAGATTGTCTTTTGATTGTCCTAGAATTCCATGTTTGGCATTTTGACATAAGAAATTAGATAATTTTGTGAAGAATTATTTGTTCAAGGTAGAAAGAAAAACTGGAATTAAATTCCATGTCAGTTTGTAATATTTTCCAATTTTGAGTAACTAAACACACCCTTCAACATGCTTGTGCATAGGGCCATGTCACCTAACACGGTTTCAATCATAGCCATGTTTGGTCTAAAAAACTAATTTTTTAAAATAATTTTTAAGTTATAAGTTAAACATGGTTTGTGTCATGACCATATGTTTAAGCATGTCACATAATCAGGGTTTACATCATGCCAATGTTCTTACTCATATTTACTGAGAATCAAAGGATCCAAAGATTAAACATACCAAAAAACATGATCATGTTCTTGAATGTGTTCCCCAAAGATGATTTTTTTCACACCCATGATTGAAAATGTGTTTTTATTCTGTTTTCAAAGATTTAAAGTCCCAATCTTTAATCTTGATTTCTTTCATGACCTTGGTCATACGTGTGTTTGACTAAGATGGATATATACACGCCCATGTTTTAACATGTGTTTTCTTTTTTCTTTTCAAAAGTTTTGAGCTTCAGATGCCTAACACAGTTTTCTTTCATGCCCATATATGTAAGCATGTTCCGTGAACATAGTTATTTTTCACACTCATTTCCAACCCCGTGTTTCAGTTATCTATTTTAAAATTTTTAGGGTTTAGACTTTGAACATGGTTAGAGTCAAGCCCATCTCCAAAAGCATGTTTAAGAAGATTTGCTAAGCAAGGGCATAGACATGCGCGTGCTCATGACCATGTTTCGCGTATACATAATTGCGATCATGATTCTTCTTCCCCACTTTGCATAAAACTCACTCAAAGTTCTTCCCTAAAGTCCCAAATTGATACCTTAGCTTCCTTACATCCCAACCAAGGCTTTCCAAGATTAGAGGACCTTTTGTCGCTCTTGGATTGCTAATTTTCTTCCCCTTATATTCACCTCTCTCTACGGAGGTAATTCTCTTTCTAATTTTATTTGACCTTTATGGATGATTTGATGGATTCTTTATAATGCGTAGGACTTATTTGAGTTATTTGATTTATTTTCCATTTCCATTGAAGTTGGCTTTAATTTTTATCCTAATTTCTAAATGTTGTTTATTATGGTTATTGTTGTGTTAGTTGAGGTTTGGACTGCCATGGTTGATGTAACTTGTGATTTGAAAGATTGATTTTATCAGTTATTAGACTTGAATTAATGTTTAGTTGATCAATTGTTTCATTTGTATTGCTTGGTACTCTTATGTGGATTCTAATTTAATTGACTGTAGGACTTGGTAGTCTTTCATGTGGTAGTGAATTGGTTACTTAAGCAATGGGAAATAGCATGAATTTGAGCTACGTTGATTTGTTTTCCTTGAATTATGATGCATTTAGCTTTTGTTGTTTTGCCTAATCACCTTAATGCCTAAGTTGAATTAAGTTTTTTTATATAGGGGATTTCAAGTCGTTGGAAGCTCTTGTTCTCAAAATTATGGATTGTTGAATTGGATTTAACAATTATTAATTCACTGGGAATATCTTTTGTTCTTTTTAGGATGTTAGATGAGGAAGGTTGAGATAAGCCATGATGGGAGTGTGAGTGGGACCGCAACCAATTTATATACCTTTAGGCATTATGGGTGCTTGAAGCTACCATAGGAAGGGTAACTATCCACTAGGTTGGTTTTGACTATTCCATCCTTTATAACCAAATCACTTTGGTGACTTGGAATTGCATCATTTACTCTTATGATTGAGTTTTGCATAAATGATTATGTGAATGGACACTTCCTAGAGCCTATGATGCAAGTAAACGTGCGTGCAAGAAAGTTGACCATTTGTATCATTCAACTTAATGCACTATTTGGCATCTAAAATGTCCAAGAGCTCATACATCATTTATCGGTAGAGGGGATGTCCATTATGCTATGTGAGAGGTCAATTCTATGGATCACTTGCCTAGGTTTACCAGCCACACTCCCTACTTCATAACTGAGACAAGATTTTTAGGCCTAGCTTGCATTCATTAATGCAAGTTTGCCCCCTACCATGCCTACCTCAAACATTACCAAGGAGAAGCTAAAGATTTTATATGGTTGAGGTATTGATGGCCCAATTAATGTCCAAGCACTCATTTAGAGGACTATAAGGCTGGCTGCAAGTGATTATTTGCTCAGTATGGACATTCCATAATTGTTCACACATATGATAAGACAGGAGGGCATCCATGATTTTGAGGACCATGAAAGAGTAGTTCAGGTGGAGAATGTATTCTGTGTAGGATCATTCGCATAGGCTTATTCATGTAGAGGGGGACATCTGCATTTTGGTGCCAAGGCTGAAGGTACACAGTAGGATCACCTTAAGTGAAACATGATTGATAGATATCAGGACAAGGATTTTTTCTTCTCAGTTTGTGTTTATGTTTTTCCTTATTATGCATGTTATTATTCTATCTACCTTATTTTCTTTAGTTTATGTTTGATATTTCTATTCAATCATTGGTTGCTCATATTTAAATTTATTTGTGTTTTAGTTTAGTTCCTATATTTGCTTGTTCTTTTGTTATTGTTGCCATTAATCATCCTTTCTGTTTTCTTGGAATCCTATCTATTGGAGCCAAAGCTAGAACAAACTTTTTATGGATATTTTGGGATGCTGACCTACACATCAATCTACTAAATTCTATTGGGCAGTATTAGTTTCTATTACCTTCCTCCTTTCACTTTGTTTTCCATGTTTGCACATTCACCACAATGTACAGTTTAAGTGTTAGGGAGTGCATAACTTAGGCCCTAAGTTTTTTTGGTCTTTCGAATAATTTTTTAATTTTTAGTGATTTTTTGAAATTTTTTAACTTCCTAGAGCTTAATTGTTTTTTAATACACTTTTGACCATATTCTTATTGATAAATAATGATGGTTAATTTAATGCCTTGAGATCTTAACATTAAGATTAAGTAAGTGATTCTTAAAATCTCTCACTTGTGTGTTAATTGTTTTACAAATTTTTTTTCAATTCAATAACAAGCTACCAAAAAACTTTCTTTATAAGCTATTTTTGCATCAATTTTTTGAATTTAGTACACTGTTCAAAGCATGCCAAGTTATTAGTTTTGATGTTGCATTTGTGGTACAAATTGGTTGATGGATATGTGGTTGATTGTTGGAAAGAAAAAGATTTTAGTCATAATAAGTTACTACTCTACTAGTTTTAGTATTGATGTAGGCTAGGGTATTCTCCTAAGGTAAGAGTCAATCATAGCTCAAAAAAATGCTAAATGCATGAGTATGATCAAAGATCATATTGAATTATGTTGAAAAATAGCTTGGGCATCAATAGTAGACCTATAGTATACACTCGCTGCAAATTTTGTCAAGACATGACATGAATTGTTCAAAAGAAACAAACATGAAAAGTTGAATTAGTTGCCTATATATATGGTTTTATGGTTTGAATGGTTGTGCATCGTAAGTTTGCCTTAGTGTGGTTTGTGCTTTTTCCTTTGCATGAAAATTTGATGTGTTCCTTAAGCCTTAAGAGATATGGGTCATGAGCTTAAGAACTTATTAAGCTATTTTAGATTGAAAGTGTTGCACGCCTGGTAGTCATGTTAATTTCTAAAGGCCATTAAAGTCTCAATCATCTATAGTCCTTCTATTGCTTAGGGCTATGATTTTATTCACACTCTTAAGCAAAAGTTCAAGTGTTGGGGCAAAATATAATACGCTCATATTTATACATGTATTTGATTTATTGTTCCTTGATGTTTTCTTAACTTTTGATATGTTTCTAGTAGATTTTGGAGGATTCATATTTTGTTTTTAGGTCATATTTAGGAAGAGTTTTCCACATGCTTTGCAATTGAATTGTTGGTTTTGGAAAAAATTGTATCAAACAAAGGCCAAGATGATGCCTATGTTCCTTAGGACCCCCGGAAAAAGGCAGCCAAACACCTGAGGCATGCGACCTCGGTAGCCCACCAATACTAACCTCAGGAAACTACCATAACGCCTACATCGGGAGGGCAACTGAACTAGCTCCAAGGAGGAGCTCCAGCCACCTCCTGCAGGTGAAAGCCCCCTGAAGAGACCAACTTCGGCGCCCGCAAATACGCCGAAGTACCAATACGCCTTTCTCCCTTCGGTGTTTCTCCAGCTCCTTGGCAGAGGGACTCCTTGCCAAAGAGCCTACGAGATATACCGACGTGGCGGGACTCAAAGAAGCAGGAAGGGCAATCACCCCGGTAGGAACCTCGGCCACAGTTTCAGGCTCGGCGAGAGTTGCAACCTTGGTGGAAGTTGCAATGACATCGCCAACCTTAGTGGAAGTAACAATGATGTCACCAACCTCGGTAGAAGTTGCAATGACACCAACTCCCGCCGCATCTTCCAGGGGTTGAAGAAGGATGCCCTTCTTCACCTTCTTGGCCGAAGACGGTCCGCTCCCAGTAGTCTTGCGCCTCTTGGAGATGCCTTTCTTCATTTGCTCTCCCTTCTCGGCCTGACCAAGGAAGGGAGACTTATAGTAGGCAGCGGACTTGTCGCCCATCACTGAAAAAGAGGGAAAACATCAGCGTGAGTCCAGACAGGCACTTATGCTAAAAACTTTGAAAGAAAACTTACTTTCAAAAAAGGCTTCATAAGGGAGTTTGCTCCAAAGGAGCCTCACCAGCCAAGAGTCCTTCCCCTCAGTAGCAGGAGCTGGCATGCCAAGATCCGTCTTGTGCTCCGTAACCACCCCCAACTCCCGAAGAACCTCCTCGGTCATGAGTTTCCACATGATTGGGGAAGGGTAGAGGGAACGTGGAGGGACTTCGGCATCCTAGTCAGCGACAGCACAGATACGTCTGTCGAAGTCCGTAAACCTCTCCGCCAACTCAGGAGTTAGCAACTTCTTGCGATCAACGACATCCGTCTCCAGCTTTCCCCGAGCCCACTTAGTCGGAACATGCGACCAAGCCTCCGCCACCTTTAGGAAGAAGAACTTCCTTTGCCACCCTCGCCAAGTATCCTTGGTAGCGAAGGTGAACATGAATATTTTGCTCCCAGATCCTCGAGGTAGCATGAAATAAAAGCCACCCTCCAGAACCGGATAAAGCTTGTAATACTGCATGAACAGGATAAAATGGGGTTCTACCCCGAAGACCCCACACATGCAGAGAAAGGCATTGAAATAGCAGTACGAGTTGGGAGGAAGTTGATTCACGACTATGCCATGAAATTGGCAAAAGTCACAAATCATCTTCGCTGGAGGATACTGAAGTCCGGCCTTTAGTTAGGCTCAAAAAACGGTAACCTCGTCATCCCGGTTCATAAAGCTAAAGTGACCAAGGTAGGGTAATCTTGTGGTGGCGTACGAAGGGAGGAAAAATTTAGTTGTCCACCTCTCTAATTTCTCAGAAGTAGAGCAACAAGGGTGAGACATAAAAGAGTGCCAGCTTTCGGGAATAGCCGAAGACATGGTGGGCCAAAAAATAGACTTCGGAAGAGAAGAAAAACAACTTCGGAAGCAAAAAGAAAAAGCAGAAATCGAAGGAAGAACCCACCAAAGGCCTTGCCGAAATCAGGATTTATGAATGCCGTCGTGCAAGATGCCGAAAATTGCTCCGCCGTTAATACCACCACAAAAAGGCACTAAAGCAGATGAGAGCAAACTGAAATGCAAAGGAAATCGAATGAAGAGTATGATAGGAGGAGACATATAGATCAAGGAAGGCCAGCCAAAAGGACGTCATAACTACTGCGCGAAGGTGAAATGTCGCCATAATTGCCCATCGCGCGCAAAAATGCGTGCCCATCCCAACCAGCATCTGCCACGAGTCATCCGTCACAAGAAACTAGGACACGTTTTCTGACATCCTAAAAAAGCGGGCACGCTGCTCCAAAATGACATGCCTAGTTTCAAAGACGTGACGGTCCATTAGCCCATGGTAGAAAAAGTAAAGATGTTGGGAATCTCGAGGATACTGAAAGGCAAACAGCTAACACCTGCCCGAACAAGGCTTACCTCATACGTGGTAAATCACTTCCCCTGCGAACGTCGCACTCCGAGTCCCGAAAGGCACCCTCGAAAAGACCACTAGCTGAAGTCTCCACTCCGGCTTTCCGAGGGGGGGGCATGTGATAGCCGAAGTGCTATCTCCCCGAAGGCCTAAGGACCCCTGGAAAAAGGGAGCAAACACCTGAGGCACGTGACCTCGGTGGCCCGCCAATAGTAACCTCGAGAAACTACCGTAACGCCTCCATCGGGAGGGCGAACGAACTAGCTTCAATGAGCAGCGCCAACCACCTCCTGCAGGTGAAAGCCCCCTGAAGAGAACAACTTCGGTGCCCGTAAATACGCCGAAGTACCAGTACGACACCGGGAAGAGGCCCCTCACCCCGAAAGGAAACGTCAACCCAGGGGACCTCGGAAGTACGAAGAGAGCTATCAAGGAGCCTCTGACACACCGTACTCTTACAGCCCCCAACACGCTGCCCCCAGACATGCTCTGACACGCTGTCACAGCCTACGTCCTGTAGGGCTATGCTGCAGCCCGAGGAGCCTACAGACGGCTAAGGGCCCCCACGCCCAGAAGTACGGATGGTATCCATTTATACACGTGTTGCCTTCCGAATGGCTCACCCCCTCCTTTATTTACCAGGAGAATGGTTCGAGCCTGGAGGGGCTCTCTCTCTCTCTCTTTCCTCTCTCCGCCAAAAATACTTTGAGGTAAAGCGGCTTCTCTCTCCTTTCTTCTCGGCCCTCAAAAGAGAACACGACCATGACAGGCAAGAATCCCTTGTGCTTACTACTCCTTCTCCATCTCTGCTAAGCACTGACTTGGGTGTCGGAGGCTCCTCCCTAGAAAAAGACTCCGGGGACCTCCTAACTCCTATTTTCCGAGTGTTTTAGGTAGGCCCTCCTACCACGAGCCAAAGACGCTACCGGCCTTCCCAGGTGATCCACATAGAGCTCCCTCTCCCTGGGCCCATCTGCACCTCTGGAAGTCCCTACTGCAGTCTCCACGGCACACAGTGGAGATCCTGATGGCGCCCAGCGCCATCATCAGCTATATAGAAACCAATATTCATTGTTGTGTCCATATTCTTAACCATGGCATTAAAGTACATGATTTTTATGTTCCAAAGGTTGAACATGGCCTTGAACATGATCATGTTAGAAACCGTGCTTAGCTGCTATTATGGTTTTTTGAGTTATTCAGGGAAATAGAACAAAACGGAATGGTGAAGGGAATAATTTAGAAAAAAAAGTTGAATCTTCATTGAAGTAGGCTACTAGAGGTAGCCTTGATGATCAACAGCGATTAATGTACATTAGATGAAGGATTCCTAGGATGAGAATAAATTCAAAGATGAAGCCTTCTTTTCTTAGGCTTTTTTTGTTGTGTTTTTTTTTGCATGATTAACTAAATTGTCCGCTGATACTTCAAGTAGATGAAGACTATAATGATTTTGTAATTTTATTACTTTTGGTCTAATATGGTTATGGTTTTCTTGTGATCTATCCAATGTGCTTCATTATGTAGATTAGAAGTAGCTAGCCTATTAATTCATTGGGGCATGGTGAACATATATAGGTAGTATATGCTATGTTTGTTGTGGATCACCTTTGGGAAAAACTGAGATTGTGGTAGCTGTGAATAATAGGTGTAATACAATACGTTTGTTCTTATGGTCCTCAAGGTAGTGGACCTTTAATGGTCAGGTAAGACTTCTTAGACAAGTCAAAATCCTAGTTTAGTGTCTTAATTAACTTGAATAAGCAAGTCAAGCAAGTGTTTAAAATGGTAGTTGGTTCTTAGTTCAATTAGGCACCAAAGTGTCACCAAGGGTAAAATGATCATTTTGCACCCTGAGGTGATAGGTTTTGTTTTCCAAGCTCATAAGTTATTATTTTGGACTTAAGTAACAAGAAACCAAATAGTTGGGCTAAATTGCCGAGTCTTATGGCACTATTTGAGCATGGGGTCTTTTTGGCAAACTTGAAGAAGTTGAAGGACTAAAGTGTGAAGATGACTTTTTAAGCCATTTTAGAACCATTTGGCAACCACTATTCATCTTATTCCTCCTCATGAACTCATGGCTCTTCTCCTTCTTCCAAATTCCATAGCCAAATCTCACTCAAAATATCAATTCTTGGTGGAAATTGAAGTTTCATGAAGAACCCAAGTTGAAATAAGCTTGTTTTTGCATGGGTTGCTTGGTTTGAGCTCAAAATCACATTTTTTAGCTAGGTAAGCTCTAAATTTGGCTGGGACTTATTGTTCTTTGAGCTTTTCTTGGTTTCTTAAGGTTGTATGAGCTTGGGTCTAGGTTGGTTAAGCTTAATTTGGTCCGTTGCGTGTTGGATTTTTCTTGGAACCATAGGAACTCCATAGTGCAAGGTTTGTTGCTTATGGTGCTCAATGGCTTGCTTGTTCTTCTCAATTAAGGTAAGGGATTTAGTAATTAGATTCATATGATGCATGCCTTGGTTGCTTGAATGTTGGTTTCAAGTAGTTTGGAAGATATGCATAAGTTATGGTAAGATTCACTTATGATGTACTAGGTTGATCAAGCTATTGGGTAGTGTAATTGAGCCCTTGATGCTTGGTTAGTTTGGCATTGGAATGGCCTATTGTAGTTGTTTTAATGAACTGGAGCTTGTGGTAGCTTGATTTGAAGGTTTGGGTGGCTTGGGATGCCCCCAAACAAGCTATGGACGAAGTTTGGAAGTGCAGTGCTCTAGGGCCTAGCGCTTAGGCACCAAGTAGCGCTGCAATGCCCAGAATGCCATCTAGAGTCTGAGAAAAAAATGCTCCTGGCACTTAAGCACCAGAACTCGACAGCATGGACATCTTGTAGCATTCTCAGCATAACATTTTGCCTGGATGTCCAATTGAGGAAATTCAACATTCCACATGAAGCTAAAAGGAAGGTCTAAAACTTTCATGCTTTGATCTAAGGCTGAATTGACCTAGGTTATTGATTATTTTGCTTCCAAGTGAGGGGTTAATGAGTGCTTAAGGTACTTTAGGATGAAAGGTGACCAATGGTAACTTAGTACCTCTCATAGCTCCTCAAAGTACTAGTTTGTGGCTCAAGTTTTCTTGGGTACAAAGAAAACATGAAGGAACGTGATTTAGGAAGAGCTTAGAGTAATACAATAAGGCCATTAAGAAAGGTTAAGGAGGTTTAGCACCATTGGTTGCCTAGTTAGAAGCTTTGAGTTTAAGGCACCAATGAGAAACCCTAGTGCATATGAAGGGTTCTATGGAACCTAGTAAATTGAGTCCATCCATAACAAGTCTTACCATAATATTGTGAACCAAGTAATGGTGGATAGTGGAGCACCATGGATGAAGGCTTAGTGGACTTATTGCCTACCCAAACAATGCCTTGAGGCATAAGTGAAAGTCGTGTGCATCATTGGTAGGTTAAATGGGTGGAGGCTTTGTTCACGAGTTACCTAGCAAGTCTAAAGACTTGAGGCACTATATAGAGGCCTAGTACACCTAGTGGATTTTTTACAGCACAAGCAATGAGCATCAACCATGTTCACCTACACAATAACCAAGGGAAGGCTACATTATTGTGTTCATCAGTAAGCTAAGGCTTACTAGGAGCGAGCTAGTGGCCAAAACGTGCTAGGTACGGAGTGACGCCCCGTGAGGAGGACTAGGTTAAGGAGGGGTCCCAAGGGACCTAGGTATATGTGCATATATTAGCCCTCAAACTACATAGGGCCCGTAGTAGATTCCATATATTTTATATATATGAGTGTCCTCAGGTTTTTGTTGCTGATTTTAACATTTCTTTGTAGGTACCCAAATCCCTTGTTGGGAATCTTAGGATTCTCACTCCCTTTAGTGTTGTTGTGCAGATTTCATCTGTTTGGAGTCAGCAACCATAGCAGGGTCGCCGAGCTAATGTTTTACTTACAGGTAAACCATTAAGTGAATTGTTACTAATTCTAGTTTTATTGGTTAAGTTGGTTGTGCTAACTATAGTTGTTTTGTAGCCTCGTAGAGGCTAACAGCACAAAGATGGACATAGTTGACCATGGATCTTAGTAGTCTTCCTTCAAAATACATATGTATGCTAGTGTGGCCTCCAATGTCTCTAGGTCGAGTAGTATTTCAGTTGGTTTTGGGCATGTGCATAGTCTTTACTTTTGTAATGATGCGCATGCACATTTATTACTTGTAGTAAATACACTTACCTTTTATGCTTTGACTTGTGTATTAGTTAGATTTTATAATTGCTGGCAATGTTTTGATTTATTTTTCTAAAGTGAAAATCAAGTCGAAGCAAGTGCATGCATAATGCATATTAGGTTAATAACTAGATGCATAAAAATGTTTTAATAAGGGACAAGTAATTAACTAGCCAACTACAACTAGTGCAGGACTCGAGTTCTGTAGTCTTCTTGGGAGGGCCCTATTTGGGGTAGGTAACATCACATCCATAGTAGAGCAAAACCTAGTTATCGGGTCATATGATTTATAATGTGTTGTTAGGATGTGTGGTAGGACAAGTGACCCTATTGGTGACATAAGAATAGGGGTCTATGAGTAGGAATAAAAGTGATCTAATTTAAGTTGGGCAGTAAACCTTGGTCCAAGTTAATCATATGCCTGTTAAATGAAAGTAAGAATAACACAATAGATTTTAAGGGGTATTTGATTCGATGTATGATATTCCTTATTGTTGATTGTCTGATTGTTTTCTACTACCAGTAATTAGTTAATTAATTATTTTTACAACATCAGTTAGTTTAGCTCACTTTATGGTTAATTAGCTAAACAATCCTCTTAATTGTCAGTTAGAAAATAGACAAAGGTTGAGCACAATCGATAACTCCATTCTTTACGGAAAAAAGTCTTGATACTTGGCACTGCTATGCTTTAATGATAGGCACACTTGCCTATGAGTTCACATATTTATAAGTATAAGGATACTTGACATATCTACATTATTCATTAGAGTAGTGGGAAGAGTTGTGAACTAATTGAACACATCAATAACTTTGTTATTTCTTTCCAAATTAACCCCTTACAATGTCCACATAAACAAATCAACTCTTTTGCTCTATGCTTTATCCAATCAATTTCATGTATTTTCAATAGACCTAACAAGGAAAAACATATATATCTTTTCAAATTTAGGCAACAAATTTCTCCAAACTACTTTGACAAAAACTTAAAAATCAAGTTATGCAACCATAACAAATCAAATAGGGTCAACTCAAACTAGGGGTGACATAGGTGCTAGGTGATTACGATCTTAAGGCAAGTGCAATCCCTCCCAAAATTGCCATACTAGGTCCTCGTGGTCCTCCATGTTTAACTTCTTTTGGGTCATAACCTATAGGTGGTGGAAAAGGGACTTCTTCGAAATCCTTAGCTCAGCCGACAGTATTTTCCATGTCTTAAAGCAATGAGCCCTTATGGGTTCAAGGTGAAACCATTCTTTGACATGCTATAACAAGGGCTACATCATCCTTGGCACAACTTCACCCCACATGGTGGGCTAATGGGATTACGGGCCGGGAGCACCTACAGAACCCTTGAGATGGGTTGGGACCCTAATTGCGATACCAACCAAAAGGGCACGCACTAAATGATAAAATGAGCAAGAATAAGTGGGTTACTCTAAAAATGAAAAATGAAAGTAATACTATGAGAATGAGAGTACTTACACCTGACATGCCTGGCGACACTTTTTTATAGACCCACCCTAGGGGTAAGGGGGGCTGCTTCATCAATTGTGGCAGTTTCTTTTGACGAATGGACATTCCCAATAGAGAACTTTTTATGAACCCTCTTGTAGTTCTTCACAAGCTAAGACTCCTCCTCACCTACCTCTTCATGATCAATCTGGTAGGAGGTGCCATCCGACTTACAAGTGGCCCTACTAGTAATTGCAAAGTAGGGGGAAGATGAAAGAGGCAGAGCTGGAGCATCCTTGACAAGAACAGGAGCAACATTAACAGTCACTCAAGGAGTAAACTACACCTTTTGAGCCTTATGTTGGGTTTCAAGAGCCAAACAGCGCAGCGGAATTCAACCAAAACCCTCCAGGATCCAAGTGAAATGGGGTAAACTGGGTGTTTGAAAATTTTCATACCTAATTTTTGGTTGAGATCTCTCACTCAACTGTAGAGTCGAATAACAAAACTTGAATAGTTGACGTGTTCAAGCTCTCTATGGTATCCACACGAGCCTCTCGGGATCACCACGTTTCCACCACATCCCGACAGATGTTTTTCTCTTGCGCTCGCAGTGCTAGCTTGCGTCCTCCAAGGAATTGCAAGAGAAGAGTGCGGCTGTCCTTTTGGGAGGTTAGGGTAAGGAGACCTGCAAATTTCTCACTAAAAGTTGTATTTATAGTGAGACTCAACTTCCTGGCCTAATGGGTTTCAAAGCCCTAATCCAATTAGGCTTTAATTTCGGGCTTAATAATGACTCAACTATTGGGCCCATTATTAATATGAAATTATTGTGAAACCAAAACCCAAATTATTAGCGCATGCACTCTAATGATCCAAATAGCTCTATGTGTGTGACCCAATAGGCTCTTACCACGTTGGCAATAATCATAAATCACATTTATGATCATAAGCAATGAGCGGTGTCTAGCAACACATCATTGCTACCTAAGTGACAAGATTGTCGATGATTCGACTAAACCTTTACGATCATCACCGATATATGCCATTGTCCCTTTTTCCAAGATATCAAGACTAAGTACGAGACATGGAATGTGTCACTCTCGTATAGCCCAATCTTTGGTTTCTTGATTATCGAGTAGACAAACTTGAACTGATGACATTAATATCGTATATCAACTCATCCGAGCATGGCCATGCATTTTTCTAGAGTCTTACTCTATCAAGGGGCCTAAAGATATCACTCACGTTACATAGGAGGGACAAATCCCATCTTGATCATACAAATCCCTCCGCATGATGTGTGACATACCCAATGACCTCCTTCAAGTTCACTCAGTTACAAGTAACAAAGGAAAGTATCAAAGTATGTGACTCAAATGTAGGGAACCTTGATGATCTTTGGTCAAAGGACTACATATACCATGATCACTATGAGAATCACTTATGACACTCATATAACGATCTATGTAGTGTTCTCATGGTGGGTCGGTCTAGTACACAAGTTCTCCAACTTGTACCCATATGTAGACTACATATCTCATATTAGTCTCCACATATGCTAGTCATTATATATTATTGCAACCTGCTCCACAATAATACTAGACTAGGGACGTTTAAGAATATCATTATTCTATGGTTACAATTATTTTTGTTAAGTTACGCAGAAACAAAACAACAAACATAATTGCTGGATTAATGCCTTAATAAAATATCATGACTCAATGTGCAAAAATACAATCATCTCATGATTGGCCTTTTGGGCACAACATTAAAACCTTAGAGAGGGCCTCCCAAAGCCTTTGTCTCTTAGCAAGGCAGGCGGTGGCACAACCTATATTTTCATTAAAAAGGAAACGTTATCAATGAAACATTACTTAGTTAGAGAACTTTAAAATAACACAAAAAGAAAACAAAAAAGGAGACTTAGGGCCGTCACTACCATATAGAAGGCCCTGACTAACTCTTTTTTAGCTTCAAATATTTAATTGGTAGGACTCTTCACACCTTTATACATCAAATTGGCTTCACTAGCCCTGATCCACCTACAGGTGATCCCATCTAACCTTTGGTAGGCGACAGGGAATAAACTATTGAATTTTTCAATTGCATTGACCCATTCCAACCATATCAGGGGCCTAAAATGATCATTCAACATTTGATCCCTAAATTATTAGGGGTCTAGCATACATCTCAATGATTGGTACGTTAGTCCACATGCATGGGAATTGCCTGTTGGGGTCACCCACCCCAAATTAGAATTGGCTCCTTTTGTTTCCCTAGGAAAACTCATTGGCTACAATGGAAAAAGAATGCTTCCCTTGGAGGAGCAAGGTTCAAAAGGGAAAGATACCAAACCTAGCGCAAAGAGAGAGCTAATACAAGTGGAGGAAAGTTTCAAAGATAAAGGTAAACCTAGACATGTGGTTGGCCAGGATGAATGCATTCAAATAGATAAAATAAAAAATTGGGCTAACCTTGAATGGACACCATTCACGGCCTTGACCAAGAAAACTCAGAAGTTTGAATGGACACCGAAGTGTGAAGAAGCTTATATAGAGTTGAAGAAAAGATTAACTGGTGCACCTATACTTATTCTACTAGATCCGAACAGAGCTTTTACAATATATACTGATGCATCAAGTTCTAGTCTTGGGTGTGTGTTGATGCAGGACAGTCAGGCAACAGCCTATGGTTCAAAATAGTTGAAACCTAATGAATTGAACTATCTTGTTCATGATCTTGAGCTAGCAGCAGTAATTTTTGCAGTTAAGCTATGGAGAGATTACTTGATGGGAAGGTCAGTCAAGATCTTCACTGATCATAAGAGTTTGAAGTATCTATTTACACAGAAAGATCTAAACATGATGCAACATTGATAGATTGAATAAATAAAAGATTATGATTGTTCAATTGAGTACTGTGCTGGCAAGAGAAATGTGGTAGCAAATGCATTGAGTTAGAAGTACACAGGAGTAATCCTATCGAAGGATCAGGCTATGAATTATTCTAAAGGAGTGATGAGGAATTGTTTCGTAGTGTTGCATGAGTTTTGGCAAAACCAAGAGAAATCCCTAGTCTATGTTCTGGAAATACAATCAGCTTGGTTAACCAGAGTTAAGGAAGCTCAGATGAAAGATCCATTGTTGAAGAAAATTTCAGGACAAGTGAAACTTGGTACTGTGAGGAAGGAATTTCGATACAAGGATGGAATACTACACTATGGATATCATCTCTATGTACCAAATGTGGAAGGACAGCAAGTCCTTTAGGAGGCACATAGTAGTACTTTGAATATTCATCCTGATGTTAGTAAGATGTATCATGATATGAAGATGCATTTTTGGTGGCCAGGGCTGAAAAGAGATGTAACAGGACATGTGGCAAAGTGTCTAACATGCCAAATGGTTAAAGCTGAACATCAGAAACTAGTAGGTACACTTCAGAGTTTACCTCTTCCAGTAAGGAAATAGGGATCCATTACTATGACTTTTTTGGTAGGATTGCCAAATACCCGAAGTCAGCATGATGCTATGCGGGCAGTGGTTGATCGGCTGACAAAGTTGGCACACTTTATACATATCAAGATCACTTATACATTGGAGAAGTTGGCTCAGTTGTATCTCAAAGAAATTGTGAGATTCCATGGCATACCTGATCAAATTATATCCGATAGAGATCATCGGTTTGTGTCAGGATTTTGGAATGCTTTCCAGGAAGCATTGGGAAGCAAGGTTAGTCTCAGTACTGCTTTCCATCCTCAGACCAATGGGCAATCTGATAGGGTAATTCAAACTTTAGAGGATATGTTACGTATGTGTGCTATTGATTTCAGAGGTGATTGGGATCAGCATTTACCACTCATTGAGTTTGCTTATAATAACAGTCATCAAACTGTTATTGGTATGGCACCATACGAGGCTTTGTATGGAAGGCATTGTGTGACACCCCATTGTTGGGCAGACCTTGGAGATAGAGTAGTTATTGGACCTGAAATCATAACTGATACCACAG
Organism: Aquilaria sinensis; assembly: GCA_005392925.1. Classification (NCBI taxonomy): domain Eukaryota; kingdom Viridiplantae; phylum Streptophyta; class Magnoliopsida; order Malvales; family Thymelaeaceae; genus Aquilaria; species Aquilaria sinensis. The sequence goes on along the minus strand of SMDT01000266.1, from coordinate 44,749 downwards.
CTAAGATCAAGTTAATCCAGAAACGGATTAAGGCAGCCAATGACCGGCAAACTAGGTATGCAAATTTAAGAAGAAGAGACTTGAGTTTTGAAGTTGGGGACAAAGTACTTCTTAAAGTATCGCCCATGAAAGGAGTTAGCCATTTTGGGCAAAAGGGTAAGTTAGCCCCTAGGTACATTGGACCCTATGAAGTATTGGAAAAGATAGGGAAAGTTGCTTATCGATTGGCGTTACCACCTAACCTATCCCAAGTGCATAACGTGTTTCACGTTAGTCTACTCTGAAAATGCACAGTGGATCCGGGACAGGTAGTTAATGCTTCAGTGGTACCCATTCAGGAAGACTTGACCTACGAAGAGAAGCCCATTCAAATACTTGATAGGCAAGTCAAGAAACTTTGAACTAAGTGGATTCCAATGGTTAAGATCCTTTGGTCTAACCATAGTGAAGAGGAAGCTACTTGGGAAATGGAGCAGGATATACTGAAAAGATATCCTAGTGTTTTTCCCGAGTTGCAGCGGAATTTGGGGGACCAAATTCCAGAAGGAGGGGAGAATGTTATGGCCCTACTAGTGGGAAGCATACTTGAGGAAGGTAAAGTGTTTTAAATTAAGTTTGGAACCTTAATTCAAGTTTACATATCAAGAATAGGAAAGTTTATCAAAGTTCACTGAGTTCCAAGGAAGTTAAGGCACTAAATGAGGTTCAGGGGCAAAATGGTAATGGTAATTTTTATAACATCAACCTTACCCTGAATAACCAGGCTTGGTCCCAAGTGGTTAAAATGAAGTTTTATAACTTAACTTTCAACCTTAACCCAAACTTGAAGAAATAAACAAGAATTATTCAAGAATAACTAAGTTACCAAAAGATGGGGGCTTAAGTGTATTAAGTCTAATACTTTTGTGGCTTTTGTGTTAAGCAAGGGTTATAAGAAGGGAAAGTGAGGGATGGCTGCCACAATTTCGAGTTCATCCTTCCCACCCTCATTTTGCCTTCCAATTGACCTTGAAATCCAAGTTTCTTGGTGCAAAGAGAAGCCATCAAAGGTATATAGACCATTGGGAGCCCATTTCAAGTGTTAAACCATGGTTTTGGAGCTTGAAGGCATGTGTTCTCCCATCCCTTGTTTTTAGTACGAGGTAACCAATGTGTTCTTGATTGAATTCATGTTTATTGGTTGGTTAGGAGCTTGGGTTTTGGTTAGGAAATGAAAATTTGATGCTTGGAGCCTATGTTTTGCTTGGAACTTAGGTGCTACTTTAGTGAGCTTAGTGGATTGGAAAAGAGTTTGATTCTTGCTTGCTACTCGGAGTTAAGGTAAGGGAGTTATGTTTTGAAGTTCAATTAATGCTATTGGCATGAGTTTGCTTGAAGAAATTAAGTGATTCTAGCAATAGCATTAGTTAGAGGATATGGTTGAATTGTGGTGGACTATGAGGTTTGTAAGGATTGGAATGATGTTATAAGGCATTATAGATTGGCTTGTGATAGTTGGCTATGATCTATGCAGCATGTTTTACGTGTATGTAAAGTTTGGAGGCATTCCAAGCATGTTTGATATGTTTGGGAGGTGTCCAAAGTTCATAGCAGCAAAATGCGTGAGAATTTTGCAGAAACGCAGATTGGCAACGCGTCGCCAATTTCATGCTCCAGTCCATAATGCGTAGCCAATCCTAGAAAGAGTTAGCAGAATGTCACCAACTGTGGCAACGCGTCGCCACAGTTGGCGATGCGTTGTAAATACAGGAGAAAGTTGGCAGAACATCATCAACTGTGGCGACGCGTCGCCATAGGCAAGTTGGCAGAATTTTCCAAATTTTGTTAGGAGGGTCAAGGGGACACCTAAGGGGGTTCTTAGGGTACCTTGGGGTCTAAGCATTCCGGAGGTACTCCGGGACTTTCGAAATTCCTCCAAGACCTAGGAGTTTTCTTAAGTTTTGTAAGGTTTTATGGTTACTTGTGCCATAAGCAAAAAAACTAGTTTACAAGAGATCACAACTAGGCATCACTAGCTTGGGTGAAAGGTTTAGAACCCTTGGCGACCTAGCTGTGCCAGTAGCCACGAGGTTGCAAGGTGAAACCTTAGTGCACCTAGTCTACAAGGTCTTTATGGCCTAATCTACAATAGTCCCACCATAATTCCCCTGTATAACATAATAAGGGAGAGGTTCAACTAGTGATTTATCACTAGTTAGGTTGGTAAGCTATGCTTGCTAGAGGAAAAGGCAATGCCTTATAGTTCAAGGACCAGGACGAGGAGAGGTCTCAAGGGACCTAGTTATATATGCATATATTTTAGACCCTCAAGCTGTATGAGCTTACAAAAGGTTACATATGTTATCATATGTTGAGTCCTTAGTAATTTTCTTGCAGCTATAATGAAGACCCTTACTAAGAATGTTTATGTTCTCACTGGCTAGTTATGTTGTGCAGATTCTGAAGTTGTTGGGCCGGGTAACTGCTAAGGGTTATCGCGGTAGTAGCTTTTGTACAAGTATTGTACTTGAGAATCCCTATGATTCTAGTCTACATAGGTAACTTGTTGGTCAAGTAACAGTACTAACTAGAGTCTTCCTTTGGCTGCAGAGCCTATTAGCACTTGGACAAGGACTTTTGAGACTCGCCACTGGGACTTGCATCCAAGGTGGGAGTTAGTTCAAGAAGATCTCAGTTGAGGCTTGTATATATAGTACTCTTAGTTGCCTCCATGGTCTATGTTTTGAGGAGTCCTAGACTCTAGGGTTGCTCTTGGGTGAGGGCATTAGTCTACTTTATGTATGAATGCTCGCACACAGTTGTTATGTGTAGTAAACTCACATAAATGTTGATTTTGTATGCTTTGGCTGTTTGAACTTATTTTCTATGGAATCTCTTGGCCAAGTTATTGTTTTATGGGTTTTCTTAATCCAAGTCTGTTAGGCACCTCCTAAGTGCTTGGCTTAGGCCAAGGAGAACAAAGGAAAACAAGGAAAAATAAAAAGGAAGAGTGAGGGGAACTATGGAAACTAGTACAGTGACCTATGTGCAAAACTGGAAACCTTCAGACCTTAGCTGCACATAGAAACTGGACTATGGGAAAGCTGACAGAAAACAGAGAAAGGGGATCAAATTGTACACTTAGATGAGTGGTACAATTAAAACTACAAACTTAAAGTTGGCATATTCGGCCATGCAAGTTTTTAAGGTGACTAGTGCCATACTAAGCCAAATTGTGGGAGACAACAATGATTACTAATCAAATCTTGTCTACCACTAAAGTACTATTCACTAGTTAACTAGTTAAACTAACTAGTTTGTTGTCTAGTTATATGGCTGGTTACTCATGGGCAATTATAGTACTTTGGTACTTGTGTTGTGTTGTGCATGGCATTATGGGCCATGAAGTGACTTAAATGTCCATTTAGACACAAGTTTTAAGGGCGGCATTGTGATTATATGGATTTGGGGGCTACATTGTCTCATGCAAATTAATGGAAGCCAAAGTTAGCATTTTAGCTAACTAAAACCCAAGTCATTTCGGCCGAAACTAGTCAAGACATTTACCTTGACATTTCGGGCTTATTTCTTTCCTTGGCCGAAAGCTTGTCTAGCTCATGTTCTTGAGTTCTCTCAAACTTGGTCTCGGTTTCAAGATTCATTGAAGGAGTGTGGAGCTTGGGTGAAGGATTCAAGCTTGGGAGCTTGATTTCGGTGCTAGACTACTTCAATTTCAAGTTTGAACTTGAAGAATTAAGAAGGGCCGAACCAACCAAGCTAGGGTTTTGAGGTAACTTTGGTATTTCCTTGAATCCATGGTATTTTCTTCCATGAACAAGGGATTTAGGAGCTCAATTGTTGTTAGATTGAGTTAATTGAACAAGCTTGGTGTTGGTTTGTAAGCCCATTGTTGGCCGAATGTGTTGGATGAATGAACTTGATGTTCTTCTTCATTTCCATGGAAATTAATCCATGACTAAGTGTTGTTGTTGCCTATTTGTTCTTGTGCTAGGCAAGTTTGAGTGAAGAACATCAAGTTGAGCAAGTTGGAGTTTGGCCGAAAGGTGCATTTTGAGGTAATTGTGTGTTCCTCATTTGATTACATGGTATTAGTGCCATGAATGTTGGTTAATGATGTTTTAGTGATCATATGTTGGATTAGAATGATGAAGAACATTAGTGTGTGAAGTTGGGCTTTATGGCCGAGGGCCTGAAGTAGTATAATTCGGTGTCCATTGATTGAATACATGGTAATGATGCCATGAACATTGTTTATTGGTGATTTGGTGACTATATGATGGACTAAATTGATGAAGAACATTGTTATGTGAAAAAGGACATTATGGCCGAGAGCATGGGTTAGTGTAACTAGGTGTTGTTCACTTGATTACATAGTAAATGTGCTATGAACAAGCTTCATTTGATGGTTGTTGACCATGTGTTGAGTTAGAATGATGGGTAGCACATACATATATGAAATTGATCTATTTGGCCGAGAGCTTGAGTTAGTATTATATGGTGTTCTTCTTGGAGTACATGGTAGTTAATCCATGAGTATGTGTGGTTGATGCCTATGTGATTGATTTGGTAGGCATTGTGATTGAGGAACACTTGGATACTTGAAGCTTGGTTGTAACCGAGAGCTATTGAGGTAGGGTTCACTGGCACTTGATATTGCTTGGTAATATATCTACCATGGTTCAAGTGTTTAGAGTGGCTAAGTGATGGTTAAAATTTGCCAAATGACCTTAGTTGCTTGATGGGCTTTAAAGTTTTTCACTTGGTTGAATTGTTGATTAGCTAATTGACTAGTGTACATGTACTAGAAATGCAAGTAAATGTGGCCTATTTGCTTGACATTTTGGAGCTCTATGTGGAAGTAAGTTGTTTGATGGTGAATTGTGTGCATTGTGCACATGGGTACATGTATGGTTCATTATGGCCGAGAGCAAACATGTGGAGTGTGTGTGTGTACTTGTGTGCTTTGGTGTTTCCATGTGCTTGCTAACCCCACTTATGATATTATAGTATGTATATGCTTGGTTTCTTTGTCTTTGTGTTTGTTTTGCAGGCAAAGCTAGCAGTTGGGAGGTTAAGCTTTGAGTGATTACTCAGCTTAACTAAATAGACTCAATTTGAGTTGTATATGTATATAAGTGAATCCTACTGAGTTATACTCACTGCCCATCTTTTTATTTCAGGCAAAGATATTCGGCCTGAGTAGTGCTACCTTGCTTGTTGCTTGTGTTTTGCACTAATTTGCTTAGTTTCCAAGGTATGTGCCAATGTGTGCTTGGCTTATCATTTTAGGTTCATTACAAGTCTTATATATATATATATGGTTGGCCGAGACTTATGAGCTAAGTTTGCAGGCTATAGTTGGAGACTTGTCTAGGAGGGCTATGGATACTTGGACTGTGGCTTTGATCATAGTATTTTCTTTCATGACAATGAATCAGGCTATTGGGTTGGTGCTGTAGTGTGTACTTTTGTATGGCATACTTAAGGTTATGTTTGACCACTAGTGGCCTTGGTATGTAATAACTTGGCATGTTTAGCTTTTGGGATTCATGGCATGTAGCCATGTTGGACACTAGGTAGACTACTCTTTTGTGTACATATATGTAGTCCTTGGTGCCTAGACTTGTGTTGGTTTTGTTGGGTTTGTATGCCAAGTTATGCATGACTTATGGATGGCAATATGCCTGTACTTGGATGTTGAATGTTTTGGGCCAATGTTTGGCACTTTTATGTGAATAGTTATGAGCCTAAACTTATGGAAATGTGGTGCACTACTATATGTTTGTGTGTTGGCCGAGAGCATCATGTGCATAGTAACTTGTGGTTTTCAAAATCTAAACCAATAATGTGGCTTCTTGGTTGTCATATAAGTAGCACACATGATTGCACACCAATTATGCACTTAAAACTCCATTAAGTGTTGCCTTGCTTGAGATGCAAGTAATCAATTAAAGCCTTGCTTGTTGTGCAAGTTAGTGGTATTGGGCCTTACTTTTGCTGCAAGTAGCTGTTGTGTTGTTTAAAAGCCTCCTGGGCGACCTCCCAGGCTTCTCACCTTAAGAAAATAAGACTTAAGGTTTCCATTGCCTGTTTGGCCGAATTGAAGACTTTAGTGTTAAAGTGGGTTTGGGAGTTAAACCTTGGAACTTATGGGCCAGGGCCTGAGTGAGGTGTGACAAAGTCAAAGCATGAAGAGCATGCATCATGTGTATTCTAGGTTAATCAACTAGTATCATGAAGTTTTAATCTGCACACATATATAGCTAGCCAATTGCAACCACCGTGAGACAACCTCACAGGCTTCCTTGGCAGGGGCCAAGGACGGCCGTCATTGAGAAACTTAGTAAGGGTAGTGCTTGGATTCAATAGGCAATGTAACCATTATTAAAACCTACATCCAAAGGCACTAAAACAAAAAAACCACAATGCATATATGCAAGCTATAACAACCAAATGCAACGGCCATTCATAACCAACAAACACACAAAATTTGGCAGCAACATATAGCATAGATTAGTCCATAATACATGTAATAAACATGAATAAATGACTATGGTAGCCCTGCTCAAGCTAATGATTGGTCTTAGGAGGAATTTAACACTAGTTAGTACTAACTTTGGGCTCTAGAAACCTTCATGTCATTGCCATCTTTGTGTACTTTACACTAGGTCATAAAGCTTTTAATAATTGCAGTCCCCCCAATTAAGCTTGGTTCATCAGACTCATGGCTCTCTTCCATCTTAGCCCTAGCTCCATGGTTGCTTGAACCTATAGAAAACAACCCATGAGAGCAAGAGAACCCTTACCAAAGTGGGTAGGCCGAAAATCATGCTTGATCCTTGAAATATCCAAACAATAGCTTTAGTTTGCTTCCAACTGCTTCAATTTCAATCAATTGCAAGTTTGAAGGTGTGGTGCCTATGGAGGATGTGTGGCTATGTTCTTGGGCTGGGGGAGGCTGAAAAAGAAAGAGATACAAGTGAATTGGCCACTTAAATGGTCAGAAAAGAGCTTAAGGGCATGAAACACACTTAAACAAGCTTAACCTTGGTTTATGTCATTTTTCTTCTCACTAATTATGGTTTCTTTGTCTTAAACTGATTGGTACACATGTGCCCAACATTTTTGACCCATTTACAAGCCATAGTGACCCCTCCCTAGGTGGTAAAACTCCAAATTTCTTACTTGGACTTAAGTCAGATATATAGACATTCTAAGGCCTACATTAGAACACTTAGGTCCTTTATGCCTTTTTGTGTTTTCTTTGTCCTTAATTGTCTTCCATAAGTAATTTGGTCCTCCAATAGCACTTTCATATCATTCATATCCTTCCCATAACTCTCCAAAGTTTTTTCTTGAGAGTTTACAATTAAGTACCCAAATTTCCAATACCTTACAAAAAAGTCCATAGGTTGTTTGACAAACAAGCAACCCTTAAGGCTTTTCTTGGGGGCCAAGTTACCAACTTGGAACACTTTTAAGGAGGTGTTCATTATACCTTTTACCCCTCACACTTCAATCACTATGAAGAGAATTACACAATATAATGGTTTTTAGCCATTATGACACACTTGTAATTCTCCAATTTTTGTGTGGTGGTAACAAACTCAAGCTCTAAGTATCTCCTTCTTTTATTCACATAGGTTGTGGTTCTTTCATTGGCTACCTTTAATCTCTCTTTAATTTTCTTGATTTTTTCAGTAGTTTCTTCAATAATTTTAGGACCTAACTAATAGTCTGTCTGAGGCTTCCACCCAAAAGTGGGGTGTCATGCAAATTCTTCCACATAATGCTTCATAAGATGCCATGCCGATGGTGCTTTGGTAATTATTGTTGTATGAGAATTTCACCAATGGCAAGTGTTGGTCCCATTCACCTTTGAAATCCAACACACAACGCCTGGGCATGTCTTCTAGTATTTATATAACCCTTTCAGATTGCCCATCTATTTGAGGATAATAAGTTGTACTTAGGTGGATTTTGGTTCCTATTGCTTTGTGAAAACCTCTCCAAAATTGAGCTATAAATCTTGGATCTCTACCAGATACAATGGAGTCTGGCACTCCATGTAGTCTCATTATCTCTTGGACATACATCTGGGCTAACTTCCCCAAGAAGTCTATGAGTTCCATAAGTAAGAAGTGGGCACATTTGATTAGCCTATCCACAACGACCCAGATTGTATCATGCTTTAATCTGCTGATAGGCAACCTAGTCAAAAAGTCCATGGTTATGTTGCCCCACTTCCTCCCTGGTATAGGTAGAGTCTGTAGGGTACCAGCTGGCCTTTGGTGCTCCGCCTTTATGCTCTGTCATCTGGCACATTTAAAGACATAAGTAGCTATGTCTCTCTTTATATTTGCGCACCAGAAGTGAGTCTTCAAGTCTTTATACATTTTTTCACCTTCTGGATGGATATTCAACTTCATTATGTGAGCTTCTTCATGTATTCCACTCTTGAGCTCTGCTCCTTTAGGCACATAGATTTAGTCCTTGAAGAACATTAATACTTGCTTATAGGCAAATGATTGATATAAGGAACCTTTTTCCTCTCCTAAACTCTTTTTCAGATCAGGATCTGTCTCCTGTGCTTTTCTGGCTTCTTGAATCCATCTACACAGAATTATTAATGTGTAGACTTGGGCTTCCTACCACTTATGCCACTTATGCCATAGGCATAGTAGACTATTCCTCTCATCATGATCAGCTATGGATCCTCCTTTTAAAAGTCCTATTTACTTCCTACTCAACACATCTGCTACTAGATTGCCTTTCCCCTCCATGTAGTCTATACTGCAGTTATAGTTGTTGATGACTCTAACCATCTCCTTTGCTTCATGTTCAACTCTTTTTGGAGTGAACAAGTACTTTACTCTCTTATGGTTAGTGTAGATCACAAAAGAACTACGCATCAAGTAATGCATCCATTGGTTCAAAGCAAAAATCACGATTGCCAGTTCCAGCTCATGGGTAGGATAATTTTGCTCATGGTGTCTCAACTACCTTGACCCATATGTAATGACATTTCTATCTTGCATAAGCACACAACCTGGCCAAGATCTAGATGAATCTATATATATCATGTTGGGTTTGCCTTAATCAGGAAGAATCAATACTAGAGCTTCAATCAACCTCTACTTGAGCTCTTGGAAACTCTTTTCACACTTTTTAGTCCACTCAAATCTTTGACCCTTTTTGGTCAAACGAGTAAGAACTAAGGCAATCATGGAAAAGCCTGATACAAATCTCCTGTAGTATCCAGCTAATCCTAGGAAACTTCTAATTTCCTTCATAGTCTTTGGTCTTTCCCACTCTTGCACTGCCTTGACCTTTTCAGGGTCTGCCTTCACGCCTTGTGCATCTATGATGTGTCCTAGGAAAGACACTTCCTTTATCCAAAATTGGTACTTGGATAACTTGGCATAAGGCTGATGTTCCAATATAGTTTTTCAGGAAATCTTCAGATGGTGTTCATGTTCATTTCCAGCCTTGGAATACACTAGGATGTCATCAATGAACAGAACCACAAATTTGTCTAGTTGTGGTTTGAACACCCTGTTCATCAGGTCCATGAAAGCAGCTGGGGCATTAGTCAAACCAAATGGCATAACTATGTACTCATAATGCCCATATGTAGTCCTGAATGTAGTCTTATGAACGTTTTCTTCCTTTACTCTCAACTGGATGTATCCAGATCTAAAATCTATCTTAGAGAAGATCTTAGCTCCCTTGAGTTGATCAAAAATATCCTCAATCTTAGGGAGTGAATACTTGTTCTTGATAGTTGCCACATTGAGCTTCCTGTAGTCAATGCATAGTCTCAATGATCCATCCTTCTTCTTCACAAAGAGAACAAGAGCTCCCCATGGTGAAATACTTGGCCTTGTGAACCCTTTTTCAAGAAGTTCATCAAGTTGTTTCTTGAGTTCAAACTCAATTTCCCTTAATGGAGGAATACCCAGCAGGTCTTTAGGAAAGACTTCTGGAAACTCTCCCACAACAGGTATTCTGTCCATTTCCTCATCACAGTGCAATTCAATCAATGTATAACAATAATCATTCTCAGAAATCACAGGTATCTCATCTAGTACCTCTAGTTCCATGCTATGCATTTCATACACTAATTGCTTAAAATTCACTAATGCAAGCACTTCATCATCAGGCAATGTGATTTCCTTCTTACCACAATCAATTCTTATGTTATGCATAGCAAGCTAATTCATACCCAGCACTATATCATACTTAGGAATGTCCAACACTAGCAAATTAGTCATAACCTTAGTATTTCCTACTACTAGGTCATAATCCTTAGCTAGGTCATTAGTGAAAAGACATTGACTACCTACTATTTTCACTAAGGATACCCTAGGCATGACTTCAGTAGGCAATTTCATGGCATCAACAAATTTCCTAGCCACTACAGACATAGATGTACTAATATCAAACAAAACACTAACAGGCATACCATTAAGGTAAATGTTACCTTTTAGTGCTCCTCTCTATTGTAATGTCTCTGGCCCTTCCACTCAGAAGACTCTGCCAGCTCTCTGCACTGGAGGCTAAGGCACTATAGGAATTGGCCTCTACTGTCCTTCCCTAGGTGTTCCCTGCCCCAATAGGCCTTATTGGACCTTGGTCTTCTGACCTACTTTGAGCCCGGAGGTAGTTTTTGATCCAATGATCTAGTGATCTACATCTTAGACATGCTTAGGTGTTCACATAGCAAGGCTTCTTTCCATGAAACTTCTTGCACTTAGGGCACCTTAAGCTAGGGGACTTCCTTTTATCCTTGCCCTCATCACCAAGATGGGAACTCTCGGCAATTCCTTTACCATATTGTGGCTTCTTCTGCTTGCCTCTTGCCTGGTTACTTTCCCCTTGTCCACCGGGAAAGTACCTAGTCTCGAACCCCTCTTGCTCTACTAGTAAAGCTTTCTACACTACTTCATAGTATGTGATTGCTCCAAAAGGTCTTATAGCCCTTCTAATGTTTGACCTTATGCCTTTGACAAATCTTTTGGCCTTTAACTCCTCCAGTCCATGATACTAAGGCACATACCTCACCAACTGATTGAATTTGTGTTCATACTATAAGACACTGAGGTTGTCCTACCTTAGAGCATCAAATTCAGCTTACTTCATATCCTTGATGGCGTCACTGAAGTACTGCTCCTAGAATAGCTGGGTTAACTCTAGCCTGGTTATTTCTATGTTTTCTCTTGGCATTCACCCATTTGGATAGCATATCTACCTCTAATGTTTCTCTACCACATCTTTGCACTGCCTACCAAATTATAGATAGCCAGTGACACTCTCTTAGTAGAGTTGAGTGGCATCCTTTCAAACATTTTTTCAGTGAATTTTAACAACTCCTTAGCTCTTTCTAGCCAACTCTTCCATCAAACTGTAGAGGTCTTAGGCCTTGGAACCTCTCCAACAATTTGACTTCACCTAAGCCTTCCAAATCCTTTGATTTGTGGCTTCTTGATCTATAAGAGCCCTCTGTATGGTGATGCTCTCTATGATCTCTCTACCTTCTCTTGGATTTTCTTTCTTGGCCTTACTCAATCTCATTCTTAGTGGAAGAATGATTATAGGTTAAAGGATTGTTCCTGGAGAACTGCCCAATCTCATATCTTAGTCTTCTGCCTCTCGGATTTCTCCTATCCTCATATACCATATCAACAATTTCATCATTTGTATCTTCTATGCTACCAGAATGAACATATTCAGATGTGTTCCTAGTATCCTCTTCTAGTCACTTCTGTGCTTCCTGAACTGGTTCTGTGGGAGCTACTTCGACTCCTTGCTATTGTGCTTGAATCAGCCTTACTATGTTTTCATTGATTAGAGCTAAGTTCCTCTGAAGGTCTAACCAAACCCGAGGCACTTCAGGGTTTGGTAACCCTTGTTGGCCTTAATTCCCTCTATTCTTTCCATTTCTTTGTTGCTTAGAATCAAAAAGAGGCCTCAAGGTGGTTTCCCTCTCCTTGTGGCAACCATGTTTACTTCCCACATTGATGATTCATCATAGAGCAGATATAAAGATTGTAGGTATTTCAAAGGTACTTGACACTGGCAGCCGACAACATTGAGTTCATGTATGCAGACCCATGCAATGCAACTGTATGCTGTGTATATGTATGAACAATGATCTGATACCAACATCTGTTACTGACTGTATAGTAATCTAGTTATGGTGCCAAAACTATGCATTTAAACTCCTAGGATTGGTGTGTCCTGTAGGTCATCAGAATAATACCCCTGGTGTACATACTCAAGTAACCCTCTTGAGCAATATGTAAATACATGCATATTGGTCTAACCATAACACACATATTTACATTTTATCTACACTATGGCAGCAAAGAAGGAAAACATTAGCACAAGTCTTAATTTTGGCTACCACACATTAGGCTATCTTGTTGAGTTCTAGTAACCAGCCACTACACCTGTAATTTTCACTAATAAACTGTATCATTCTAGCCATGTAACCCCTATTTTGTTTGCTTAGAGCAAACTAAGGAGTTTTTTTTTACATCAATAGCCCTTATGTGGACCAAGTTATGGATTTTTAAAGTTTGTTACAAAATTATGACCCAATGAACAGTAACTTAGCCAAATTTGCAACATCATATCTTTGGATACAAGGCTCTAAATTTAGAAATTCCAAATCCCAATTTAGAATCTGGATGTGGTATATGTGTGTCTAATATTTCATACCAAGATTCATTTTACACAGGGAGTTATAGAACTTTGAGTGAAGAGTCAAAATTCTAGTCACTTTATGGCCATTTTGCCCATGCAAAATTTCATAAATGTGCAAACACTTCATTCACAAGGGCAAAGTGCTCCAAGGCTACCCTATATATGTCCAATACAGATAGGAATTACATGCTCTTGCATCTAACAACTTTATTTGGCTAAAACAAAATTTACATGGACGCAACCTATCATTCACACTTAGGTAGCTTTGCACCACATCACACACATAGCCAAAACATTACTCAAATGTTCACATACTTGTCTCATTCTAAATACACTACATGTGAATGCACACATGCACTACATAATGGTCTTAACTCAGCTCAATACACATCCTAAGTTACAGGAGTGCCTAAGACATAACGGACTCTAGAACAGGATGCTGGACAGCTACTGCATAACACAATGAGCACTACCATTGAAATGGTAAATGTGCTCCTAAAGTTACCAAACCTTCCAGATCGCAGCTAGACATATGGGAGTTTAAGCACCAGAAAATTCAAGGCAAAAATAAAACCACAAAGGTTAGTTCACAGGTGATCTTTCAACTGCACCTGAAATGATAGAATTAAGGAGGGTAAGTTTCATTGAGAAACATAGTAAGGGTAGCGTTTGGATTCAATAGGCAATGTAACCATCATCAAAACCTACATCCAAAGACACTAAAACATAAAACCACAATGCATATATACAAGGTGATGCCCAGCAACATCTCTATTGTATGACATGCTGGGCTGTGAGAGACATTCAGTGAGAAGGTATCTACAAGATCTTAACGAGAATGAGTTAAGAGCTCCCCGGATTGTGTTTCCTGGGGAGGAGCCTCCAACGGCCAAGTCTATATATGGGAGAGAAATTGTTTAAAAGTAAAGAATATGAAGGAGAGAGTCCTGTGTCCTTTACGTGGCCGCCTCACGAGTATTTATAGGAGGATGGGGGGAGAAGGCCGTTTAACACAACCTGTGTAGATCAGGACACATGTTCGACTAGATTTGATCCATACCTTCAGAGACAGGCATCTCTAGCTGGCTATAGACAGTTCCGGCTAGAGGGGAGGGGCTTGTACGAGGCTTCTGTGTCAGATATACCTTAGCTGTATTTGTCATTTTTCTATGATAACCCTTTGGAGGTGTGAGACACCTTCGCTCATGGATTTTCCTTAAGGGCTACAACGGAAGGCCTTTTAGAAGATTGGACCATCTTTGGGAGACACATTCCTTAGTCGAGGATGGTGAACCTATACTCTTGAGGTTGTAATGTGGGCCAATCCAAGAGTGCCAAGGAGCCCTCTTCTTGGAGTTAGCTATGCATATTACTGAGGGTGGTGGCGAGATTCCTCTTAAGGTTGGTGTTATAAAGTTCCAAGGGTGGTGTTAGGTTCCTACAAGGGAGAAGGTTTTTGTGGGAGCATGTTTGTTAGAATCCTTCATTTGGGAAGCTTTAGCTGTCCCTAGTAGAAGAGCTTCTTTTGTCTGAGGTCATCTCCTTGGCGCAACTAGCTCTCTTGGCCCAAGACACTTCCTTTTGCTGATGTAGTATCTTTGGAATTTTTTGGGACTCCTTATTTCTGTTCTACTCAAAGGTTTTGAACACTTGGTGAGGATGTTACTTTCAACTAGTTTCTTAATTTTGGTGAGGTCACACCTTTGGAATATGAGAAGTAGTTCTTTACGCAAGCCAAATTCTAAATTTAACTAAGGCTGTATCTTTAGAGGCAAGGAGCCATTTTACCCTTAGGGTTTTTTGCTCCTGCCTTCTGCCAGTGAACCGTCCTATCTTCTGACTAGGTAGTCATGTCACTTTGGAATGGGCAATATAGGCTTGCTAATGCCAGAAGGTGTGCCCTAATTACTCACATCATGTGACACATGTCATCAGATCATAGGCATCTAGTTGCGTCTGTTACATCGGTTATGTCCCTTCACTTGCGAAGGATCATTATGACATCATTTTGCCTGTCTCCCTCGGTCTATATAAAGCCTTTTTCCTTTAGAGTTTCCTCACTTCTTCTACTTTCATTCCTTTTGCTCTCAGACTTCCTCTTACTTTCTAGCTTTTTCTTGCGGTAGTGTTAGCGGCGGAGTGATTTTTGGCAACGTTCGCAGCGTTTTGTGAAATTTCCCCTATTTTCTGAATAGGTGGGTTTCCCTTTAAAGTTGCTCTTTTTTTTTCCTTTTTCTTTTCATTTGCCTTCATTTTTCTGAGGTTAGGGTCTTAATCACCAAGGATGTCGGCTGGACCAGGCAAGGTTACTACTTGTACTGAGAGTTGTATCTCAACTCTCATATGAGTTGCATAACTTTGGAGAAGTTGGAGAAGTGGATACCAAAGTTCTTTCTTCCTTCTTATGGAAAAATTAGGCTGCCCATTTGTAATGAACCGAGCTACCTTCCTCGACCAAAGGAGGTTACTGTCTTCAAAGCACAATTGAAGCTGGGTCTCCGTTATCCTCCTGTGAGGATGGTCTCTGACTTTTGTTATTTCCATGGCATTACCATCAATCCGTTGCCCCTGAATGCTTACACCTACTTTAATGCCTTCCTGTGTATGTGTGGAGTTTTCAAAATTGTCCCACACTTTACCTTCTTTGTCCAATAGTACAAACTTCATCCTATCCCGAATGAGGGATTTTACTTCTCGCTCCATCTGGGATCTAGGAGCAATACATTCACCTTTAGCACTAAAGACAGCTAGTGAGGATGGCAGAAGAATTTTTTCTTCATAGAGATTGATGAGAAGTGGGAAGATCTTCCAACTCTATAGGCTTTGGGTACCCTGGCCACCAATGTAATAGATCCAAACAAGTTGTTAACTCTAGAACTAGAGTCTTACTTTGAGGAGTTTAACAACCATATTTGGGCCATCGTGGACTGTGATGCACAAGCACCTTAACACTTTCTCTACCTGTTACCCATTAGATAGAGCTTTATGGCTGAAGAGGTTCCTCAAGAGCATGGGCTTATGATCAAACATGTCAACGACAAAGATATTCCCAAGCCCTTGGTGGACGGAAAGAAGGTGTGGCTTATTTTACTCCTTTGCGGCAAACTCTCTCACTCCAGCCTTGTAGAAAGCAAGATGATCCTCCAACTATAATGTTGTAATTTTTTATGCTTACATTTATATTTTCTCCATTACAGAGATGGGTGATAAGTTTGCATCCTTCTACAAGTGTTTGTTTCTCGGCCAAGCTGAGAAAGGAGAGTAGAAGAAGAAGGCTACAAAGAGAAAGAAGGGGGTAGCCGGTCCATCTTCAGCACTGAATGTTAGGACACTGCCTTAGTGGCCAATGGTAAGAATGTAAGAAAAATTTGTTAAAACCATGAGGGACACAAATGAAAATGTTGAAAGTGGGGAATATGTGCAACTGAGAACTATTGGGTTCAAAATGTACATTTAAATGGCTAAGTTGCTAATGCTGAGAAATAAAGATTACGGGCCAAATTGAACATTCATTCAAGTACTAATAATAAGACAAAGAAGTATGGAAGGTTAATGAGCCATGCAAGTATTGTGTAGGGCTAGCATTAGCCCATTTTAGTGCCATTTGGCACATACTCGGTAATGTATGCATGCCTCCACTTTTACAAATGATTTTCGGGTCCAAACTTCCATTTTTGCAAGCTTGAGTGAGTTCTTGGTGTTCTTGGGTTGGAAAGCTTGGGGTTTGATGCCAAATCCTTGGGGATTTGCACTTGAATTGGAAAATCAAGCTCAACATTGGTGTTCTCGGCCTTAGGCGACATTGTAATTGAATTTTCAAGAGGAGGCTTGGAGATTCAAGTTGGCCGAGAGCTCTAAAGCAAAGAATTGGTAAGGATTACGGTTCACTACTTGATTTTGGTATTGTTCCATGTTCAAGTTAGTGATTTGGCTTCTAAGTGATGGTATATTGAGCTATATGATCTTAGAATGCTATATGGGTCATGTATGGAACCTTTAGGTTTATGGGTTATGTTGGCTAGCTAGTCACTAATGGCAAGTACTTAGAGTTCATTTATAGGAGGGCCAACCTATATTTGAACTTGGAGCTCTAGTGGAATGGATGGTTATATGGTGAAGTACTTAGAGTTCATTGATGGAACTTATGGATGTACTTGCTAGTTTGGCTTCGGCCGAGAAGAACATTGTGTTTGTGGTATGTGAGTTGTGTGCTTGGTTGCTTGGATGTGCTTGATAACCCCTCATAGTTGTAGTTATTATGTGTATATCTTATTGTACTTGTGGTTTTGGTGTTTTCTTGTCTTTCTTGCAAGTAAAGTAATGCTAAATAGAGGTTAAGCCTTCGGGCTTAACTAAATAAGCTCCTTGGAGCTGTAGTAATCCTTATTGAGTTTATGAAACTCATGCCCCTTATTGTACATGTTTCAGGAAAAGGCTTTGAGCTTGATTGAGTTATGTAGTTGCTTGTGTGCTAAGTTTTAGCTCGGTTTTGCCAAGGTATGTATCTAACCGAAAGCTTGGCTTATAAGTACATAGTTCAAGTCTTATGTTAAGGTATAAACTCATGTGTTTGAGTTTGTAGGTTTGTTTAGATTTGTGGGACAAGTCTAGGATCAATGGATGTGTGCTCATGGGCTTTGGTAGGATGGTTTGCACTTATGGGTATGGGCATGGTTGTAGGCATTTTCCTACAAACTTTGGTTTTGTATTGTACATTCAAAGTAGCTCTCGGGCATTACTAGGAAGTATGGGCATATAATACGTAACAGTGGCTATTTTGGATTTTGAGTACTCTTGGTATAGTTCCAAGTATGTAGTACTTGTGTGGAGGTTATTTTGTGCACATATAGCCTAGCCTCGGTTAAGTCATGGAACTATTATGTAAATGTTATGAATGAATGAAGTGCCAAGTTATGCTAATAGTACTTGTTTACAGGGAAGTTTTGGACCATAATATGCAAAACCTCTTTTGGTTCTTATTAGGCCGAATGTGTATAAGCATGAAAAGTAGGTTTTCAAAACATTGAAAGATGTGGGCTTCTTGGTTGACATGCATTAGAATGCCACACTTGATGAGCACACACCCTAAACACTTAAGTATAAAAGTGTATATGCCTTGCCTTGTGTTGCAAGGAACCTTATAAGCCTTGCTTGAAATGCAAGTAATGGACTAAAACTATTGGACTTAGCCTCCTAGGGCACCTCCCAGGCCTTAGCCTCATGAACAATGGATTAAAATAATTAAAAGAAGTTTGGTCGAGTCATAGTGAAGTAAACCATTATAGGTGTAATAGAGTTACATAGATGTTAGTACTTGGAAGTACAAATGAGTGGTACTATAGGCACACAGGCTGGGGCCTGTTTTGGGGTGTGACAGGCTTTGTTGGTATCAGAGCTTTGGTTTACAACTTTGATTCAACTATAAAGTTTTGCCTAGACTTGTTCCTGCTTAGGTTTATAAAAGACTTGTACTTATTGAGCATACGTGAATAGATGCATCTTGAGTGCAGGATGAGAACCCGAGGTAGGGAAAGAGAATTCCTTGAATAGAAAGAAAGTAGGGCAACCCATCCTAGAGATGGAATGCATGCAGATGAGCCTGAAAGGCAATTAGAGGCTTTAGAGCGTAATTTGGTCGAAGAGCCAACTGCCAGGGTATATATACTTGGACCTAGTAGAGGCAGGCAAGATAGGATGGAGTAGATGATGGAAACATTGCAAGCCACTATGGCATAACTTGTTGTGGGAATGTGAGCCTTGGCTAGAGGCCAAGCCTAACCATAGGAAAGCCTAGAACAAACAAGGGCAGGAGAAAACATAGAAGGTAAAGGCAGGAGAGGTAGAAGGCCTGGTAAATGACCAGTGAACTATGATCAAGCAAGCAAGAATGGAGGGGACCGAGAGGAAGATGAAGGAGATGAGGAGAGGAGACAGCCAAGGGCTAGAAGGATGAGATCAGAAATGAGGCAGGAACCTAAGGTTGAAGCAGAAGAGAGCCTAGAAATAGAGGAGATGGACATTTATGTGTCTTTAAGGAGGACTGAGCCTCCTTTTGAATTTACAGATAGAAAAGGGCCACATAGAAGTGGAACCAGAGACATATAAGCTAGAGAAAAAATATCAAGAAGAGGTGGATTAAGGGAGGGCCAGTTGGAAGGATTCCTGGAATTAAAACCTCCTGTGTTCAAGAGTGGATGTGACCCTGAAGAAGCTAAATTTTAGATATACCAGGTGGAGAAGATATTTGAGAGGATGGATGTATCCTCTACCCAAAAAGTACTTCTAGCCACTTTCAGGTTGGAAGAAAATGTAGAGCTCTGGTGGAGAGCTATACAGAGAAGCCATCAGGAGGGAAACCAAAGGAGGCCACCTACAAAGAGGAGGTCCATGAGATAGGCTGAGTTCCTTCAAGTCTTCCAACAACAGTATGTGAGTAAGGCTCAGAAGGATTAGAAGTAGGTGGAGTTTGATCAGTTAGAGCAGGGAGATCTTAGTGTGATGGAGTATGAGTAGAAATTTAATAGCTTGATCAGATATGCCCCTCAGTATGATGGACAGGAGGAGCTAAGGACTAAAAGGTTTTTGAAAGGCTTACGGCCTGAGCTGAGGCAGATCTTCATAGCTATGGGAGCCAAAAACTACTACTCAGTAGTACAGAATGCTATTGCACTTGAGCAGGAGTTCAAGGAGTAAACCAAAAGTGGTCTAGGGAGTGGAAGTGGATCATAGAAAGGACATCAAAAGTAGCCTAGAGAAGAATTTGAGCCAAGCGGGAGAAAGAAAGGAAACAAGAAAGAGAAGGGGCCACAACAATAAGGTCCATAGTGCATTACTTGTGGGAAGTTTCATGGCAATAGGCTATGCTTCAAACTGACTAGTGGATGCCACAAATATGGAGCCCCATATCACTGGGTGAGGGACTGTCCTAAAAGAGAGGATGATAGGAAAATGCCATGGAGGTACAACTCCAGAGGGCCTGGTGGACAGATACCTATGCCCCAGCTGAGGACAAATGTGTCTAACCTAGGGGGAGGCAAGCACCTAGGCTGCCTCAAGATCAGATGAGGCCAAATGCACCCCTGGTAGGGTTTTTCAATTGGAGACCTCAAAGAAGGTGCAGGAAGCACCAAAGGCTGAGGTAATTGGAAAAGGAACTAGCAGCAGAGGACTAGCAGGAGAGCCTTAAAAGGTACCATTTACCTTAATGGCCAGTTAGTGTTTGCACTATTTGATACTGAAGCTTCATTGTCCATAATTTCAACTAGCTTGGTTAAGACCATGAATTTAGAAGTAAAGCACATGACAAACATGTATTTGGTTAAAACTGTTCGCAATGTAGTTTTATTTACATATCACATAGTTGAAAATTGTGTGATTCAAATTGACAAGCTGAAACTGAGAGCAAACTTAATAGTGCTAGACATTTATGATTATGATGTGATATTAGGCATGAACTGGCTAAGTGAAAACAAGGTGGTTATAGATTGTCATGCTAGATAATTGTTGATGCCTGGTTGTAAACCATATGAGTTGGATGAATCACTAGAGTTAGCCTCAGATTACTAAGTTAAAGTGTTGAAATTAATAACTCTAGAAAATGAATATGAAAGCCTGGAACTAAATGAACAGGGAGCGGCTAGTGAACTTAGGCAGATACCTATAGTTCAAGATGTCCCAGGGGTTTTCTTTATAGACCTACCTGGACTGCCACCCAAAACATAGGTGGAGTTTGAAATCAAATTGATACCAGGAGCAGCCCCAATGTCTACTACACCATAGAGGATGACACTACCTAAAATGGTAGAATTGATAAAGCAATTGGATGAATTGTTTGAAAAAGGGTTCATCAGACCCAGTGTGTCTCATTGGGGAGCACCTGTATTATTTGTGAAAAAGAAGGATGGAACCCTTAGGCTTTGTATATATTATAGAAAACTTAATGCCTTGGCCATTAAGAACAAGTACCCCCTCCCAAGAATTGAAGATCTATTTGATTAGTTGAAAGGAGCAAAGATATTTTATAAAATAGATCTAAGGTCTGGTTATTTCCAACTAAGGGTCAAGGAGGAAGACATACCTAGGACTGCTTTCAGAACTAGGTATGGACACTTTGAATATATAGTGATGCCATTTGGGCTCACAAATGCACTTGCATTTCTCGTGGACCTAATGTAGAGGGTGTTCAGAGCATACCTAGATCACTTTGCGGTGGTTTTTATTGATGATATTATGGTATACTCAAAAGATGAGGAAACTCATAAAGAACACCTAAAGATGGTGCTTGGCTTGCTCCAAGAACATAAGCTTTATAGGAAGCAAAGAAAATGTAAATTTTGGACTCAAGAAATTGGGTTCCTGGGTCATGTGATAAATGATCAAGGACTAGCAGTAGATCCTAAAAAGGTAAGATCAATCTTGAACAGGAAGTAACCTTAGAATGCGAAGGAAGTCAAAAGTTTCTTGGGCTTAACTGGTTGTTACAGGAAATTTGTGCCAAAATTTTCTATTATAGCAGCTCCCCATGACCCAGTTAACTAGAAAGAATCAGAAATTTGTCTAGGAAAGCAAATGTGAAGAAAGCTTCCAAGAGCTGAAAAGTAGGCTGACAACGGCTCCTGTGTTGGTTTTACCAGATCCTGAAAAGGACTATGAGGTATACACGGATGCATCCCATGTAGGATTAGGTTGTGTCCTAATGCAAAAAAAACAAATAGGCTATTGCTTTTGGATCAAGAGAATTAAGACCACATGAAAAGAAGTATCCAGTGCATGACCTGGAACTAGCAGCAGTAGTCTTTGCTCTTAAGCAATGGAGACACTACCTATTGCATAATAAATTTTTGGTCTATACAAACCATAAAAGTCTCAAGTACCTTTTTACGCGGAAGGATTTGAACATGAGGTAGAGAAGATGGTTGGAGTACCTGAAGGATTTTGACTATGTAATTAATACACAGTTGGTAAAGCCAATGTAGTGGCAGATGCCCTGAGCAGGAATTATACTGGAGTATTAAAAGGAGGATAAGGGGAACATAAGGCCGAAAGCCTTAGCCTTACTTGCTTAGCAAGTCAATGGCTAACTTGGGAGCATGAGCAACTTAGTGTGCACACCATTAGCCCTGAATGGAAGGAACTCATTAGGGAAGCACATCATGGTGATGAAAACATGGGATTGGTGTCTGGACAAAGGAAGGGAGAACTTTTTCAAGGATTCTCCTATAAGCAAGGATTGTTATACTTCCAGAACAGATTATATGTGCCTGAAAAGGATGATCTAAGATTCCAGATTCTGGAAGAAGCACACTCTAGTAAACTTAGTATGCATCCTGGAGCCACAAAAAATGTACCATGCTCTCAGAGCTTACTTTTGGTGGCCATATATGAAACATGACATTAGCACTCATGTAGCTAAGTGTGAAGTGTGCCAACAAGTAAAGGTTGAGCACCAGAAACCAGGAGGGAAGCTTCAGAGCTTACCCATACCTGAAAGAAAGTGGGGGTCCATATCCATGGATTTTGTAGTGGGAATGCCACTGACAAGAAGGAAACATAATGCCATTTGGGTCATTGTAGATAGATTGACCAAGGCAGCCCATTTTCTCCCAATGAATCTCACTGATTCTTTAGACAAACTTGCCCAACTTTACATAAGGGAGATAGTGAGACTTCATGGAGTACCTGATGATATTGTGTCAGATAGGGATCCTAGGTTTGTTTCTAGGTTTTGGAAATCCCTACATCAGGCATTAGGAACTAAACTTAAGTTTAGTTCAGCATACCATCCACAGACTGATGGACAAACAGAAAGAACAATCCAAACTCTGGAAGATATGCTAAGGTGTTGTGTCATTTATTTCCAGGGAGAATGGGATATGCATCTCCCACTAGTGGAATTCTCTTATAACAATGGTTACCATTTAGTGATTGGGATGGCTCCATATGAAGCCTTGTATGGCAAGAAGTGTATTACACTTCATTACTGGCATCAGCTAGAAGATAAGTTGGAATTGGGACTAGATATGTTAAAGGGACCACTGAAAAGGTAAAACTGATTCAAGCAAGAATCAAGGTTGCTAATGATAGGCAGCAGTCTTATGCAAACTTGAAAAGGAGAAAGGATATGGAATTCCAGGAAGGGGATTGGGTGTAGCTTAAGGTTTTTCATATGAAAGGAGTGATAAGATTTGGGAAGAAAGGAAAATTAACACCTAGATACATAGGACCATACCAAGTATTAGCCAATGTTAGGAATGTGGCATACAACTTGGACTTGCCACCTAAACTTGGAAATATACATGATGTGTTTCATGTAAGCTTACTTAAGAAGTATATTCAAAGTTTAAAACAAATAGAAGTACCTACTAGTGTACCTATAGCCCTAAACATTTCTTATGAAGAGGTACTAATTTAGTTCCTAGCCAGAGACACTAGGAAGTTGAGAAGCAGGTGGATTTCTATGATTAAGGTTTAGTGGAGTAATCATACCCCAGAAGAGGCAACCTGGGAAGTAGAACAGGAAATTGCCAAGAATTACCGTCAGTTGTACACAAAACAAGTGAAGAATTTGGAGGACCAAAATCTTTAAGGAGGGAGGAGTTGTTAGGACATTACCTCAGTGCTTGGCCTATGCCAAAAATGTAAGAAAAATACATTAAAACCATAAGGGACTCAAATGAAAATGTGGAAAATGGGGTATATGTGCAGCCGAGAACTATCGGGTTCAAACATGTACATTTAAATGGCTTAGGTTGCTAATGGCAAGAAACAAAGATTAAGTGCCAAATAGAACGTTCTTTCAGGTACTAATAATGAGACAAAGAAGTATGGAAGGAGTGCAACAAGCCATGCAAGTAGTGAGTGCACTAAGGCTAGTATTAGCCCATTTCAGTGCCATTTGACACATACCCGGTAATGCATGCATCCACTAAACAATTAAGCCATGATTTCAGGTCAAAGCCTTCCTTAGTGAGCTTGATTGAGTTCTTGGTGGTCTTAGGTTGGAAAGCTTCAGGTTTGAGCCAAATCCTTGGTCATTTGCACTTGAATTGGAAAATCGAGCTCAACATTGGTTTTCTTGGCCTTAGGTGACATTGTAATTGAATTTTCAAAAGGAGGCTTGGAAATTCAAGTTGGCTGAGAGCTATAAAGCAAACAATTGGTAAGGATTATGGTTCACTACTTGATTTTGGTATTGCTCCATGTTCAAGTCAGTGATTTGGCTTCTAAGTGATGGTATATTGAGCTATATGATCTTAGAATGCTATATAGGGCATGTGTGGAACCTTCAGGTTTATGGGTTATGTTGGCTAGCTAGTAACTAATGGCAAGTACTTAGAGTTCATTTATAGGAGGGCCAACCTATATTTGAACTTGGAGCTCTAGTGGAATGGATGGTTATATGGTGAAGATTGATGGAACTTATGGACGTACTTGCTGGTTTCGGTTCGATCGAGAAGAACATTGTGTTTGTGGTGTGTGAGTTATGTGCTTGGTTGATTGGATGTGCTTGCTAACCCCTCATAGTTGTAGTTATTATGTGTATATGTTACTGTACCTGTGTTTTTGGTGTTTTCTTGTCTTTCTTGTAGGTAAAGTAAAGATAAATGGAGGTTAAGCCTTTAGGCTTAACTAAATAAGCTCCTTCGAGCTGTAGTAATCCTTACTAAGTTTATGAAACTCATGCCCCTTATTGTATATGTTTCCGGAAAAGGCTTTGAGCTTGATTGAGTTGTGTAGTTGCTTGTGTGCTAAGTTTTAGCTCTGTTTTGCCAAGGTATGTATCTAACCGAAAGCTTGGCTTATAAGTACATAGTGCAAGTCTTATGCTAAGGCATAAACTCATGTGTTTGAGTTTACAGGTTTGCATAGATTTGTGGGACAAGTCTTGGATTAATGGATGTGCACTGATGGGCTTTGCTAGGATGGTTTGCACTTATGGGTATGGATATGGTTGTAGGCATTTTCCTACAAACTTTGGTTTTGTATTGTACACTAAAAGTAGCTCTCGGGTATTGCTCCGAAGTATGGCCATGTAATGCATAACAGTGGCTATTTTGGATTTTGAGTACTCTTGGTATGGTTCCAAGTATGTAGTACTAAGTGTGGAGGTTATTTTGTGTACATATAGCCTCGGTTAGACTATGGAACTATTATGTATGAATGAAGTGAAATGCCAAGTTATGCTATTAGTACTTGCTTATATGAAAGTTTTGGACCATAATGTGCTAAACCTCTGTTGGTTCTTGTAAGGCCGAATGTGCAAGTGCATGAAAGCTATGTTTTCATAACATTGAAAAATATGCACTTCTTGGTTGACAAGCATTAGAATCCCATACTTGATGAGTGTTAGTGTTGTGCCCAAAAGCCAATCATGAGATGATTGTATTTTTGCACATTGAGTCATGATATTTTATTAAAGCATTAATCCAGCAATTATGTTTGTTGTTCTTTTTCTGCGTAATGCAATAAACATAATTGTAACCCTAGAATAATGATATCCTTAAACGTCCCTAGTCTAGTGTTATTGTGGAGTGGGTTGCAATAATACATAATGACTAGCATATATGGAGACTAATATAAGATATGTAGTCTACATATGGGTACAAGTAAGAGAAATTGTGTACTGGACCGACCCACCATAAGAACACTACATGGATCGTTATATGAGTGCCATAAGTGATTCTCATAGTAATCATGGTATATGTAGTCCTTCAACCTAAGATCATCAAGGTTCCCTACATGTAAGTCACATACTTTGATACTTTCCTTTGTTGCTCGTAACTGAGTGAACTTGAAGGAGGTCATTGGGTATGCCACATATCATGCGGAGGGATTTGTATGATCAAGATGGGATTTGTCCCTCCTATGTAACGGGAGTGATATCTTCGGGCCCCTTGATAGAGTGAGACTTAGAAAAATGCATGGCCATGCTCGGATGAGTTGATATACGATATCAATGTCATCAGTTTAAGTTGGTCTACTCGGTAATCAAGAAACCAAAGATTGGGCTATATGAGAATGACACATTCCATGTCTCGTGCTTAGTCTTGATATCTTGGACAAAGGGACAATGGCATATATCGGTGATGATCATAAAGGTTTAGTCGAATCATCGACAATCTTGTCACTTGGGTAGCAATGATGTGTTGCTAGACACCGCTCATTGCTTATGATCATAAATGTGATTTATGATCATTGCCAACGTGGTAAGAGCCTATTGGGTCGCACACATAGAGCTATTTGGATCATTAGAGTGCATGGGCTAATTATTTGGGTTATGGTTTCACTTTAATTTCGTATTAATAATGGGCCCAATAGTTGAGCCATTATTAAGCCCAAAATTAAAGCCTAATTGGATTAGGGCTTTGAAACCCATTAGGCCTGGAAGTTGAGTCTCACTATAAATACAACTTCGAGTGAGAAATTCGCAGGTCTCCTTGCCCTAGCCTCCCAAAAGGACAGCCGCACTCTTCTCTTGCAATTCCTTGGAGGACGCAAGCTAGCACTGCGAGCGCAAGAGAAACGCATCTGCCGGGACGTGGTGGAAGCGTGGTGATCCCGAGAGGCTCCTGTGGATACCATAGAGAGCTTGAACACGTCAACTGTTCAAGTTTTGTGATTCGACTCTACAGTTGAGTGAGAGATCTCAACCGAAAATTAGGTATGAAAATTTTCGAACACCCGGTTTACCCCGTTTCACTTGGATCCTGGAGGGTTTCGGTTAAATTCCACTACGTTGTTTGGCTCCCGAAACACAACAATGAGCACACACCCTAAACAATTAAGTATAAAAGTCTATATGGCTTGCCTTGTGTTGCAAGTAACCTTATAAGCCTTGCCTTGAAATGCAAGTAATGGACTAAAACTACCTAGCCTCCTAGGGCACCTCCTAGACCTTTGTCTTAAAATACATGTGTTGAACTATAAAGAGGTAAATTGGCTGAGATCTAAGTTGATACATAAAATACCATAAATACAAAAATTGAAAAAAAATGTTAGTGCCTTTGTAGCATAGTAGACTGGCATTGTAGGTGCACAGGTTGGGGCCTATGTGGGGTACGACACTAAAGCAAAAAAAAAACTAAGGAAGACTCCCTGCCCCCTTCCCCTAAAGGCCAGGCTGAGGCATTGGACCAAACGCTCGTGGGTGCTGACCCACCTTCCTGGGCGGCCATCTTCTCGACCCTTCTAAGTCCCAATCCCACTATTGAGACTTTAGGGACCTCGTTGGGGGAGATTTTGGCTGAAGATGCCCAAGAGAGGTGAAGATGCAAAAGGAAACAGATCCCTACCGAAGTATTCAACATTAGTGAGTCTGATGGAGAAAGTGCTGAACTTGCACTAGGTTTCTCTCCTAGCCATTCATCTACGAGTTTCAGATTTTCAGTATTTTAAACTTTGTAGGTGAATGGCTAAAAGATAATGTAACATAGGAACTTCATCATGATTTTGCAGATGAAAGGGCTCAAATGGAATGGATGATCAGACACCTTCAGAGGAGGGCCATTTGGGACTTGAAGATTCTGAAGGACAAGGTCCCAAGGGAACCTTTCTAGACCTTCACCGAGGACATGGATCTATTTTCTGAAGATTGCCAGAAGATGGTCCCTAAGATAGCAAGTGTATATGCCTTGCCTTGTGTTGCAAGTAACCTTATGAGCCTTGCCTTGAAATGCAAGTAATGGACTAAAACTATTGGAATTAGCCTCCTGGGGCATCTCCCAGGCCTTGGTCTTAAAATACATGTATTGAACTATAAAGGGGCAAAATTTGCTGATATCTAAGTTGATACATAAAATACCATAAATGCAAGAATTGAAAAGAAATGTTAGTGCCTTTGTAGCACAGTAGATTGGCACTGTAGGTGTACAGGTTGGGGCCTGTGTGGGGTGTGACACCGAAGTAAAAAAAAACTAAGAAAGACTCCCTGCCCTTTCCCCCTAAACGCTAGGCTGAGGCGCTAGACTAAACGCCTGTGGGTGCTGCCTCACCCTCATGGGTGGCCCTATTATTGACTCTACTAAGTCCCAATCACATTGCTGAGACTTTAGGGACCTCGTTCGGGGAGATTTTGGCTGAGAACGCCTAGGAGAGGTGAAGACGCAAAGGGGAAGAGGTCCATGCCGAAGTATTTGATTTCAATGAGTCTGACAGAGAAAGTGCCAAACTTGCACCAGGTTTCTCTCTTAGCCATTCATCTATGAGTTTCAGATTTTTCAGTATTTTAGACTTTGTAGATGAATGACTAAGAGATAACGTAGCATACAAACCTCGTCATGATTTTGCAGATAAAATGGCTTAAATGGATTGGATGATGAACCACCTTCAGAGGAGGGCCATTTAGGGCTCAAAGATTCTGAAGGATAAGGTCCCGAGGGAACCTTTCTGGTCCTTCACTGAGGACATGGATCTATTTTTTGAAGATTGCTAGAAAATGGTTCCTCAGATAGCGAGGGGCATCATGACCAACGCCACCTTTCAAACCTTGACTGAGGACTTCCCGAACAAGGTGATCCTCGTAGGTCGGATGACCAAGCATCCTGTTCAAGTAACCTATATTACATAGAAAAAAATTTGATTTCTCAAAGTCTTCAGCCTTGTTGCACCTCACATCAGGTATTTTCCACTTGCAACTACCGGTATACGGAGGCTACTTTCGGCCTTGGGCAACCAAACAATCTATCATCCGCAGTCAGTAAGAGGAGAACTTGGATAAGGCCAAGGAGTTCTTGACGAGTACATGCATGAAACATGGCAACCTTAACAAGATCATAAAGGAGGACCTGGCCAAGCTTCGCCTGGAAGTGCTGGAGAGCCAGAGGAGGCTCCTTGATGAGTGCTCCCTGAAAATATCTAACCTTAGGGTGAAGGTGGTCGAGATGAGCTCAGAGGAGGAGGCCCTTCAGAAGGAGAAAGAAGACACAGTAGCTGACTAATGCCTGGGGGCATCGTCGTTGTATGACATGTTGGCTAGAAGGGGAGACTTCTGATGTGAAAATACCTATAACACTTTGAAGAACGTGGGATAGGAGCTCCCCGGGATATGTGTCGAGGGGAGGAGCCCCTGACGCCAAAGTCTGTATATGGGAGAGAAGTTGTTAAGAGCAAAGAGTAGGAAAGAGAAAGTCCCGTTGTTCTTACCAAAGACCATCCTATGTATTTATAAGAGGGTGGAGGGAGAAGGCCAGTTTTGCACAGCATATCTAGATAATTACACGAGTTTGGCTAGATCTGCTCGATACCTTCGAAGATAGGTATCTCCAGCTGGCCATAGCCAGTTCTAGACAGAGGTTAGGGGTGTGTGTGAGGTCTTTTTGTTAGAGGCTTCTTAACCGTTTTTGTCGTTTCTCCGTGAGACCCATTTGGAGATGTAAAACCCCTTCGAGCAGAGATTTACTATCAGGACATTACCTTAGTGTTTGGCCCGTGTAAAAAATGTAAGAAAAATTCATTAAAACCATGAAAGACAGAAATGAAAATGTTGAAAGTGGGGTATATGTGCAACCAAGAAATATCAGATTGAAAATGTACATTTAAATGGCTAAGTTGCTAATGGTGAGAAATAAAAATTAAGGGCCAAATTGAACAATCTTTCGGGTACTAACAATGAGCCAAAAAAGTATGGAAGGGCTACTATGAGCCATGCAATTAATGGGTGTATTACGGCTAGCATTAGCCCATTTTTTATGCCATTTGGCACTAACCTAGAATGCATGCCTCCAGTTAAGCCGAAAATCTAAAATTTTGGTCAAAACTCCATTTTGCAAGTCACAGTGTGTTCTTGGTCTCCTTTGCATTTGAGTCTCCAGTTCATGCCAAATTCATGTTGGTTAAGTCTTGAATAGAAGAATTAAGCTTGTCACCAGTGTTTTCGGCCCAAGGCGACCTTGGACTTGTGTTCTCAAGTGTGGTCTTGAAGATTCAAGCTTTGCCAAGAGTTTAAAGGTAAGAAATTGGTAAAGATTATGGTTCACTACTTGATTTTGGTATTGTTCCATGTTCAAGTTAGTGATTTGGCTTCTAAGTGATGGTATATTCAGCTATGTGATCTTAGAATGCTATATGGGGCATATATGGAACCTTTGGGTTTATGGGTATGTTGGCTAGCTAGTTACTAATGGCAAGCACTTAGAGTTCATTATAGGAGGGCCAACCTATATTTGAACTTGGAGCTCTAGTGGAATGGATGGTTAGATGGTGAAGATTTATGGAATTTATGAATGTACTTGCTAGTTTGGCTTTGGCCGAGAAGAACATGGCGTTTGTGGTGTGTGAGTTGTGTGCTTAGTTACTTGGATGTGCTTGCTAACCCTTTATAGTTGTAGTAAATGTTTGGCTTTGGCCGAGAAGAACATGGCGTTTGTGGTGTGTGAGTTGTGTCCTTATTGTAAATGTTTCAGAAAAGGGCCTTGAGCTTGATTGAGGTTGTTAGTTACTTGTGTGCTAAGTTAGTGCACGGTTTGCAGAGGTATGTATTACAACCAAAAGCTTGGCATATAAGTACAAAGTGCAAGTCTTATGCTAAGGCACAAACTCATGTGTTTGAGCAAATTTCAAGGACAAGTCTAGGATCAATGGATATGTGCCCATGGCTTTGGTACAACAGTTTGCACTTATAGGTATGGGCATGGTTGTAGGCATTTTCCTACAAACTCTAGCTTTGTGTTGTACACTCAAACAATCTCTCGGGTATTACTAGGAAATATGGGCGTGTGATGCATAACAATGGCCATTTTGGATTTTGAGTACTCTTGGTATGGTTCCAGGTATGTAGTACTTGTGTGGAGATTATTTTGTGTATATATAGCCTCAATTAAATCATGGAACTATTAAGTAAAGGTTATGGATGAATGAGATGCCAAGTTAGGCTATTAGTACATTTTATAGGAAAGTTTTGCACCATAATGTGCTAAACCTTTCTTGATTCTTTTAGCTCGACTGTCCAAGAGCATGAAAAGTATGTTTTCAAAACATTGAAAGATATGCGCTTATTCGTTGACATGCATTAGAATGCCATACTCGATAAGCACACACCTTAAACACATAACTATAAAAGTGTATATGCCTTGCCTTGTGTTGCAAGTACCCTTTTAAGCCTTGTCTTGAAATGCAAGTAATGGACTAAACCTATTGGACTTAGCCTCCTGGGGCACCTCCCAGGCCTTGGTCTTAAAATTCATGTATTGAACTATAAAGAGGTAAATTGGCCGAGATCTAAGTTAATACCTAAAATACCATAAATGCAATAATTAAGTGGTGAAGATGTTAGTGCCTTTGTAGCATAGTGGACTGGCACTGCAGGTGCACAGGCTGGGGCCGGTGTGGGGTATGACAGGCTTTATACATATCAGAGCTCTGGTTTACGGCTTCTGATTAGCTTATATTACTTTGCCTGGACTTTTTCCCACATAGGATTATATAAGACTTGTACTTATTGAGCATATGTAAATAGATGCATCTTAAGTGCAAGATGAGAACCTGACGCATGGAAAGAGAATTCCTTGCATAGGGATAAAGTAGGGCAACTCATCCTAGAGATCGAATGCATATAGATGAGCCTGAAAGGTGTTAGTGTTGTGCCCAAAAGCCAATCATGAGATGATTGTATTTTTGCACATTGAGTCATGATATTTTATTAAGGCATTAATCCAGCAATTATGTTTGTTGTTTTGTTTCTACGTAACTTAACAAACATAATTGTAACCCTAGAATAATGATATTCTTAAACGTCCCTGGTCTAGTATTATTGTGGAGCGGGTTGCAATAATACATAACGACTAGCATATGTGGAGACTAATATGAGATATGTAGTCTACATATGGGTACAAGTTGGAGAACTTGTGTACTGGACCGACCCACCATGAGAACACTACATGGATCGTTATATGAGTGTCATAAGTGATTCTCATAGTGATCATGGTATATGTAGTCCTTCGACCTAAGATCATCAAGGTTCCCTACATGTGAGTCACATACTTTGATACTTTCCTTTGTTGCTCGTAACTGAGTGAACTTGAAGGAGGTCATTGGGTATGTCACATATCATGCGGAGGGATTTGTATGATCAAGATGGGATTTGTCCCTCCTATGTAACGGGAGTGATATCTTCGGGCCCCTTGATAGAGTGAGACTTAGAAAATGCATGGCCATGCTCGGATGAGTTGATATACGATATCAATGTCATCAGTTTAAGTTGGTCTACTCGGTAATCAAGAAACCAAAGATTGGGCTATACGAGAGTGACACATTCCATGTCTCGTGCTTAGTCTTGATATCTTGGACAAAGGGACAATGGCATATATCGGTGATGATCATAAAGGTTTAGTCGATTCACCGACAATCTTGTCACTTGGGTAGCAATGATGTGTTGCTAGACACCGCTCATTGCTTATGATCATAAATGTGATTTATGATCATTGCCAACGTGATAAGAGCCTATTGGGTCGCACACATAGAGCTATTTGGATCATTAGAGTGCATGGGCTAATTATTTGGGTTATGGTTTCACTTTAATTTCATATTAATAATGGGCCCAAGAGTTGAGCCATTATTAAGCCCGAAATTAAATCCTAATTGGATTAGGGCTTTGAAACCCATTAGGCCTGGAAGTTGAGTCTCACTATAAATACAACTTTTAAGTGAGAAATTCGTAGGTCTCCTTGCCCTAGCCTCCAAAAAGGACAGCCGCACTCTTCTCTTGCAATTCCTTGGAGGACGCAAGCTAGCACTGCGAGCGCAAGAGAAACGCATCTGCCGGGACGTGGTGGAAGCGTGGTGATCCCGAAAGGCTCGTGTGGATACCATAGAGAGCCTGAACACGTCAACTGTTCAGGTTTTGTGATTCGACTCTACAGTTGAGTGAGAGATCTCAACCGAAAATTAGGTATGAAAATTTTTGAACACCCGGTTTACCCCGTTTTCACTTGGATCCTGGAGGGTTTCGGTTAAATTCCGCTGCGCTGTTTGGCTCCCGAAACCCAACAGTGGTATCAGAGCTACTGGTGAAACCCTAAATCGGGATTGAGTGTTGAATCGCATGATGCTATGTGTTCAATTGGTTTTCGGCCATGATTAATTAGATTGGCCGAGGTGAAGTGGACCTACGTGTTGGAAATGGAGCAAGGGTTGCTGCCTTAGCCGTAGGGACTTATGTTCTCACTTTACCTAGTGGATTAGTTTTAGAATTAGACAACTGCTACTTTGTGCCTACTATTAGTAGAAATTTGATTTCTGTTTCTTGTTTGGACAAGAAAGGTTTTTCATTTATAATAAAGGACAAATGTTGTTCTATTTATTTGAATGAAATCTTTTATGGTAGTGCTCAACTTAGCAATGGGTTGTATGTTCTAGACCTCGAAGATCCAATCTATAATGTGAATACCAAGAAGGTTAGATTAAATGATTCAAATCCGACCTATCTCTGGCACTGTCGCTTGGGCCATATAAATGAGACCCGCATATCCAGGCTCCATAAGGATGGACTCTTGGACTCATTTAATTTTGAATCATATGAGACATGTGAGTCATGTTTGTTGGGCAAGATGACCAAAGCCCCATTCACAGGGCAAAGTGAAAGGGCTAATGACTTACTAGGACTCATACATAGTGATGTATGTGGCCCTATGTCTACACAAGCTAGAGGAGGTTTCCAATACTTCATTACTTTCACTGATGACTTCAGCAGATATGGCTATGTGTATCTTATGAGACACAAGTCAGAATCCTTTGAAAAGTTTAAAGAATTCAAGAATGAAGTAGAGAATCAACTCGGGAAGAGTATTAAAGTGCTTTGATCAGATCGAGGTGGAGAGTACTTGGATCGAGAATTCCTTGACTATCTGAAGGAGTGTGGTATAGTATCACAACTCACTCCACCAGGTACACCTCAATGGAATGGTGTATCTGAAAGGAGAAATCGAACTCTGTTAGACATGGTTCGCTTTATGATGAGTCAAGCTGACCTTCCAAACTCCTTTTGGGGACATGCTCTAGAGACAGCCACTTTTACACTAAACCGAGTTCCATCTAAATCGGTTTAAAAGACACCATATGAGATATGGAGTGGGAGGCGTCCCAATTTGTCTTTTATGAAGATTTGGGGCTGTGACGCTTATGTGAAACATCAATCCTTTGACAAACTAGGGCCCAAATCTCAAAAATGCCTTTTTGTTGGGTATCCCAAAAAAACAAAGGGTTACTATTTCTACAATCCTTCTGAGCAAAAAGTGTTTGTTGCTCGAACTGGTGTCTTTTTGGAGAAAGAGTTTATCTCTAAAGAAACTAGTGGGAGGAAAGTAGAACTTGAAGAAATTCAAGAACAACAAGGAGACATCGAACCTGAAATGGAACCTGAACAGACACCGCAAGATGTTGTTCAAGAGTCTGTTCCTGTAGCACAAAGCCCACGTAGGTCTAGTAGGATTCGACGTTTGCCCGAGAGATATGGATTTCTGGTGACTCACACCGGTGATGTGATGCTCATGGATCAGGATGAGCCCACAACCTACCAACAAGCTATGTCGGGGCCTAACTCTGAGAAGTGGCTAGTGGCCATGAAATCCGAGATGGAATCCATGTATGAAAACCAAGTACGGACTTTGGTTGACCCACCTGAAGGGGTAAAACCCATAGGGTGCAAATGGGTTTTTAAGAAGAAAACTAACATGGATGGTAATGTGATTACCTTTAAAGGATGATTGGTTGCAAAAGGTTTCAAGCAAATTCATGGGATTGACTATGATGAAACTTTTTCACCAGTTGCTATGCTTAAATCCATCCGAATTTTGTTTGCTATTGCTGCACACTATGATTATGAGATATGGCAAATGGATGTCAAAACTGCATTCCTAAATGGAAAGCTACTTGAGGATGTGTACATGACACAACCTGAGGGTTTTGTCACTCCTGAGAATGCCAATAAAGTGTGCAAGTTGCAAAGGTCCATTTATGGACTGAAGCAAGCTTCTCGAAGTTGGAATCTTCATTTTGATGATGCAATCAAAGAGTTTAGTTTTATCAAAAATGAAGATGAACCTTGTGTCTACAAGAAGGTTAGTGGGAGCACTATTGTCTTCTTGGTGTTGTATGTAGATGACATACTACTCATCGGGAATGACATTCCTGAGCTACAGTCTGTGAAGACTTGGCTAGGGAAATGTTTCTCTATGAAGGACTTGGCTGAAGCAGCCTATGTGTTAGGCATCAGGATCTATAGAGATAGATCTAGAAAGCTTCTTGGCCTAAGTCAAAGTACATATATTGACAAGGTGCTAAAGAGGTTTAGCATGCAAGATTCCAAGAAAGGATTCTTGCCCATGTCACATGGTATCACTCTTTCTAGATCTCAGTGTCCGAGTACAACCGAGGAGAGAGAGCGCATGAGTAAGATTCCATATGCCTCAGCAATTGGATCTATCATGTATGCCATGATATGTACTCATCCCGATGTCTCATATGCTTTGAGCATGACGAGTAGGTACCAATCGAACCCCGGTGAGAGTCACTGGACAGCTGTTAAGAACATCCTTAAGTACTTACAAAGGACTAAGGATGCATTCTTGGTCTTTGGAGGTGAAGATGAGCTCGTTGTAAGGGGTTACACTGATGCAAGCTTCCAATTTGATAAGGATGATTTTAGATCGCAATCTGGTTATGTGTTTTGTATTGGTGGTGGTGCTGTGAGCTGGAAGAGTTCAAAGCAAGAGACAGTAGCTGACTCTACAACAGAATCTGAG
The DNA here is from genome assembly GCA_005392925.1 of Aquilaria sinensis. Taxonomy (NCBI): domain Eukaryota; kingdom Viridiplantae; phylum Streptophyta; class Magnoliopsida; order Malvales; family Thymelaeaceae; genus Aquilaria; species Aquilaria sinensis. Next base: position 9,308 of record SMDT01000266.1, on the reverse strand, counting down.
TACATTGCCGCCTCTGATGCTGCGAAGGAGGCAGTTTGGATCAAGAAGTTCATCACTGAACTTGGAGTGGTTCCAAGCATTGCCGACCCGATAGAGCTCTATTGTGACAACAATGGAGCAATCGCACAAGCTAAGGAACCTCGATCTCACCAGCGATCCAAACACATACTCCAACGCTATCATCTCATCAGGGAGATCATCGAGAGGGGTGATGTAAGGATATGCAGGACTTCAACAGACAGCAACATTGCTGATCCACTGACAAAGCCCCTTACGCAGCAGAAGCATGATAGCCATTCTAGGTCCATCGGTATTAGATACATGGATGATTGGCTTTTAGTGCAAGTGGGAGATTGTTAGTGTTGTGCCCAAAAGGCCAATCATGAGATGATTGTATTTTTGCACATTGAGTCATGATATTTTATTAAGGCATTAATCCAGCAATTATGTTTGTTGTTTTGTTTCTGCGTAACGTAACAAACATAATTGTAACCCTAGAATAATGATATTCTTAAACGTCCCTGGTCTAGTATTATTGTGGAGCGGGTTGCAATAATACATAACGACTAGCATATGTGGAGACTAATATGAGATATGTAGTCTACATATGGGTACAAGTTGGAGAACTTGTGTACTGGACCGACCCACCATGAGAACACTACATGGATCGTTATATGAGTGTCATAAGTGATTCTCATAGTGATCATGGTATATGTAGTCCTTCGACCTAAGATCATCAAGGTTCCCTACATGTGAGTCACATACTTTGATACTTTCCTTTGTTGCTCATAACTGAGTGAACTTGAAGGAGGTCATTGGGTATGTCACATATCATGCGGAGGGATTTGTATGATCAAGATGGGATTTGTCCCTCCTATGTAACGGGAGTGATATCTTCGGGCCCCTTGATAAAGTGAGACTTAGAAAATGCATGGCCATGCTCGGATGAGTTGATATATGTTAACAATGTCATCAGCTTAAGTTAGTCTACTTGGTAATCAAGAAACCAAAGATTGGGCTATACGAGAGTGACACATTCCATGTCTCATGCTTAGTCTTGAAATCTTGGACAAAGGGACAATGGCATATATCGGTGATGATCATAAAGGTTTAGTCGAATCACCGACAATCTTGTCACTTGGGTAGCAATGATGTGTTGCTAGACACCGCTCATTGCTTATGATCATAAATGTGATTTATGATCATTGCCAACGTGGTAAGAGCCTATTGGGTCACACACATAGAGCTATTTGGATCATTAGAGTGCATGGGCTAATTATTTGGGTTATGGTTTCACTTTAATTTCGTATTAATAATGGGCCAAAAAGTTGAGCCATTATTAAGCCCGAAATTAAATCCTAATTGGATTAGGGCTTTGAAACCCATTAGGCCTGGAAGTTGAGTCTCACTATAAATACAACTTTTAAGTGAGAAATTCACAGGTCTCCTTGCCCTAGCCTCCCAAAAGGACAGTCGCACTCTTCTCTTGCAATTCCTTGGAGGACGCAAGCTAGCACTGCGAGCACAAGAGAAACGCATCTGCCGGGACGTGGTGGAAGCGTGGTGATCCCGAGAGGCTCGTGTGAATACCATAGAGAGCTTGAACACGTCAACTGTTCAGGTTTTGTGATTCGACTCTACAGTTGAGTGAGAGATCTCAACCGAAAATTAGGTATGAAAATTTTCGAACACCCGGTTTACCCCGTTTCACTTGGATCCTGGAGGGTTTCGGTTAAATTCCGCTGCGCTGTTTGGCTCCCGAAACCCAACACTATTTATGTTTATTACATGTTTTATGGACTAACCTATGGTTATTGTTGCTGCTGCATTTCATGTGTTTGTTGGTTGTGAATGGCTGCTGCATTTGGTTGCTATATCTTGTATATATGCATTATGGTTTTTGTGTTTTAGTGTCTTTGGATTCAGGTGTTGATGATGGTTACATTGCCTATTGAATCCAAGTGCTACCCTTATTAAGTTTCTCAATGAAACTTACTCCCCCCCCCTCAAATTCTGTCATTTCAGGTCCAGCAGAAAGATCACCTTCAAACTAACCTTTTTGGTTTGAGGTTTAATCTGAAATTTCAGGTACATGAACTTCCATATGTCTAGTTATGATATGGAAATTTTGGTGATTTTAGGAGCACATTTGGTATTTTTAGTGATGGTACTTATTGTGTTGTACAGCAGCTGTCCAGCATCTTGTTTTTGCAGTACATTGTGTCTCTGGACCTCCTGTAACCTAGGGTACATATTTAGTTTAGTTAAGACCATTTTGTAGTGCATGTATGCATTTACATGTAGTGTACGTAAAATGAGACAAGTATGTGAACATTTAAGTAATGTTTTGGCTATGTAAGTGATATGGTGGAAAGCTGCCTAAGTGTGAATGATGGGCTGCTTACTTGTAAATTCTGTTTTGGCCACATAAAATTGTTAAAGAAAGGGAATTTAATTTTGCTATGTGTAATGGTACATATATGGGATAGCCTTGGAGGGCTTTCCCCTTGTGAATGAAGTGTTTGCATGGTTTGGAAAAATTGTATGGGCAAAATGGTCCAAAAGTTTCCAGAATTTTCACCCTGGACCTAAGGTTTAATATATCCCTGTGTAAAATGAATCTTGGTATGAAATTTTGACCACAGCTAGAGGACATCTAGAGGGTTATCTGGGCTTGGAAATTTCTGGATTTAGAGCCCTGTGGACAAAGATATGACATTGCAAAGTTGACTAAGTTACTGTTTATTTGGTCAGAATTTTGTAACCAACTTTAGAAATCCATAATTTGGTGCATAGGTGGGCTATTGATGTAAAACAAAATACCTGGGTTTTCTCTAAGTCTCTACTTGATAATGGAGTGAAGAAAATAGGGGGTTACATGACTAGAATGATACAATTTATTACTGGAAGTTACAGGTGCAGTATGGAAAGCCAAAAACTAGGACTTGTGCTAGTGTTTTTCTTCTTGGCTACCATAGTGTGCATAAAATGTAAATATGTGGGTTATAGTTTGGACCAATATGCATGTATTTACCTAGTTTCCAAGAGGGCCACTTGGGTATGTACACTAGGAGTGTTGTTCTGATGACCTACAGGACACACCAAACTTGGGAGTTTAAATGCACAATTTTGGCACCATAATTGGACTACCCGGAGCAGAGAGCGCTGGGTGTTGGGTAACATACTGCTAGATTAGAATCCCTTATGGTAATAAAAATGCAAGAGCCATATACTAAAGGTGGATGAATAAGGTGTTTAGTTCCCAAATTGGGAGAAACATGGCAGTGTACATCAATGATATGATAGTCAAGAGAAAAATTCCTGGTAGTCATATCACACAGACTTAGGGGAAACATTCCTGCAACTTCAGAAATTTGAAATCCATCTTAAGCATGAAAAGTGTGTGTTTGGGGTAATTTTAGTCAAATTTCTCAGCTTCATTGTATCTGAAAGAAATATAGATGCCAATCTAGAGAAGGTTAAGTTCCTACTAAGATTCCAAACTCCGACAACTACCAAGGAAGGGACAGAGGCTTATAGGGCGAATAGTGGCCCTTAGAAGCATTCATCTCTAGATATGGAGAGATCACAGAAAGACAGCCAAAAATGAACGTAACCTTGGTTCCAAAGAACACTCTTGGATATGAAGATTTCCCAAAAGCGCTTACGGATGAACTCAAAAAGTACTCAACATACTTGCTGACCCCTGTGGCAACAAAAGGAGGTAGAACCTTCCATTTCCAACCTCATGGTGACCAAGAAAGTCGGAGGTTTGGTACTGGTGAGGGGAACGAAGAAGGAGAGAAGGAAAGTAGTAGTTTGTATAGTACATCAGCAAGTGTTTGGATTGGTACGGAAGTTTAGTACTCACTATTTCCGAAAAGCCATCTATGCCATAGTCATGGCAAGTAGAAGGCTCCAACCTTAGTTTCTAATGGACATTATATCATAGTACTGACGGTAAACTACCCATTTGGGATGTCATGAAGAAGGTGGACCATTCGGGCCGGCTATCAAAGTGATCTATCAAGCTTGAAGAATATGACATCAGGTATGAAGTGAGAGAGGCCATAAAAGGCCCTACTTTTGTAGACTTTGTCACCGAGTTACCCAAGACCAAGGATATCCTTGTTGACCTCGGTAATGAGGAGCTTGAATGGGCATTGTTTGTATATGGATTTTAGGGTTAGAACACTCGGGAGCTGGCATAATACTCTAAGGCCCCGAAGGAATGGAAGCCTCAAAAGCAATCAAGTTCGAATTCCAAGTCACCAACAACATCGCTTTAACGAATACAAAGCCAATTTTGGTTTTATTTTAGGATTATGATTGGTAAAATAAGTTGCTGTGAAGAATTTAAAGGCTTACAGTGTCTCACAGTTGGTGGTTTGGCAGATGACAGGGGAATACGATGTAAAGGATCCTAGCCTGGCAAAATACTATGTCCTGATCAAAAAAATTGATCCAAGAATTTGACAAACTAAAGATATAAAAGGTACCTCAAAAGAAGAACATCGAAGCAGACATATTGCCTAAGTTGAAACAGTCCACTAATGTACTGAACACCCTAGCATAGCCATAATGGGACTTGCTACTCTGAACAAGGGGTGGAAAGATTCTATAAAGGAGTATTTGATTAGTTTGTCCTTACTCAAGGACCTTAAGGAAGCCTTGAAGGTATGGAGGCACTCAAGAAGGTACTTCATGATCGGCGAAGAGTTGTACCGATAGGGGTACACAAATCCGCTGTAAAGGTGTATTATTAAAGAGGTCACCAAAGTAGTCCTGAAAGAAATTCATAAAGGAGTTCATGGGTCTCACATTGGGACTGACTCCCTTGATAGAGTACTACTTCGGTAGGGATATTTTTAGCCCACTCTAAGGAAGGATGCATGACAGTTCATCAAATGATGTGATAAGTGTCAGCAGCATGCACCCATCCAAAGGGTACCTTCAAAAGTAATCACTTCAGCTAACTATCCTTGCCCCTTTGTGGTTTTGGGTATTGACCTCATTGGTCCTCTTGTAACGGCCCTTCGAGGAGTAAAGTTTTGTGTAGTTGTAGTAGATTATTTCACAAAGTGGATTGAGGTAGAACCCCTGGCAACAATTTTGGCAAAAGACATTCAGAAGTTTGTTTGGAAAAATATCATATGTAGGGTCGGTTGTCCAAGGGTGATAGTAGTAGATAATGGTTCCTTGTTCTTTAACAAAGGGTTTCAGGAATTTTTCAGAAACCTTGGAGTAAAATTACACTTCGGTCTTCAAGCCCACCCACAGAGTAATGAACAAGTTGAAGTATCCAACAGAACATTAAATGGACTAAAGAAGAGGTTGAAAGAGGCCAAAGGAAAATGGCCTAGAGAACTCCCTAGTGTATTATGGACTTACCAAACAACTCCTGGAAGAGCTACTGGTGAAACACATTTTTCACTTGTATTCGATACTGAGGCTCTTATCCTTGTTGAAATTGTACAATAGTCCATCAAAGTATAGGTGTTTGACGAACAAGGGAATAACCTCAATTTAAGAAGCAAACTCGATATGCTTGATGAACATGGAGAGATGGCCAAACTCATAAGAAAAGCTTTCCAGCAAAGGGTAGCCATCACAACGAACTTGCATATCAAACCTAAAGGGATCAAGAAAGGAGACCTTGTTCTCCAAAAAGCTGAATTGGAATCTTGAAGACCATTTTATGGCGTACTTCAAGCAAATTGGGAAAGACCTTATTTGGGCCTGGGAAAAGTTCATCCAGGAGTCTATAAACTTGGAAACACCAAAGGAGAATAGTTGAAGAACACATGGCATTCAAACTCTATGAAAAGATTTTACACCTAGAAAGTGCTATAAACTTAGAAATTTGCAACAATGTAGTCTAGACCTCCCAAAGGAGATTAGCCAAAATTGGCAACCTCCGAAGTTACCTAAGTGTTTTGTACATTGTAAGTTTCCTAAAAACATTGCTTGAATTCCATTTCAAAACACTTAGAAAAATACTCATTACTCAAAACTTTTTGAAAGTGATAGAATATCACTTTCAAAAAAGGTTAACGTTTTGAATCCTCGACAATATTTTTGTCAAGAAAAGTACACAGCTAAATGTGTCAAGCTTTGCAATACCAAAGATGGTAAACTAGCTGAAAGTAGCAAACAGGTTCAATAAACAACTGAAAGGTAAAGTCATTTCATCGGAAGTGACAAAAAAATTTCTCAAGCAAACAAAGGCTAACAAAACATGTAATGCTTGCCATGGACTTAGCCAAAATTTTGCAGAGATAAAGGGTGTTCTACTTAAAAGAAGATAAATAGTAGAAAGGGAAAAGTGAAAAAAAAAAAGGGTGAGCTACGAAGGCCCTTTGGGATTTCTTGTCCATCTTCAGGCTCCTTGACTAGAGCATCCTCCGTGTTATTCTCATCATTATCATCATTATCATCAACATCTTTGGCTGAAGAAGGATGCTCGGGAAGGTTGGGGAACTACCTCTTTGACCACAGCGAAGATGGTCCCTCTAGAATGTCAAGGGATTTGAGGAAGGAGATATCAAGGTTTGGATAATGTGAGAGAACTCGATGGCGAGCAAGGTAGAAACCATCTTGGAACAAAGATTTTGTTGTCTCCTCTGCCATAACCTTCTTAACCTTTAAAACTTCCACCTTTTTCTTTAGGGCCTCCATTTCCTTCTCTGCCTTCTTCATCTTCTTTATCCACTTCGTTAACTGATCAACTTCGATAATAAGTTCAGCATTAATTTCCAATGCCTTTTTCAAATCAACAATTGCATCGTCCTTCTCAATTTGAAGAGTTTCCCCTACTGAACTCTGCACCACTAGCTTCACCCCAAGGTCAAAAATGTTGGAAGAACACTCCTTAAGGAGTTCCCTTTGGCTCTCTAACACCTCTCAAAAGCCTGTTTGGTCAAGGCTATCAGAGACCTTCACAGGAAAGGAGTTCCCCTTCACCCGTACTATTGTAGAGGCACCAATGCCCAGTGATTTTTTAGTACCACGTCTAGAGACAAATGATGGGCACAGGGACCCCTAGGCCCATCTAACAAAGTATAGGAGGAGCATGGTATTGCATGGTGCCGATATTGCCTCCTCTGCAAATGTTTCGAAGTCACTCTGTCAGGATCGGGGACAATGTGGTACAACTCTCTGGCACCCGGAACCATAATGGGCTTCTAGGAGTTGCCCATCGCCTTCACCTAGCAGTTCATCGAAAGTAATCCAATGGTGAAGATGCTAATCCAGATGTTCGACATAGCACAATAGAGTGGGGAGACCATTCGGGACTATGTCAAGAGGTTTAACTGAGAAGCCTTGAGTGCGCCAGACTTCCGGCCCAAAATTTGAATCGTTGCTATCATCAAGGGGTTAAAGAGGGACTCATAACTCTTCTATGAGTTCTCTAACGATCCGCCTGACACCCTCGGAGAATTCTACTAAATGGTTAAGTAGCACATTACCATCAAGGAGCTAAGAATGGGCACCCCAAAGTTTAACTATAATCACTCCGAGGGTGAGGGTCTCCAACCTCGATAGATGGGGCAAACCTTGGAAAGTAAGGGGGAAGAGGCCAGTATCATTCACCCCCCAAAACACTACAAAAACAAACATCATGATGGCCTTGGAAAGACAAGAAACTGCAATCGAGCATCTGAAAGGCCATTGCCTTGGACAAAAAAAGAACATGAAGAAATTCTCTCAATTTCATCGGGACCACGGGCATGATATTGAGGATTACTTTCAAGTAGGAAAGTATATTAAATCCTCGATTAAGCAAGGACAACTTTATTGCTACTTGCATATGCTGTCATCGAAGGCTCGAGAAAGAAAAGAAGAAGATAGAAAAGGAGAGGACAAGGACTATGATTCTAACTGATGTCAAAACTGAAGTCCCTAGAAACATCCGCCACCCCTGGCAAGTATAATCCAGACAATCATAACTAGAATAGCCTCGATTGAGAGGAAAAGGAAAGTTCAGGAAATCGGATTGATGGAATTCGACAACATAACAAATGAGCTTGTTCAGAAAGATGGGTCTATAGTGAAGTTTACACATGATGACCCTCTCATAATCATGGCAAGGATAGGAAGTAGGGATGTCAAAAGGGTGCTTATTGATGATGGGTTGAATGCTGATATGCTGTTCTCCCATCTGTTGTTGAACTTGGGTATTTCCAAGGGTGTTCTTAAACTGGTTACCTCTGTTGATCCTTTAGAACTCTTAGTACTCAGGTAGATTGATCTACACTTGATCTTAAAGGGCAGCATGATCCAGACCAAGGAAGAATTCTTTGCTTCCACTATGACAAGGTTCATCATCATAGATGTCCCATCTTCATATAATTCCATCCTTGAAAGGAAGACAAAGGGCAATCTTCATGCTTATCGAGATGTGAAATACCAGACAGCCATGTTCGGAATGAAGGAAGGTGACGCAAAAATACCCATCGATTAAGCCAAAGTAAGGAAAGTTTTTCTCATTGGAAGATAGAGTCCGGTGAAAGTTTACATATAGACTTCAGCAGAGAAGAGCATGTCCAATGAAGAAGAGATAGAAAGAGAAAGTAGTGATCTTGAAAAAATAGAAACAGAGGATGTAGAACTTGTCCCTGGCCGAAGTACCTGAGTGGGGAAAAAAAGGCCAAAGGGGACAAGGAAAAACCTGTATCCCTTTAATCAATGAACAAAGATCTACTTGCTTACTCTCTGAATGATATGCCCGAAGTAGACTTGGTTATGATTCAATACAGCCTTAAAGTACAATCGTAGGCAAAACCTGTTTGATAGAAGAATCATAGCCTCTCGATGTATAAAAACGACTTCATTAAGACTGAAGTCCAATGACCAATGGAGGCAGGCATAATAAGGGATGTCAAGTATCCCGAATAGCTTAGCAACGTTGTTGTTGCCATGAAGGAAGGGAGCGATAAACTCCAAATGTGCATCGACTTCCAAAATATTAATGATACCTATCCCAAGGACTCATATCCTCTGCCATTTATAGATCAATTGGTAAACTCCACTACCAAATATGGTCTACTTAGTTTCCTCAATGCTTTTAGAAGATAACACCAGACTCGGATGGATCACAAAGTTGAGTAAAAAATTGCCTTCATTACCGAAGTCGGGACCTACTATTATGTCAGGATGCCTTTTGGCCTTAAAAATGCAAGAGCCATATGTCATAGGCTGATGAACGGGGTAATTGGCTCCCAAAATGGGAGAAATGTGGAAGTGTATGTTGATGATATGATAGTTAAGAGCAAAAAATCTAGTAGTCATATCATAGACTTGGGGGA
>SMDT01000265.1:0-191368 GCA_005392925.1 Aquilaria sinensis | reverse complement strand
ATCTTAAATTTCAGTTACATGAACTTCCATATGTCTAGTTATGATCTCGAAATTTTGGTGATTTTAGGAGCACATTTGGTATTTTTAATGGTGGTACTTATTGTGTTGTGCAGCAGCTGTCCAGCATCCTGTTTTTGGAGTCCATTGTATCTCAGGACCCCCTGTAAACTAGGGTGCATATTTATCTTAGTTAAGACCATATTGTAGTGCATGTATGCATGTACATGTAGTGTATGTAAAATGAGGCAAGCATGTGAACATTTGAGTAATGTTTCGGCTATGTAAGTGATGTGGTGCAAAGCTGCCTAAGTGTGAATGATGGGCTGCTTACTTGTAAATTCTGTTTTGCCCACCTAAAGTTGTTAAAATAAAGGGAATGTAATTCCTATGTGTAATGGACATATATGGGATAGCCTTGGAGGGATTTCCCCTTGTGAATGAAGTGTTTGCATGGTTTGGAAAAATTGTATGGGCAAAATGGTCCAAAAGTTGCTAGAATTTTAACTCTAGACCTAAAGTTTAATATCTCCATGTGTAGAATGAATCTTGGTATGAACTTTTGACCAAACCTAGAGGAAATCTAGAGGGTTAAATGGGATTTATAATTTTTGGATTTAGAGTCCTGTAACCAAAGATATGAAGTTGCAAAGTTGGTTGAGTTACTGTTTATTTGGTCAGAATTTTGTAACCAACTTCAAAAATCCATAACTTGGTCCATATGTGGGTTATTGATGTAAAACAAAATTACTTGGTTTTCTATTAGTCTCTACTTGGTAATGGAGGAAATAAAACATGTGGGTATGTGGCTAAAATGATACAGTTTATTCATGGAAGTTACAGGTGTAGTTGCTGGTCACTAGAAGTTAACAAGATTGCCTAATGTGTGGTAGCCAAGATTAAGACTTGTGCTAGTGTTTTCCTTCTTTGTTGCCATGGTGTGCATAAAATGTGAATATCTATTTGATGGTTGGACCAATATGCATGTGTTTACGTAGTGCCCAAGAGGGCCAGTTGGGTATGCACACTAAGGTAGTGTTCTGATGGCCTACAGAACATTACCAATCCTGGGAGTTTAAATGCACAATTTTGGCACCATAATTGGACTACCATAGAGTGGGTAACATTTGGACTTCTCTTCTTGAGGCCGAGACAAGCCTCCTTTGGTGGCCTCCATTATTGGCTTAGGTGCTTCCTTATTCCATGCTCTTCTCCATGTGGAGCTTCCTCCTTGACACATCTTGGATGCCTTAGACCTTTTGATGATCCTCTCGGCCTTAGTGGCATGATGAAGCAAATCCTTGATGCGAACCCCGATGGTATAAAGACCATGAAACGTGCCCAAGATGTTTTTCAAGCTCCACAAGACATCAAAGAGATTGGATTTGAAGACCCCCACCCCTAATCAACCTGTGACTAGAAACGAGAAGTATAAGAACACCAAGAACACAAGCACATTTGTGCACCAAGGTATTCCACAAAGAACCAAAGAGAAATTCTCTCCAAAGTAGCAATATTATTTCATGTCAAGGCTATTGTTTTATAACTAGAATATGTGCCTATTTATAGGCCTAAACTAGGGTAAAAACTAAGCAGAATTCGCACCCCAAGTTACCTAGGAATCTTAGTTACAAAGGACTGAAGAAAACCTAGTCAAACTAGGATTCCTATACCCTTTTAACACATGTTTAAGGTGTGCAGAGAATTCCATTTATCCTAAGTGACTTGAATCACTTCCAAGGCCTAAATAACATCCTAAATAATGTAAATAAATAGGAAAACAAAATAAAATACGTTACAAACAAGATTGGGCATAAAAACCCCAATATAGTCTTCTCAGGTGGTTCCTGCTTGTGTCCTCAACTTCAAGCTGAAATTCAAACTTGATACAACCATGATTTCTGAAAATTCAAAACATGAAAGTTGTATATCTCTTTCATATATTTGAATTGACACCTGAATCATAAAAAAGGGACATCTAAATCCAAAGATATTCCCAAAATACTGCAACTACTTCTGAACCAGCGATGACTCATAAATCGTGACTTTGAAGGTAAATTGGACCCCCTTAACTTGGAAAATGGGTTTCATGGTATTCATATGATTTTTAGATACAGATGTTAGATTTCCAATGAATCAAGAATTACTCAATTCTGAATTGTTTAGCTCAAGATATGATTTTTCTACCCGAACATCACCAATCTATCAACAATCCAAGCTTGGCCATCATCTCCATATGATTCCTTCCATATTCCAGCAGCTCCTTTCAAAATTCCAAGACCATTATCCATGAAAAAGCTTAATATAAAAGCTTGAAATGCACTAGTGAGCTCCTTAGCCTTTTTCCTAGTCAATCGTCCACTAGTTATCATCAATGGATCCTTCCCATCCTTGGTTGTGCCTTATTTGATCATATCAATCCTCCATGTTGACATTGTTAGTGTTGTGCCCAAAAAGCCAATCATGAGATGATTTTATTTTTTCACATTGAGTCATGATATTTTATTGAGGCATTAATCCAACAATTATGTTTGTTGTTTTGTTTCTGCATAAATTAACAAACATAATCTAACCCTAAAATAATGATATTCTTAAACGTCCCTAGTCTAGTATTATTGTGGAGCGGGTTGCAATAATGCATAATGACTAGCATATGTGGAGACTAATATGAGATATGTAGTCTACATATGGGTACAAGTTGGAGAACTTGTGTACTGGACCGACCCACCATGAGAACACTACATGGATCATTATATGAGTGTCATAAGTGATTCTCATAGTGATCATGGTATATGTAGTCCTTCGACCTAAGATCATCAAGGTTCCCTACATGTGAGTCACATACTTTGATACTTTCCTTTGTTGCTCGTAACTGAGTGAACTTGAAGGTGGTCATTGGATATGTCACATATCATGCGGAGGGATTTGTATGATCAAGATGGGATTTGTCCCTTCTATGTAACGGGAGTGATATCTTCGGGCCCCTTGATAGAGTGAGACTTAGAAAAATGCATGACCATGCTCAGATGAGTTAATATACGATATCAATGTCATCAGTTTAAGTTGGTTTACTCAGTAATCAAGAAACCAAAGATTGGGCTATATGAGAGTGACACGTTCCTGTCTCGTGCTTAGTCTTGATATCTTGGACAAAGGGACAATGGCATATATCAGTAATGATCATAAAGGTTTAGTCGAATCACCGACAATTTTGTCACTTAGGTAACAATGATGTGTTGCTAGACACCGCTCATTGCTTATGATCATAAATGTGAATTATGATCATTGCCAACGTGGTAAGAGCTTATTGGGTCGCATACGTAGAGCTATTTGGATCATTAGAGTGCATGGGCTAATTATTTGGGTTATGGTTTCACAATAATTTCGTATTAATAATGGGCCCAAGAGTTGAGCCATTATTAAGCCCGAAATTAAAGCCTAATTGGATTAGGGCTTTGAAACTCATTAGGCTTAGAAGTTGAGTTTTACTATAAATACAACTTTTAGTGAAAAAGTCGTAGCTTCTTACACTAGCCTCCCAAAAGGACAGCCACACTCTTCTCTTGCAATTCCTTGGAGGACGCAAGCTAGCACTGCGAGTGCAAGAGAAACGCATCTGCCGGGACGTGGTGGAAGCATGGTGATCCCGAGAGGCTCGTGTGGATACCATAGAGAGCCTGAACACGTCAACTGTTCGGGTTTTGTGATTCGACTCTACAGTTGAGTGAGAGATCTTAACCAAAAATTAGGTATGAAATTTTTGAACACCCGGTTTAACCCGTTTCACTTGGATCCTGGAGGGTTTCGGTTAAATTCCACTGAGCTGTTTGGCTCCTGAAACCCAACAGACATACGGTACCATCTCCACTTTGTTGGCAATCCAAAGGTTAAGGCCATTGATGAATCTAGCAATGGTGGTCTCCTTATCCTCAATGATGTTGGCTCGGGTCAAGGTTATCTCCAAATCTTTGTGGTAGTCCTCCACACTCATTTGGCCTTGCAGAAGCCTTTAAAGCTTGAGATGTTGATCTTTATAGTAGTAATTAGCCACAAATCTCCTCATCATCAAGGCTTTAAGGGCTTTCCATGTGCTTATGGGCTCCTCCTCATTGCTGCTCCTAGAAGTGACAACCTAATTCCACCATACAAGAGCATAATCAGTGAACTCAATGGTAGCCAATTTAACTTTATTTTCCACAAAATAATGATGGCATTCAAACACTATCTCAATCTTTTGCTCCCATTCCCAATATGCATCCAGATCACTCATCCCTTGGAAGGATGGAATGGTGAGCTTGATGGAGTTGAGGTTATTGTCCTCCCTTGGTTCCCCCCCTCTTGGAAGCCCATGGTCATGCCAAAGTCCTTTTTCCTCCTCGGGTTCTTCTCTCCTTGGACATCTCCTTGGTTCCAAGATGGGATTAGGTCTTCTTGGCAACCTCAAATTTATGTCCTCAATCCTCCGTACAAGTCTATTAAGACTTTGTTGAAGTTCTCTCATGGTAGGCTCCTCGTTGTGTCTCACTTCCATCCTCCTCTCCTCCTGGCCCTATATACTATGATATCAAAGATCCTCATGCTCACTTACCTCATATGTTTCACTCAAAAGATGAACACTCAAACACTTAATTTGTTAGTGAGAATATTGCTATTTAAAGAGTCCTCAAAAGTTCTAAGAAAACTGTCCTCAAAGCACACAAGAAAACTTGAATTCTTGAAAACAATTCTGAATCAAAAATAGGTGGGCTATCTTGGGTTTTGGGAGCCAAACAGCGCAGCGGAATTTAACCGAAACCCTCCAGGATCCAAGTGAAACTGGGTAAACCGGGTGTTCGAAAATTTTCATACCTAATTTTCGGTTGAGATCTCTCACTCAACTGTAGAGTCGAATCACAAAACCTGAACAGTTGACGTGTTCAAGCTCTCTATGGTATCCACACGAGCCTCTCGGGATCACCACGCTTCCACCATGTCCCGGCAGATGCGTTCTCTTGCACTCGCAGTGCTAGCTTGTGTCCTCCAAGGAATTGCAAGAGAAGAGTGCGACTGTCCTTTTGGGAGGCTAGGACAAGACGACCTGTGAATTTCTCACTTAAAAGTTGTATTTATAGTGAGACTCAACTTCCAGGCCTAATAGGTTTCAAAGCCCTAATCCAATTAGGATTTAATTTCGGGCTTAATAATGGCTCAACTTTTGGGCCCATTATTAATACGAAATTAAAGTGAAACCATAACCCAAATAATTAGCCCATGCACTCTAATGATCCAAATTTCTCTATGTGTGCGACCCAATAGGCTCTTATCACGTTGGCAATGATCATAAATCACATTTATGATCATAAGCAATGAGCGGTGTCTAGCAACACATCATTGCTACCCAAGTGACAAGATTGTCGATGATTTGACTAAACCTTTATGATCATCACCGATATATGCCATTGTCCCTTTGTCCAAGATATCAAGACTAAGCACGAGACATGGAATGTGTCACTCTCGTATAGCCCAATCTTTGGTTTCTTGATTACCGAGTAGACCAACTTAAACTGATGACATTGATATCGTATATCAACTCATCCGAGCATGGCCATGCATTTTCTAAGTCTCACTCTATCAAGGGGCCCGAAGATATCACTCCCGTTACATAGGAGGGACAAATCCCATCTTGATCATACAAATCCCTCCGCATGATATGTGACATACCCAATGACCTCCTTCAAGTTCACTCAGTTACGAGCAACAAAGGAAAGTATCAAAGTATGTGACTCACATGTAGGGAACCTTGATGATCTTAGGTCGAAGGACTACATATACCATGATCACTATGAGAATCACTTATGACACTCATATAATGATCCATGTAGTGTTCTCATGGTGGGTCGGTCCAGTACACAAGTTCTCCAACTTGTACCCATATGTAGACTACATATCTCATATTAGTCTCCACATATGCTAGTCGTTATGTATTATTGCAACCCACTCCACAATAATACTAGACCAGGGACGTTTAAGAATATCATTATTCTAGGGTTACAATTATGTTTGTTAAGTTACGCAGAAACAAAACAACAAACATAATTGCTGGATTAATGCCTTAATAAAATATCATGACTCAATGTGCAAAAAATACAATCATCTCATGATTGGCTTTTTGGGCACAACACTAACAATCTCCCACTTGCACTAAAAGCCAATCATCCATGTATCTAATACCGATGGACCTAGAATGGCTATCATGCTTTTGCTGCATAAGGGGCTTTGTCAGTGGATCAGCAATGTTGCTATCTGTCGAAGTCCTGCATATCCTTACATCACCCCTCTCGATGATCTCCCTGATGAGATGATAGCGTCGGAGTATGTGTTTGGATCGCTGGTGAGATCGAGGTTCCTTAGCCTGTGCGATTGCTCCATTGTTGTCACAATAGAGCTCTATCGGGTCGGCAATGCTTGGAACCACTCCAAGTTCAGTGATGAACTTCTTGATCCAAACTGCCTCCTTCGTAGCATCAGAGGCGGCAATGTACTCAGATTCTATTGTAGAGTCAGCTACTGTCTCTTGCTTTGAACTCTTCCAGCTCACAGCACCACCACCAATACAAAACACATAACCAGATTGCGATCTAAAATCATCCTTATCGGATTGGAAGCTTGCATCGGTGTAACCCCTTACAACGAGCTCATCTTCACCTCCAAAGACCAAGAATGCATCCTTAGTCCTTCGTAAGTACTTAAGGATGTTCTTAACAGCTGTCCAGTGACTCTCACCAGGGTTCGATTGGTACCTACTCGTCATGCTCAAAGCATATGAGACATCGGGACGAGTACATATCATGGCATACATGATAGATCTAATTGCTGAGGCATATGGAATCTTACTCATGCGCTCTCTCTCCTCAGTTGTACTCGGACACTGAGATCTAGAAAGAGTGATACCATGTGACATGGGCAAGAATCCTTTCTTGGAATCTTGCATGCTAAACCTCTTTAGCACCTTGTCAATATATGTACTTTGACTTAGGCCAAGAAGCTTTCTAGATCTATCTCTATAGATCCTGATGCCTAACACATAGGCTGCTTCACCCAAGTCCTTCATAGAGAAACATTTCCCTAGCCAAGTCTTCACAGACTGTAGCTCAGGAATGTCATTCCCGATGAGTAGTATGTCATCTACATACAACACCAAGAAGACAATAGCGCTCCCACTAACCTTCTTGTAGACACAAGGTTCATCTTCATTTTTGATAAAACCAAACTCTTTGATTGCATCATCAAAATGAAGATTCCAACTTCGAGAAGCTTGCTTCAGTCCATAAATGGACCTTTGCAACTTGCACACTTTATTGGCATTCTCAGGAGTGACAAAACCCTCAGGTTGTGTCATGTACACATCCTCAAGTAGCTTTCCATTTAGGAATGCAGTTTTGACATCCATTTGCCATATCTCATAATCATAGTGTGCAGCAATAGCAAACAAAATTCGGATGGATTTAAGCATAGCAACTGGTGAAAAAGTTTCATCATAGTCAATACCATGAATTTGCTTGAAACCTTTTGCAACCAATCGTCCCTTAAAGGTAATCACATTACCATCCATGTCAGTTTTCTTCTTGAAAACCCATTTGCACCCTATGGGTTTTACCCCTTCAGGTGGGTCAACCAAAGTCCATACTTGGTTTTCATACATGGATTCCATCTCGGATTTCATGGCCACTAGCCACTTCTCAGAGTCAGGCCCTGACATAGCTTGTTGGTAGGTTGTGGGCTCATCCTGATCCATGAGCATCACATCACCGGTGTGAGTCACGAGAAATCCATATCTCTCAGGCTCACGCCGAATCCTACTAGACCTACGTGGGCTCTGTGCTACAGGAACAGACTCTTGAACAACATCTTGCGGTGTCTGTTCAGGTTCCATTTCAGGTTCGATGTCTCCTTGTTGTTCTTGAATTTCTTCAAGTTCTACTTTCCTCCCACTAGTTTCTTTAGAGATAAACTCTTTCTCCAAAAAGACTCCAGTTCGCGCAACAAACACTTTTTGCTCAGAAGGATTGTAGAAATAGTAACCCTTTGTTTCTTTGGGATACCCAACAAAAAGGCATTTTTGAGATTTGGGCCCTAGTTTGTCAGAGGATTGACGTTTCACATAAGCGTCACAGCCCCAAATCTTCATAAAAGACAAATTGGGACGCCTCCCACTCCATATCTCATATGGTGTCTTTTGAACCGATTTAGATGGAACTCGGTTTACTGTAAAAGCAGCTGTCTCTAGAGCATGTCCCCAAAAGGAGTTTGGAAGGTCAGCTTTACTCATCATAGAGCGAACCATGTCTAACAGAGTTCGATTTCTCCTTTCAGATACACCATTCCATTGAGGTGTACCTGGTGGAGTGAGTTGTGATACTATACCACACTCCTTCAGATAGTCAAGGAATTCTCGATCCAAGTACTCTCCACCTCGATCTGATCGAAGCACTTTGATACTTTTCCCGAGTTGATTCTCTACTTCATTCTTGAATTCTTTGAACTTTTCAAAGGATTCTGACTTGTGTCTCATGAGATACACATAGCCATATCTGCTGAAGTCATCAGTGAAAGTAATGAAGTATTGGAAACCTCCTCTAGCTTGTGTAGACATAGGGCCACATACATCACTATGTATGAGTCCTAGTAAGTCATTAGCCCTTTCACTTTGCCCTATGAATGGGGCTTTGGTCATCTTGCCCAACAAACATGACTCACATGTCTCATATGATTCAAAATCAAATGAGTCCAAGAGTCCATCCTTATGGAGCTTGGATATGCGGGTCTCATTTATATGGCCCAAGCGACAGTGCCAGAGATAGGTCAGGTTTGAATCATTTAATCTGACCTTCTTGGTATTCACATTATAGATTGGATCTTCGAGGTCTAGAACATACAACCCATTGCTAAGTTGAGCACTACCATAAAAGATTTCATTCAAATAAATAGAACAACATTTGTCCTTTATTATAAATGAAAAACCTTTCTTGTCCAAACAAGAAACAGAAATCAAATTTCTACTAATAGTAGGCACAAAGTAGCAGTTGTCTAATTCTAAAACTAATCCACTAAGTAAAGTGAGAACATAAGTCCCTACTGCTAAGGCAGCAACCCTTGCTCCATTTCCAACACGTAGGTCCACTTCACCTCGGGCCAATCTTCTACTTCTACTTCTACTTAGATCCTGCACATTTGCACAAATGTGAGATCCACATCCAGTATCCAATACCCAAGATGAGGAAGTAGAAAAGTTAGCCTCTATAACAAAAATACCTGAAGTGGAAGTCTTACTTCCCTTTTCCTTAGCAAGTTCTTCAAGATAGAGCTTGCAATTGCGCTTCCAGTGTCCAGGTTGCTTACAATGGAAGCACTCCCCTTCCTTTGCCACACCACCCTTTGGTTTCAGTGCAGCTGAAGAAGAATTAGCATTGGACTTTCCATTAGCTTTATCCTTCTTCTTGTTGGCTTTTCCTTTTCCCTTGCCCTTTTGAACCATCAAAATGGGCTTAGCCTTCTTAAGGTTTTGCTCAGCAGTTCTCAACATGTTGAGCAATTCAGGGAGGGACTTGTCAAGGTCATTCATGTTATAGTTCATGACGAACTGACTGTAGCTTTCAGGCAACGATTGCAAGACTACATCAATAGCCAACTCTTTCTGAAGAGCAAATCCCAAATTCTCAAGATTCTCAATGTACCCAATCATCTTGAGTACATGAGGACCCACGGGACTTCCCTCAGACATCTTGCACTGAAACAATGCCTTAGAGGTCTCAAACCTCTCATGCCTAGCTTGCTCTTGGAAAAGCATTTTGAGATGTTCGATCATATCGAACGCCCCCATGTTCTCATGTTGCTTCTGAAGCTCAGATTCCATGGTAATAAGCATGAGGCATGCAACATCCAAAGCATCATCAGAATGCCTCTTGTGAGCATCCCTTTCAGCTCTTGGAGCAGTGGCAGCAGGCTCATTCGGAATGGGCTGCTCTAGGACATAAGCCTTTCTCTCTTGTTTGAGGACTATCCTCAAGTTTCGGTACCATTTGAGAAAGTTGGTCCCATTCAGTTTTTCCTTCTCAAGGATCGATCGCAACGAAAGTGTCGATGTGTTTTGTGCCATGGTTATCTACAACAGTAAATATGCAGTGTAAGAGTCATGTATTTTAATTCATTTAATAAGGACTTTTATTAAACGATACTCCCACTATTTTCCTCAAAATAATAACCCTCGATATTATTTTGGAACACCTCGGCGCTAAGGTATTCTAGTGGGCCAAGATCCATATTTGACCACAACCTGAGTCAGCTTTGGCTTTTCTCTCAAGTTACAGCTATTTAGGTAGGCAACTCCTTGCCAATTGCATCTTATGCAACTCTTGGATAGTTGGGTGAACAACACTTGTCCAAGCTCATCTCATGAGCTTAAGCCCAACTCTATGCCTCTAAGTCCCTAATCCTATTAGGATGACTTAGTTAAGTCGAACCCAAAGTTAGCAGTTTGGATATCACTATTATCCCATCGCGCCTTACCAAGATGAACATAGGTGCTTTGCTTTGGCAAACCCACCTAATGTTGATCAAAGTCTTGACGAGTGCCAACATTTGGAAGGCATCACATTTAATGACTTAATATTTGTTTGAGGGATTTTTCTTTTGATCTCACCAATTTGTTATCTCCGGTTGTCTTATACATGCATCACATACAAATATAAAACATGCATCTCATGCTTACAAGAAATAAACGTGACATGGTTATAGCCCAAACTATGCGATATTCTCAAGCCAATGAGAATATCATAAAAGCCTAAGAAAAGAAAAGAGTCTTCACAAGCTCCTTCTCTTCCTTTCTTGGTTGCCCTTTTGTTGTCATCTCCTTGGACATGCCTCCTTGGATGATCCTTAGACATACAACCTTGGATGATCCCATAATGCACTATTACATCAATAATAGAAACCTCGAGTTACATTCGAGGGGAGTAAGGTGAGAAGAGCATGTACAATGAGAGTGATAAGAAAAGGCACGACTCGCAGGCCGTATTTACAAGTACAACCAATCAAGGGCTATAACCATGCACCATGCTTCAAACACCAATCAGCATATCATGTCAAATCTCATTCAACAAAGATGCATGCCAATTTTCACGCGTTGATTAACCAGTTTTTATTTATGTGGCGCTTCGCATACGGCGGTCCCGCTGGCCGGTCAGTGGGCGGTGGTTCCGATAGTCCTACTGGCCGGTCAGTGCACAGGGTCAAAGGGAGCCGCCCTTGCGGGGCGCGTGGGGGGCAACGCCCCCCGGCGCAAAAAATTGTCTTACAATTTCTTAGCCCAAAATCTTCTATTTCGAGCAAGTAGGCACCCAAGACTGCTCCATTCGAGCCACCAAAAATACGTTACTTTCGGTGCCCGAACAGGCCGAATCCGAACAAAGCTAGTATTTTTGCAACTATTGCAAGAATCCTAATCCATATAGGTATGTCATACCATTCAATTTCGAGTTAATCTCATTAACCAATTAGTGTCGTTTCTTCATATATGTCATATGTTCATTACGAGTTTCGGTTTCATGCATCATGAATCAATCTAATTAATCATGGCCGAAAAGCAACCGAACACATAGCATCATGCGATTCAACACTCAATCCCGATTTAGGGTTTCACCAGTAGCTCTGATACCACTGTTGGGTTTCGGGAGCCAAACAGCACAGCGGAATTTAACCGAAACCCTCTAGGATCCAAATGAAACGGGGTAAACCGGGTGTTCGAAAATTTTCATACCTAATTTTTGGTTGAGATCTCTCACTCAACTGTAGAGTCGAATCACAAAACCTGAACAGTTGACGTGTTCAAGCTCTCTATGGTATCCACACGAGCCTCTCGGGATCACCACGCTTCCACCACGTCCCGGCAGATGCGTTTCTCTTGCGCTCGCAGTGCTAGCTTGCGTCCTCCAAGGAATTGCAAGAGAAGAGTGTGGCTGTCCTTTTTGGAGGCTATGGCAAGGAGACCTGTGAATTTCTCACTTAAAAGTTGTATTTATAGTGAGACTCAACTTCCAGGCCTAATGGGTTTCAAAGCCCTAATCCAATTAGGATTTAATTTCGGGCTTAATAATGGCTCAACTCTTGGGCCCATTATTAATACGAAATTAAAGTGAAACCATAACCCAAATAATTAGCCCATGCACTCTAATGATCCAAATAGCTCTATGTGTGCGACCCAATAGGCTCTTACCACGTTGGCAATGATCATAAATCACATTTATGATCATAAGCAATGAGCGGTGTCTAGCAACACATCATTGCTACCCAAGTGACAAGATTGTCGATGATTCGACTAAACCTTTATGATCATCACCGATATATGCCATTGTCCCTTTGTCCAAGATATCAAGACTAAGCACGAGACATGGAATGTGTCACTCTCGTATAGCCCAATCTTTGGTTTCTTGATTACCGAGTAGACCAACTTAAACTGATGACATTGATATCGTATATCAACTCATCCGAGCATGGCCATGCATTCTCTAAGTCTCACTCTATCAAGGGGCCCGAAGATATCACTCCCGTTACATAGGAGGGACAAATCCCATCTTGATCATACAAATCCCTCCGCATGATATGTGACATACCCAATGACCTCCTTCAAGTTCACTCAGTTACGAGCAACAAAGGAAAGTATCAAAGTATGTGACTCACATGTAGGGAACCTTGATGATCTTAGGTCGAAGGACTACATATACCATGATCACTATGAGAATCACTTATGACACTCATATAACGATCCATGTAGTGTTCTCATGGTGGGTCGGTCCAGTACACAAGTTCTCCAACTTGTACCCATATGTAGACTACATATCTCATATTAGTCTCCACATATGCTAGTCGTTATGTATTATTGCAACCCGCTCCACAATAATACTAGACCAGGGACGTTTAAGAATATCATTATTCTAGGGTTACAATTATGTTTGTTAAGTTACACAGAAACAAAACAACAAACATAATTGCTGGATTAATGCCTTAATAAAATATCATGACTCAATGTGCAAAAATACAATCATCTCATGATTGGCTTTTGATGGGCACAACACTAACAGGCTTGAATGAGAGATCTAAACCGAAAATTAGGTATGATCTAATGACCTTGAACACCCGATTTACCCCGTTTCATTTGGATCCTAGAGGGTTTCGGTTAAATTCTGCTGCGCTGTTTAGCTCCCGAAACCCATCACCACCATGCGATTCAACACTCAATCCCAATTTTAGGGTTTCACCAGTAGCTCTAATACCACTGTTGGGTTTTGGGAGCCAAACAACGCAGTGGAATTTAACCGAAACCCTCTAGGATCCAAGTGAAACGAGGTAAACCGGGTGTTCAAAAATTTTCATACCTAATTTTTGGTTGAGATCTCTCACTCAACTATAGATTCGAATCACAAAACTTGAACAGTTGACGTGTTCAAGCTCTCTATGGTATCCAGACGAGCCTCTCGGGATCACCACGCTTCCACCGCATCCCGGCAGATACATTTCTCTTGCGCTCGCAGTGCTAGCTTACATCCTCCAAGGAATTGCAAGAGAAGAGTGCGGTTGTCCTTTTGGGAGGCTAGGGCAAGGAGACCTGCGAATTTATCACTAGAAGTTGTATTTATAGTGAGACTCAACTTCCAGGCCTAACAGGTTTCAAAGCCCAAATCGAATTAGGCTTTAATTTCAGGCTTAATAATGGCTCAACTATTGGGCCCATTGTTAATACGAAATTATTGTGAAACCAAAACCCAAATTATCAGCCCATGCACTCTAATGATCCAAATAGCTCTATGTGTGCGACCCAATAGGCTCTTACCACGTTGGCAATGATCATAAATCATATTTACGATCATAAGCAACAAGCGGTGTCTAGCAACACATAATTGCTACCCAAGTGACAAGATTGTCAATGATTCGACTAAACCTTTATGATCATCACTGATATATGCCATTGTCCCTTTGTCCAAGATATCAAGACTAAGCAGGAGACATGGAATGTGTCACTCTCATATAGCCCAATCTTTGGTTTCTCGATTACCAAGTAGACCAACTTAAACTGATGACATTGATATCGTATATCAACTCATCCGAGCATGGCCACGCATTTTTCTAAGTCTCACTCTATCAAGGGGCCCGAAGATATCACTACCGTTACATAGGAGGGACAAATCCCATCTTGATCATACATATCCCTCTACATGATATGTGACATACCCAATGACCTCCTTAAAGTTCACTTAGTTACGAGCAACAATGGAAAGTATCAAAGTATGTGACTCACATATAGGGAACCTTGATGATCTTAGGTTGAAGGACTACATATACCATGATCACTATGTGAATCACTTATGACACTCATATAACGATCCATGTAGTGTTCTCATGGTGGGTCGGTCTAGTACACAAGTTCTCCAACTTGTACCCATATGTAGACTACATATCTCATATTAGTCTCCACATATGCTAGTCATTATGTATTATTGTATCCCGATCCACAATAATACTAGACCAGGGACGTTTGAGAATATCATTATTCTAGGGTTACAATTATGTTTATTACGTTACGCAGAAACAGAACAACAAACATAATTGCTGGATTAATGCCTTAATAAAATATCATGACCCAATGTGCAAAAAATACAATCATCTCATGATTGGCTTTTGGGCACAACACTAACATGAAGTTCCTTGCTTACAGAGACAAAAAGTTAGTTTTCTTTTCGGCCAAGAAACTTATGAAAACATGCACAATTTGAAACAACTTTTTGGTACCAAAACTTCCTAAACTTGGATCCTTCTTTTCTTAGTGTTTTCTTGGCTTTAAGATGCTAGAAACAATGAAAACAAGAAAGATTAATAGGTCTAGACATGAACAGAAAACATAAGAATAAAAAAAGAACAAATGAACTAAAACTAAAAAGACCAGGTAACACTAGTTGGCTTCTTTTTGTTTTTGTTTTTTGTTGTTTCGATTGGAAACATGGCTAGAGAAAAAAGAGCACAAACCGAAAACAAGAAGAAAAAGGATTAAAATAGTGAATTAAATCATGAAGTTACTAGAAAAAATTGAAAGAAAAGTGAAGAGAAATAGGAACACAAAGATATGTCCTTTGGATGGAGCTTATGGCTCTAATACCAACTGATGCAAACCCCTTTGGTATAATGATCAAGAAACACACCCAAGATGTTTTTCAAGCTCTATAAGACATAAAAAAAATAGATTAAAACCCCCACCCCTATCAACTTGTGATTAGAAACAAGAAGTATAAGAAATCTAAGAACACAAGCAACTTGTGCACCAAGGTAATCCTCAAAGAGCAAAGGATAATTTCTCTTCAAAATAGCAATATTATTTCATATCAAGGATGTGTTTTACAACCAAAATACATGCCTATTAATATTCCTAAACTAAGGTAAAAGACTCAGAAAAATTAACAGACCAAGTCACCTAGGAAACCTAGATACAAAGGACTTAAGAAAACCTAGTCAAACTAGGACTCAAACACCTAGTTTGAAAAAGTTTGATGTGTGCAGCGTATGCCACTTGTTGAAAGTGACCTGAATCAATTCCATAGCCTAAATAACTTCCTAAATAATGTAAATAACCAGGAAAATAATGAAAATAAAGTGCAAATACAAGTTTGGCCCTAAAAACCCCAAAATGGTCTTATCAGGTGCACTTATGGGCTCTTTAGGGTATTTGATTGTATCTTCATCTCCAAGCTTGAATATTTGAGTTCCATTCATGTGATACTTCCTCTTAAATCTTGGAAATAGGTATCGAAAGGTTAGAGCTCAAAGATCTAGCTGGTAGAAGCAAAATGGCCTTGAAACCCTTCAAATAGGCTCCAAGGGTGCACTTAAGGGGTTAGGCGTGACTCCCTCTGAGGAGTGTAAATCCTGAGGTCTTGGGTTCAAGTCCTGATGAGGGACGCTCATTAATGCGCCATAAGGGACAATACTACCACGCTGGTCCACCCACGTGGTCGGCAGAGGCCTAACCCTCCGCCATCAATTCTTATGTGCTGAGAGGCTATGCTTTTTCTGCTGAATGAGCCTCGCCTCAGGGCATACTTTAAGACTATGTTGAATTATACTCAAATCTATTTTGGCATCTCCTTCTAGGAGTAAGCAAATAGATCTTTGTTAATTAATAGAGAGGGTACAAGTTTTTCTTTGCCACCTTCAGCCAGTTTTTCCCCTACTCGGGTGCTTCAACTAGGGATTAGTTCTACATCTTCAGTTCCTATTTTTTCAACATCACCATTTTCCTTTTCTATTGCATCTTCACCCAGTCGTGCTTTTCTCCCTTAAAGTCTACATGTAGGCTTTGGCTAGATTCTGCCTTTGTTTGACAAATACTTTCCTAGCTTTGGCCTGGTAGATGAATATTTCTATGTCACCCCCCTTTTGCCTTGAATGTGATAGTTAGGTATTTCACATCTACTCGGATGTGAAGGCTGCCTGTGTCTGTCTTCCAAGGATGGCATTGTATGAAGATGGGACATATATGACAATGAACCTCATGATAGTGGAAGCAAGGAGTTCTTCCTTGGTCTAGACCAAGTTACCCCTCAGCATCAATGGTAGGTCCATCCGAGCATAGAGAGTTCCAGGGACGAACTCTAAAGATGGGGAGGTTGCGGCTTAAGATCACCCTCAGAAATTCTCAAGTTTGGAAATAGGTGGGCACACAGGATGTCAGCATTTGACCCACCATCAATGAGCACCATCTTTATGTAGCGTCCCCTACCCCAAACAGGGTCCTCCCAGGAAGACTATGGAACAAAGTTCTATACTAGTTGCAGTTGGCTAGTTAATTACTTGTCCCATTTTAAAACAGTTGATGCATCTAGTTACTAAGCTATAATGCACTATGCATGCACTTGCATTATCTTGAATTTTAATTTAAGAAAATGAATCAAAAACATTATCATGACTCTTATAAAATATAAACAAACCACAAGTCAAAGAATAAAACATAACTATATTTACTACAAATAATAACTTTGCATATGTATCATTACATAAGTCGAGACTACGCACATGCACAAAAGCAACTAGAATATTACTTAACCTAGAGATATAGGAGGCTAAACTAGCATACATACGTATACTAAAAGACTACTACTGAGATCCATCATCCACTATGTCCGTCCTTGTGCCATTAGCCTTTGCAATGCTGCAAGACAAGTATAGTTAGCATAAACAACTTAACTAGTAAAGCTAGAATCAATGAATAATTCACTAAGTGGTTACCTACAATATAAATGCCAACTTGACAACCCTCCAAGGTCGCCGGCTCCTTACAGATATACTCTATAGAACAACACTAAAGGGAGTGAGAATCCGGAAATTCCCAATAAGGGATTTGGGCACCTGCAAAGAAAAATTAAAAACCTGCAAACAAAAACTTGATAACACTCATATATATAATATATAAAATCTACTACCGACCCTGTGTAGTTTGAAGCCTAACATACGCACATGTATTGGAGTCTCTTGAGACCCTACCTCTTCCTAGTCCTCGCATGGGGGTCACCATATGCCTAACAAGTTCTTGGCCCCTAACTCATCCTATCAAGCTTAGAGTGCTGACGTCCATGTGAGCTTAGCTCACTAGTTAACTTTCCCTTTGTTGTTGTACAGGTGAAGATGGTGGATGCTCCTTGATTAAGTTCTAAGGAACTCACTAGGTGTACTAGGCTACCGTATAGTGCCTTAAGCCATTGGCTTGTCTAGGCCACTATGGTACTAAGCTTCCACCCAACTAGGTGCACCAGGCTCCCACTTGGTGTTTCAAGCTAATATGCCTGCCTATATCACCAAGGTACTATGCCTTGTCCATTTTACCTTCCAAGGATGCACTAAGCTCTCACTTGTGCCTCAAGTCAGAACTTAGCCAGGCCACAAGTGCACTAAGCCTTCATCCCTGGTGCTCCATTTTCCACTATTACTTGGTCCACACTATTATGGTAAGATTTGCTATGGAGGGACTTAATTTACTATGTTCCATAGAACTCTTCATGTGCACTAGGGTTTTTCATTGGTGTCTTAAGCTCAAAGCATGCAACTAGACTATCAATGGTACTATTAACCTTTTCGAATGGTCCTATTATAGTGCTCTAAGGTCTTCATTAGATCAGTTTCGTTCATGATTTCTTTGCACCCAAGAAAACTTGATCCACAAACTAAAGCTTTAAGGAGTTATAGTTGGTACTCAAGTACCATTGGTCACCTTCCACCCTATGGCACCTTAAGCACTCATTGACCTTTCACTTTGAAGAAAAATACAGAAAAACCTAGGCCAATTTTTTCATGCCCTAAACTGCCCCTGGCCCATTTGGGCCAGAATTACTTAAAACATGCAGTGGAAGTTTTTATTACACAGAAGGGGCTTTTAACACTTATTAAGACTTATGGGCACAAACCCCAGGATACTTACCAATACTAGCTCGTTAAATTCTTTAATTAAGGTTAAGTTGAGGTGCTCTTAGAAACAAGCTAGTACCTATGTGGAAATTTTATGTGTTCACTACATGATCTTTACCAAGCTTAGCCAAGTAATGCATGGCAACCAAAACACCAATCCAAGTTGGAAAATTTACTTTCATGCATATGCTTTGCATGCTTATGTGTCTTGGTGATCACTAGTGCACATAATCACTTAATTCCTCTAGATGCAACTTATTACTTGGGCATCCATTAATTTACATACTCACATACATGTACTTAATTTCTTTAGAAGCCATTCTTTAGCACATGCATGCAATTTCATGCTTTTCCAAGTTCATTTGCATTTCTTTTCTTTAAGTGCACATATATGCCCAAACATTACATGCTTCCAACACAAACTTAGGCTTGAAGACTTTTGTACTTAAACATAACATATGGCCGAATTTGACATAAGGCATATTCATCTTTACCAAATTCTTATTTAAGCCCAAAACATGCATTTAGGTCCATTTTCATCATGCTTCAAGTTTCATGAAAAACATACATCCCATAAATCATGCATGGGCCTTGGTAAGTCCACCAAGCAATAAAAATACCCAAAAGCCCAAAGTCCATTTACATGCCATTTAAACAAACTTTGGCAAAAATTACTAACTCCATAAATTTTGGTCACTAAAGTTAGACCAACAAAAATATATGCTCATCAAGCAACCCGTAAGCCCAAATCCATAATGCCGTGTAACGCAAATTTTTGACCTTAATAGACCTTGTTCCCAAAACTCTAAGACTTCAAGTCCTGCACATAAAGTCCACACTTATTAGCTTGATTACAAGCAACTTATAAACATTTAGAGTGTTTGAAATATTTGAGCAATACCATACACATACCCAAAACCTTAGCACAACAGAAAGAGTATCCAATACTCTTAGCTCGATCTCTTAAGCAAATCTTTTCCTACAAAAGTAGAGTAGGGTGGGTGAGTTATAAAACTCAATAAGGATTCCAATGGCATCCAATGCCTAGCTTATGGCCTCGAAGGCCTAACATATGCCAAGCACGTAATGGCAAAATAATCCTATACTCCTGCAAAGAAAACACAAAGACAAAGAAAACTTGAAGATACAAGCATATAACAATAATATCATAATCGGGGGTTAGCATGCACATCCAAACAGAGAAGCACAAAACACACACATGACTTAACACCTTATTCACAAAAGGGCAGCAAGCATCCCTCATATTTTAGTTCATTATTTCATTTCCATAATGTTTTTGGAGAGCTTACTTAGCATAGGAATTGAGGTGGCCGCCTTAACTCCTAGCCCATAATGCTTGCTTAACTTAACTTAGCTCATGAGCACAATAGAATTGCCGAAGCAATAACACAACTTAAGCTCTTTTCGTACTCCTAAGATCATATGGTTACAATGACCATCACCTAGGGGCCTAAATACTCAATGAGTATAGGAATCCTTACCCACAATACTGAAAGCTTTAGAAGCTTGTTCTCCTTCATTTTTCCTTGCTTGTTGACTCTAGAAATTGTTTTCTAGCACAAAAACCAAAATGGCCGAATTTATTAGTAAGCATAACTTTTCTTTTTTTAACATAAAATACTAAGAACACTTGGGGATTAGCTCAAATAACACAAAATACCAAGAACACTTGGTGTATACTTACGGAACCTCAGAAAGGAGGTAAGGCTGAATTTTTGAGCTTGAACTTCTTCAAGTTTTCACTTCCGAGGGTATTCTCTGGATAGGTGCATGTCTCTGGCACTTTTTTCATTCCTTGATGAACTGCCTTGCATTTTTCCTTAAAGTAGGCTAAAAATATCCCTACCGAAGTAGTTCCCCAGCAAGGGCATCAGTCCCGATGTGAGACCTACAAGCTCCTAAATGGGCTTCTATGAGAATTGCTTCAATGCCACCTTCACCAATTCATCTTTGTAGCTGGTTGGCATACCCTTGTTAGGATAATTCTTCCCCAATCAAAAACCAGGCACTTTCACACCTTCATAGCTTCAAGAGGGTCTTCGGGAAGTTCTGAAGTTGTGAGATATTTCTTGATAGGATCCTTCAATCCCCTACCCAAGGTTGTTATGGACATTATTGTTATGCTTGGTTGATCTAGTACTTCGATGGACTCCTTTAATTTGGCCAAAGTATTCGCTTCCATATTATTTCGTTGAGGTATGTTTTCTATCTTCACCCTGTTGAATTCTTGGATAAACCTTTTTACGAGATCATGGTACTATGCCAAGTTCAGGTATTTTGCCCCGTAGTCCCCTGCCATTTGTCGGACCACCAGCTGAGAATCGTTGTGGGCTTTCAGATTCTTCATGCCAACTCTTTTTTCTAATCGTAAGCCTACTATGAGGTTTCATATTCAGCAATGTTAATGGTGACACTGAAATAGAACTTGATGGACTTTGAAGCTTCCATACCTTTTGGGTCTCCGTAGAATTACTCTTACTCGTTGATGTTTAGAATTAGAGGCACCATTGATGAAGAATGTCCACCCAGGTTTGTCACCTCCGGGGTCCTTTGGCTTACCTTTGGTTATTGGTACTTCAGCAATGAAATCTACCAAAGCTTAGCCCTTATTGCCCACCTTCGGTCATAAGTGATGTCATATTCACCGAGCTTGATGCACCACTTTGATAATCTTCTAGAGTGGCCTACCTTCGTCATGAAATCCTTAAGAGCTAAGTTACTTCCAACAGTGATGGGATGTCCTTGGAAATAGGGATGCAGCCTCCAGCTTGCCAACACTAGGCCATAGATGGCCTTTTCCAGAAGAGGGCACCTAACTTTGGCACCGTGCAAGGACTTGCTCACATAGTGACGGTGAGGTAGAGGGTGAGAGGTTCTCCTTCTAGCGGCTACCGAAGTGTTGGTAGACAGGTTAAGTAGCTCTTATGTTAATCCCAAGCTTTTATGCAATCTTTGTTCCAAGGGTGTTCCTTGGAACTGAAGTTGTCTTAATTTTTTGCTGTTTTTGTGAGCACTTTAAAGAATGATCAGCACTGGTCCCTATATCTAGAGATGAATCTGCTAAGGGCCGTGATTCTTTCCATAAGCCTTTGCACATCCCTGGTTGTAGTGGGAGTTCGGAATCCTAGTAGTAGGGCTTTAAGCTTTTCTGGGTTGGCATAGATACCTATTTTGGATACCATAAACCCTAGGAATTTGCCAGCGGTCACCCTAAACATACACTTAATGGGATTAAGATAGATTTTGAATTCCCGAAGTTGGTGGAATGTTTCCCTCAAGTCTATGATATGACTACTAGGTTGTTTGCTCTTAACTATCATATCATCGACATATACTTCCGTATTTCTCCTGATTTGGGAGTTGAATACCTTATTCATCAGCCTTTGGTATGTTGCTCGTATGTTTTTTAGGCCGAAGGGCAATCTAACATAACAGTAGGTCCCAACTTCGGTAATGAAGGCTGTTTTTTCCTCATCTTTGGGATTCATTCGAATTTGGTGATATATGCTAAAAGCATCGAGGAAGCTAAGTAGACTACATTCGGCAGAGGAATCTACCAATTGCTCTATTTGTGGCACAGGATATGAGTCTTTTGGACAGGCATCATTTATGTTTTGAAAGCCGATGCACATTCAGAGTTTATCACTCCCTTCCTTCGTGGCAACAACAACAACATGGCTGATCCATTCGGGGTACTTGACCTCCTTTATTATACCTACCTCCATTAACCACTGGACTTCGATTTTAACAAAATTGTTCTTATACGCCAAGAAGCTACGCTATTTCTGTCCAACATGCTCCACCTCTAGGCATACTTTAAGATAGTGTTTAATTATACCAGGGTCTACCTCAAGCATATCCTTCGGAGATTAAGCAAACAAATCTTTGTTTATTAATAGAAGAGATACAAGCTTTTCCTTGTCAGCTTCAGCCAGTTTTTTCCCCACTTGGGTACTTTGGCTCGGGACAAGTTCTACATCCTCTGTTTCTATTTTTTGAAGATCACTTTTTTCTCCTTCTATTGCATCTTCACCATCCATGCTCTTTTCTCCCAAAGTCTATGTGTGAACTTTCATTGGGCTTTGTCTTGCTTTAACAAAAACTTTCCTTACTTTGGCTTGATCGATGAGTATGTCCGCATCACCTTCCTTTGTGCTGAATGTGACTGTTAGGTATTTTACATCTGGGAAAATTTGAAGATTACCCTGTGTCTACCTTTTGAGGATGGTGTAATATGAAGAATGGATGTCTATGATGATTAACCTCATCATGGTGGAACCAAAAAACTCTTCCTTGGTCTGAACAAAGGTTCCCCTTAGCATCAAGGGTAGATTGATCCACCCGAGTACTGAAAGCATCGAGGACCTATGCTAAAAGTAGGAGAGGTAATGGGTTAAAGGTCACGCATGAAGATGCCCAAGTTTTGCAACAAATGGGAGAACAAAATGTCAGCATTCGACCCATCATCACCCTCTTGACATCCTAACTTCCTATCCTTGCCATGATTAGGAGTGGGTCATCATATGGAAACTTCTAGGTAGACCTATCTTTCCAAACAAGCTTGTTCGCTAGGTTGTCAAATTCCATCATCAAGATTTCCCGGGCTTTCCTTTCCCTCTCAGCCGAGGGTATTCCAGTTGTAATTGTTTGGATTATTCCTGCTAGAGGTGGTGGGTGCTTTTTGGGGCTTCGATTCTGATGCTGGTCGGAATCATAGTCCTCATCCTATCTTTTCCTCTCTTCTTCTTTTCTTTTTCGAGCTTTAGGCGACGACATCCGTAGGTAGCATCGAAGTTGCCCTTGCTTGATTGAAGATTCAATATACTTTCTCAGTTGGAAGCAATCTTTGGTATTGTGCCCATGGTCCCGATCAAATTGACAAAATTTCTTCATGTTCTTCTTGTTGTTTGAAGTCATGGCCTTTGGGCATTGGATTGCGGTCGCTTGCCTTTCCATGGCCATCAGGATGTTTGTTCTTGTAGTATTTAAGGGAGTGAATGATACTCACTTCTTTCCCCTTATTTTTTGAGGTCTGCCCCCTCCATCGGTGGAATACCGAGGTTGGTAACTCTAACTCTCGAAGTGACTATGCTCAAACTTTAGGCCACCCATCCTTCACTCCTCAACTGTCATTTGCTGCTCAGCCCTTCTGTAGAATTCTCCAAGGGTGTTAGGGGGTTCCTTGGAGAACTCATAGAAGAGCTGTGACTCTTTCCTTAGTCCCTTAATCATGGTGAGGATGCGGATTTTGGGACAAAATTTTGACACACTGAGGGCTTCTCGATTGAACCTCTTAACATAGTCTCGAATGGTCTCCCTGTTCTTTTGGGCTATCTTAAACAATTGGATAGGCATCTTCACCATCGGCCTACTTTCGATGAATTGCTGGGTGAAGGCGGTAGACAACTCCTGGAAACCCATTATGGTTCTGGGGGCTAGGGAATTGTACCATGTAGTTGTTGGCGCCGATAGGATGACTTCAAAGCATTTTCAAAAAGTGGCGTAATCAGCACCATGCATTACCATGCTCTGCCTACACTTCGTCAGATAAGCTTGGGGGTTGCTGTACCCATCATACTTTTCCAGACGTGGTACTCATAAGTCACTGGGCATGGATGCCTCTACGATGGTATGGATGAAGGGTAACTCTTCTTTGGTGAAGGTCTCTGACAACCTTGACTAGATAGGCTTTTGAGAAACCTATTTTTCCACCTTTTCCAACCTCTCTAGGATTCTCTTCATGAGGATGGTAGCACTGTCCTATCCTTACTGGTTGGTAGTCACCGGCAATGGAGAGTGACGTCTTCTTTTTCATGAGTAACTCCATTGGTGGGGAGATTGGGACTTCCCATCTTTTGACAGACTTCACCGATGGGAAGTTCTTGGCCATTTCGACACCATTCCTCTAGTGCTACATCCCTTGGATGGTATATTCTCCGTTGAGGTCTCATTCTGAAAACCCCCGCTTCCAAAGATCCAGTGAGGTGACTTAGGGCTTTTCTCCTGACAAGGATCAAGAGAAGATGCCCTTCCCCTCGGAGGTTGTTGTGACCACCTTTGGTCAAGCTGTTGTGTCATTTTAGCCATGATAGAGTGCTAAAAATTGCATAGAAAGCCCATCGTGACAATTAGAGGACCTTCATCTTTTGGTAGGGAAGTGTTCGTTATAGGTTGTTTAGTCATTGCTTGAGCTTCCCATGTGGAATGGGGCCTCAGGAGTCCCTTGTTCTTCAAATGCCGGGTCTCAACAATAGTAACTGGGAATGGGTTCCCACAGACGGCACCAAATCATGCCCTGTGGCATCCTCATTGTATGACATGTTCGCCTAAAAGGGAGACTTCCAATGAGAAGATATCTACAAGACATTGAAGAACGTGGGTTAGGAGCTCCCCGGAGTGTATTTTCGAGGGAGGAACCTCCAACACCTGAGTCAGTAAATGGGACAGAAGTGGTTAAGAGTAGAGAGTAGGAAAGAAAGAGTCCCATTGTTTGTACCAAGGAACCTCCTAAGTATTTATAGGAGGATGGAGGGAGGAGGACGTTTTACATAGCCTATCCAGATCATGACATATGTTCGGCCAGATCTGGTTCGTACCTTTGGAGGTAGGTATCTCTAGCTGGCCGTAAGCCATTCTGGCATAGGGTATGGGCATGTATGAGGCCTTTTTGTCAAAGGTTCCTTAAACATTTTTGTTATTTCTCGGTAAGATCCCTTCGGGGGGTTTGAGATGCCTTCAGCTAGATATTTATAGCTGATGGTTACCAAATAAGGCCCTTCAGAAGGGCGGACCATCTTTGGGAGACCTTTTCCTCTGTCAAGGATGATAACCCTATTTTTCAAGGTAGGTAGCTCAAAAATTCGAGGGTGGCGAGGAGACTTTTCCTGAAGTTGTCCATATAACCTTTCAAGGGTAGTGTGAAAAATCTTCTGAGGTTAGTGCTATGAGTTCCCAAGGGTTGTGTCAGATTAACCACTTAGGATTTTCTATAGGCGATAGCCCTTTAGCTATCACTAACCTGTATGCTACCTTGCCAACTCTTTCCAAGATCTCATAAGGACCTATGTATCTTGGAGCTAACTTGGTTCTTCTGCCAAATCTGACAGTGCCTTTTGTTGGTGCCACTTCCAGCCAAACATTGTCACCAACCTTAAACTCCAAGTCTCTCCTTCTTTTATTCACATAGGCTATGGTTCTTTCATTGGCTAATTTTAATCTTTCTTGAACCTTCTTGATCTTGGGAGTAGTTTCCTCAACAGTTTCAGGGCCCAACTCTAGCCCATCTGAGGCTTCCACCCAATAGTAGGGTGTCATGCACCTTATTCCATATAATGCTTCATAAGGTGCCATGCCAATGGTGCTCTGACAACTACTATTATATGAGAATTACACCAATGACAAGTGTTTGTCCCATTCACCTTTGAAATATAGCACACAACTCCTAAGCATGTCTTCTAGTATCTGTATCAGCCTTTCAATTTGCCATCAGTCTGAGGGTGATAAGCAGTACTTAAGTGGATTTTGGTACCTAGTGCTTTATGAAAAGCACTCAAAAACTGAGATGTAAATCTTGGATCTCTATCAGATACAATGGAATTTGATATTCCATGTAGTCTCACTATCTCTTGGATATACATCTGAGCCAACTTCTCCAGAGAATATGTGAGTATCATAGGTAAGAAGTGGGCACAATTTGTTAGCCTATCCATAATGACCCAGATTGTATCATGCCTTAATCTGGCCATAGGCAACCCAGTCAAAAACTCAAAGGTTATGTTGCCCCACTTCCTTACGGGTATCGGTTAAGTCTGTAGGGTACCAGCTGGCTTCTGGTGCTCTACCTTTAGCCTCTGGCATGTGGCACATTTGGAGACGTAAGTAACTATGTCTTTCCTCATATTTGGCCACCAGAAGTAAGTCTTAAAGTCTTTATACATTTTCTTTCTTCCCCGATGGATGTTCAACCTGCTTGTGTATGCTTCTTCAAATATTTAATCCCTGAGATTTGCTCTTTTAGGCACATAGATTCGGTTCTTGAAGTATAGTAATCCTTGCTTGTAGGCAAAGGATTCATACAAGGAATCTTTTTACTCTCCAAAAATCATTTTCAATTTAAGATCTATCTCCTATGCCTTTCTCAACTCTTCAATCCATTCTGATTGGATTGTCAATAAGTAGATTTGGGCTTCCTCCCACTTATGCCATTTATGCCATAGGCATAGCAGACTATTCTACTCATCATGATCAACTATGGATCCTCATTTTAGAAGGCCCGTGTACTTCCTGCTTAAGGCATTTGCTACCAGATTGCCTTTCCCCTCTGTGCACTCTATACTGTAGTAATAATCCTTGATGTACTCTGACCATCTCCTTTGCCTCATGTTCAACTCTTTCTAAGTGAACAGGTGCTTTAGGCTCTTATGGTCAGTGTAGACCGCAAAGGAATTACCCATCAAGTAATGCCTCAATTACTTTAAAGCAAAAATCACTGCTTCTAGTTCTAGGTCATGGGTAGGGTAATTTTGCTCATGAGGTCTCAACTGCCTTGACCCATATGCAATGACATTTCTGTCTTGCATAAGTACACAACCTAACCTAGATCTAGATGCGTCTGTATAGATGATGTAGGGCTTGCTTGGATAAAAAGGAATCAATATTGAAGCTTCAATCAACCTTTTTCTTGAGCTGCTGCAAACTCTATTAACATTTCTCAATCCACACAAACCTTTGACCTTTCTTGGTTTGATGAGTAAGAACGGACGTAATCATGGAAAAGCCTGAAACAAATCTTCTGTAATATCCAGCTAATCCTAGGAAACTCCTAATTTCCTTTACAATCTTTGGTCTTTCCCATTCTTGAACTGCCTTGACCTTTTCAGGGTTGGCCTAAAGGCCTTGTGCATCTATGATGTGTCCTAGGAAAGACATTTCCTTTACCCAAAATTGGCACTTGGATAACTTGGCATAAAGCTGATGTTCAAACAAATTCTTTAAGACAATCTTTAAAAGATGTTCATGTTCATTTTCATCCTTAGAATACACTAGGATGTCATCAATGAACATAACCACAAATTTATCCAGATATGGTCTGAACACCCTATTCATCTGGTCCATGAAAGTAATTGGGCCATTAGTTAAACCAAATGGCATGATTCTGCACTCATAATGACCATATCTAGTCCTGAATGTAGTCTTAGTAAAATCCTCTTCCTTTACTTTCAATTGAAAGTATCCAGATCTCAAATCTATCTTGGAGAAGATCTTAGCTCCCTTGAGTTAATAAAAAAGATCCTCAATCCTAGGGAGTAGATACTTGTTCTTGACAATCACTACATTAAGCTTCTTGTAGTCAATGCATAGTCTTAAGGATCCATCCGTCTTTTTCACAAAGAGAACTAGAGCTCCCCACGGTGAAACACTTGGCCTTATGAACCCTTTTTCATAAAGTTCATCAAGTTGTTTCATGAAATCATTCATCTCTGTGATAGGCATTCTGTAAGGAGGTATGGATATTGGACTAGCTCGTAGTTGCAGCTTGATCTCAAACTCAATTTCCCTAAGTGGAGCAATACCTAGCAAGTCTTTAGGAAAGACTTATGGAAAGCCTCCCACTATAGGTATTCTATCCACTTCCTCTTCACAGTGCTTTTCATTCAATGCATAACAATAATGATGCTAAAAAATCACAAGTATCTCATCTAGTACCTCTAGTTCCATGCCATGCATTTCATACAGTAATTCCTTAGAATTCACTAATGCATGCACTTAACCATCAGCCAATGTGATCTCTCTTTTAGCACAATCAATTCTTATGTTATGCATAGCAAGCCACTTCATACCCAGGACTAAATCATAATTAGGAATGTCCAACACTAGCATATTAGTCATAACCTTACTCTTTCCTACTACTAGCTCACAATCCTTAACTAAGTCATTTAGTGAAATGACATTGAATACCTACTATTTTCACTAAGGAGATCCTAGGCATGATTTGAGTAGGTAAATTCATGGCATCCATATATTTCCTAGCCACTATGGACACAGATGCACTAGTATCAAACAGAACACTAATAGGCATAACATTAAGGTAAATGTTACCTCTTAGTGCTCTCTTGACTGTGACGTCCCTGGCGTTTTCACTTAGAACACTCTGCCGGCTCTTTGCACTTGATGCCTTTGTAGTGGAGGAACTGGTCTCTGTTGTCTCTCCCTGGGTGTTGCCTCTCTAGGTCCTACTCCAGTAGGTCTTACTGGAGCTTGGTTTTCTGGCCTTCTTCCTTACACTTGTAGGCAATCTTTGATCTAGTGATCCATTGCACCACACCTTAGGCAAGCTTAAGTATCAAAATAGCAAGGTTTCTTTCCAACAAACTTCTGGCATTTAGGCCACCTTAGGCTAGGAAACTTCCCATTAACCTTGCCCTCACCACCAAGATGGGAACTCTTGGCAATTCCCTTGCCATGTTGTGGCTTTTTCTACTTCCTTCCTGCTTGGCTACTTTCCTCTAATCCGTTGGGAAAGAACTTTGTCTCATACTCCTCCTGCTCTACTAATAGAGTTTTTTGTGCTGCTTCATAGTATGTGACTACTCCAAAAGGTCTTACAGCCTTTCTAATGTCTAACCTTAGGCCTTTGACAAATCTTTTGTCATTTAACTCCTGCAGTCCATGATGCTGAGAAGCATACCTCACCAACTAGTTGAATTTGCGTTCATACTCTAGGACACAGAAGTGGCCTTGCCTTATAGCATCAAATTCACCTTGCTTCATATCCTTGCTGGCATCATTGATGCACTACTCCTGAAACAACTGAGTGAACTTTGGCCAACTCATCTCAATATCTCTTCCTGGCCTTCTACCCTTCTAGACAGCATACGTATCTCTGGTGTTTCTCCACCACTTCTCTGCACTGCCTACCAAGTTATAAGTAGCCAATGGCACATTCTTGGTGGAGTTAAGTGGCATCCTCTTAAACATCTTCTCAATGAAGATTAACCACTCCTTAGCTCTCTTTGTTCCTGCTCTTCCATCAAATTGTAGAGGCCTTAGTCCTTGGAACCTTTTTAGCAATCTCACCTCATCTAGGTGCTCTAGATCTTCAGCTCAATGTCTTCTAAATCTATGAAAACCTTCAGCATAGTGATGTTATCCATGGTCTCTATGTCTTCTCCTACCTCTTCTCTCAAGATTTTCCTCAATCTCATTCCTAGTAGAAGAATGGTCATAGACTAAGGGA
Organism: Aquilaria sinensis; assembly: GCA_005392925.1. NCBI lineage: Eukaryota > Viridiplantae > Streptophyta > Magnoliopsida > Malvales > Thymelaeaceae > Aquilaria > Aquilaria sinensis. Next base: position 161,634 of record SMDT01000265.1, on the reverse strand, counting down.
TTGGTCCTAGATACTTGACCAATCTCAAATCTTACTCTTCTTCCTCATGGATTTCTTCTATCCTCATCTTTCAGTTCATCAACTTCATCATTTCTGTTGCCTATTCTTCCAAAAGGAACATGTTCAGTTTTGTTCCTAGGTTCTTCTTTTGGTTGTTGTTGTCGATCCTAAATTGCTTTTGCCTGTGCTACTAAGGCTTCTTGTTATTGTGCTTGAATTAGACTTATTAAGTTTTCATTGATTAGAGCTAATTTCCTCTAAAGCTCTAACCAAACCTGCGGCACTTCAAGGTTTAGTGCCACCTGTTGGCCCTGATTCCCTCCATTTTGCCCATTTCTTTGTTGCCCAAATTCAATACGAGGCCTTTAGGATGGTTCCCCTCTACTTGTGGCAACCATGTTTACTTCTTGCATTGATGATTCATCATAAAGCACATATAAAGATCATATGTGGCTAGCATGCAAATGCAACTATATGTACATGTATAAACCATGCTCTGACCATGCTCCAATACTAACATCTGTTACCACTCTGGGGTAGTCCAATTATGGTGCCAAAATTGTGCTTTTAATAATCCTAGGATTGGTATGTTATGTAGGCCATTAGAACAATACCCTCAGTGTGCATGCCTAAGTGGCCCTTTTGGGCACTATGTAAATGCATGCATATTGGTCTAACCATTACATACATATTCACATTTTATGCAAGGAAGGAAAACACTAGCACAAGTATAATCTTGGCTACCACACATTAGGTAATCTTATTAAGTGTAAGTGACCACAAGTCTTAATCTTGGCTACCACACATTAGGGAATCTTGTTAAGCGTAAGTGACCACAAGTCTTAATCTTGGCTACCACGCATTAGGCAATCTTATTAAGTGTAAGTGTTACCACCGCACAAAAAATGGGAGAATTACAAGTATGACATAATGGTAGAAAAAACTATTATATTGTGTAATTCTTTTCATAGTGATTGAAGTATGAGGGGTAAAAGGTATAATGAAAACCTCCTCAAAAAGTGTTTTAAGTTGGTAACCTGGCCCCCAAGAAAAGCCCTATGGATTGCTTGTTTTTGAAGTAACCTATGGACCTTTTTGTAAGGTTTCAAAAATTTGGGTGCTTAATTGCAAAACTCTCAAGAAAGAGAGCCTTGGAGAGTTATGGAAACGATATGAATGATATGAAACTGCTATTGGATGACCAAATTACTCATGAAAGACAAGTTTGGACAAACGAAACACTAAATGCATTAAGGACCTAAATGTCTTATTGTAGACCTTAAGGTGTTCAAGCTTTTGACTTAAGTCAAAGGGTGGAATTATATGGTTATCCCACTATGGGGGCGGTGGCTATGGCTTGATAAATAGTCGAAAAGGTAGGCAAAATGTGGACCAATAAGTTTAGGACAAAGAAACCAAATTTATGGGCAAAGAAAATGAAATAAAGCATGATTAAGGCTAAGAAGGATGTTTAGTGTCTTAAAGCTAATTTAAGAAGCCAATCTCTATTTTTCTTCTCTCATATTCGACTCAACCAGCCACCATATCTCCAAGATTGGAATTGAAGGCAAAACGAAGCAATTGAAAGCAAACTAGAGCTATTGCTTGAATACTTCAAGGATCAAGCTTTAATTCAGCTTAAACATCTTTGTAAGGGTTCTCTTGCTCTCATGTATTTTTTACTGTATTTTCAAGCATCCATGGAGCTAGGGCTAAGATTGGAAGAGAGCCATGAGTTTGGTGAACCAAGCTTAGTGAGGGGAGTGTACTTATTCAAGGTTTTGTGACCTAGTGTGAAGTGCACAATGAAGGCTGTGAAGTGAGGGTTTTTACCGCCCAAAGTTAGTACTAACTAATGTTAAAATCTTCCTAAGACCAAGCATTAGCTTGAGGAGGGCTTCCATACTGATTTACTTAAGTTTATTGCATGTTTTATAGACTAATCGATCATTGATGCTGCTGCTGCATTTCATGTGTTTGTTGGTTGTGAATGGATGTTGCATTTGGTTGCTATTTCTTGTATATATGTATTATGGTTTTGTGTTTTGGTGTTTGTGGATGCAGGTTTTAATGAGGGTCACATTTCCTTAAGAAACCAAGTGTTTCCCCTACTAAGTTTCACAATGAAACTTACTCCCCTCAATTCTACCATTTCAGGTCCAGCAGAAAGATCACATTCAAAATGACCTTTTCCATTGCGTTTTGATCTAAAATTTCAGGTACATGAACTTCCTTGTGTCTAGTTATGATTTAGAATGTTTGGTGATTTTAGGAGAGCATTTGGCATTTTTAGTTATGGTGCTTTTTGTGTTATGCAGCAGCCGTCCAGCATCTTGTTTCTGGAGTCCATTGTGTCTCAAGCACTCCTATAACCTAGGGTGCATATTTAGTTGAGTTAAGACCATTATTTAGTGCATGTATGCATGTACATGTAGTGAATGTAAAATGAGAAAAGTATGTGAACATTTGACTAATGTTTTGGCTATGTATGCGGTGTGGTGCAAAGTTGCCTAAGCGTGAATGATAGACTGCTTACTTGTAAATTTTATTTTGGCCATATAAAGTTGCTAGATGCAAGAGCATGTAATTCCTATGTGTATTGGACATGTATGGAATACCCTTGGAGGACTTACACTTTGTGAATGAAGTGTTTACACATTTATGAAATTTTTTATGAGCAAAATGGTCATAAAGTCACTAGAATTTTGACTCTACACTAAAAGTTCTATATCTCCTTGTGTAGAATGAATCTTCATATAAACTTTTGACCACACCTAGAGAACATCTAGAGGTCGAACTAAGATTTGAAATTTCTGAATTTGGAGCCATGTAGCCAAAGAGATAACGTTGCAAAGTTGGCTAAGTTACTGTTCATTTGGTTAGAATTTTGTAACCAACTTAAAAAATCCATAACTTGGTCCGTAGGTGGGCTATTGATGTGAAACTAAATTCCTTAGTTTTCTTAAAGACTGTACTTGATAAAGAAGCAAAGAAAAAATGGGGTTACATGGCTAGATTACTATAGTTTTCTGGAAGAAGTTTCTGGTGCAATGGCAGGTCACTTACACTTAATAAGATTGCCTAATGTGTGGTAGCCAAGATTAAGACTTGTGCTAGTGTTTTCCTTCCTTGCCACCTTGGTGTGCATAAAATGTGAATATCTATGTAATGGTTGGACTGATATGCACGCATTTACATAGTGCCCAAGAGGGCTACTTGGGTATGCACACTAAGGGTATTGTTCTGATGGCCTGCAGAACATATAAGTCCTGGGAGTTTTAAATGCACGATTTTGGCACCATAACTGGACTACCCTAGAGTGGGTAATGGTGAGTGACCAGCCACTGCACCTGAAACATCATCCAAAAAACTGTGTTAATCTAGCCATGTAACCCCTTATTTTATTTCCTTCAATATGAAGTAGTGTCTTTAAGCAAAGCAAGGAACTTGGTTTTACATCAATAGCCCACCTGTGGACCAATTTATGGATTTTTGAAGTTAATTACAAAATTCTGACCAAATGAATAGTAACTTAGCCAACTTTGCAACCTCATACTTTTGCTATAGGGCTCCAAATTCAGAAATTCCAAAATCCCAGTTCAATCTCTAGATGTGATATAAATGTGATCAAAATATCATACCAATATTCATTTCATGAATGGAGATATTAAGGTTTAGGTGCAGGGTCAAAAATCTGGCCACTTTTGGACCATTTTGCCAATACAAATTTTCCAAACCATGGAAACACTTCATTCACAAGGAGTAAGCCTTCCAAGCCTATCCCATACATGTACAATACACATAGGAATTACATGCTCTTGCATCTAGCAACTTTATGTGGGCAAAAAAAAATTTACAAGTAAGCAGCCAATTGTTCACACATGGGCAGCTTTGCACCACATCACATACATAGCCAAAACATTACTCAAATGTTCACAAACTTATCTCATTTTACATACACTACATGTACATGCATACATGCACTACATAATGGTCTAAATGGTCTAAACACACAACCTAAGTTACAGGAGTGCCTGAGACACAATGGACCCTAGGAACAGGATGCTGGACAGCTGTTGCATAATACAATAAGCACCATCACCAAAAATACCAAACGTCCTCCTAAAATGACCAAAATTTCCAGATCACAAATAAACATTTGGAAATTTATGTACCCAAAATTTTAGATCAAAACTGAAAACAAAAAGGCTAGTTTGAGTGTGATCTTTCTGCTAGACCTGAAATGGGAAGATTTGAGGGGAGTAAGTTTCATTGTGAAATTTAGCATGGGAAACACTTGGTTTCTTAAGGAAATGTGGCCCTTGTTAAAACCTTCATCCAAAGAAACTAAAACAAAAAACCAAAATGCATATGTACAAGATATAGCAACCAAATGTAGCAGCCATTCACAACCAACAAACACATGAAATGCGGCAGCAACATAAGCCATTGATTGGTCCATAAAACAAGCAATAAAATTAAAATCACTATGGAAGCCCTCCTCAATCTTAAACTTGGCCTTAGGAGAGTTTTAACACTAGTTAGTACTAACTTTGGGCTCTAGAAACACCAATTTTCGCTGCCATCACTATGCACTTCACACTAGGTCACAAAACCTTCACTAAGTGCAGTCCCCTCACTAAGCTTGGTTCATCAAGCCCATGGATCTCTTCCAAACTTAGCCATAGCTCTTGCATATTTGAAATATGTAGAAAATAGTACATGAGAACAAGAGAACTCCTTACCAAGATGGGTAGGCCGAATTTTAAGCTTGATCCTTGAAGCACCAAAGCAATAGCTGTTGTTTACTTCCAATTGCTTCCTTTTGCCTTCAATTTCAAGTAGCTTTCAATTTGAAGGTATGGTGGCTATGGAGGAAGTGTGGAGGAGAGGGTTGGCTTTCTTTCTTCTGTTGGAGGCCAAAATTGTTGAGAGATAATGGCCAAGATGGACTTTAAATGGTCTTAAGTGCACAAACACACTTAATTATTCTTAACCATGGTTTATGTCCTTTTCCTTGCTACAAGACCATGGTTTATTTGTTAGTGTTGTGCCCAAAATCCAATCATGAGATGATTGTATTTTTTCACATTGAGTCATGACATTTTATTAAGGCATTAATCTAGTAATTATGCTTGTTGTTTTGTTTTAGCGTAATGTAATAAACATAATTATAACCGTAGAATAATGATATTCTTAAATGTCCCTGATCTAGTATTATCGTGGAGTGGGTTACAATAATATGTAATGACTAGCACATGTGGAGACTAATATGAGATATATAGTCTACATATGGGTACAAGTTAGAGAACTTGTGTACTGGACTGACCCACCATGAGAATGATACATGGATCAATATATGAGTGTCATGAGTGATTCTCATAGTGATCATGTATATGTAGCCCTTTGACCTAAGGTCATCAAGGTTCCCTACATGTGAGTCTCAAACTTTGATACTTCCCCTTGTTGCTTGTAACCGAGTGAACTTGAAGGAGGTCATTGGGTATGTCACACATATAATGTAAAGGGTTTTGTATGATCATGATGCGATTTGTCCTTCCTATGTAACGGGAGTGATATCTTTAGGCCCCTTGATAGAGTGAGACTAAGAAAATGCATGGATATGCTCGAATGAATTGATATATGATATCAGTGTCATCAGCTTAAGTTAGTCTACTTGGCAATCAAGAAACCAAAGATTGGGCTATACAAGAGTGACAAATTCCGTGTCTTGTGCTTACTCTTGATATCTTGGACAAAGGAACAATGACATATACGGATAATGATCATAAAGGTTTTGTTGAATCACCGACAATCTTGTCACTTGGGTAGCAATGATGTGTTGCTAGACACCGCTCATTGCTTATGATCATAATTGTGATTTATGATCATTGCCAATGTCGTTAAGAGCCTGTTGGGTTGCACACATAAAGCCTATTTGGATTATTTGAGTGCATGTGCTAATTTATTTGGGTTATGGTTTCATGATAATTTCATATTAATAATTGGCCCAAAAGTTGAGCCATTATTAAGCCTGAAATTAAAGCTAATTGGATTAGGGCTTTGAAACCCATTAGGCTTGGAAGTTGGGTCTCACTATAAATACAACATATAGTGAGAAATTCATAGCTTTTTCCCTAGCCTCCCAAAAGGTTCCAGCAACACTCTTCTCTTGCCATTCCTTGGAGGATGCAAGCTAGCACTGCAAGCACAAGAGAAATGCATCTACTGGGATGTGATGGAAGCATGGTGATCCCGAGAGGCTCATGTGGATATCGTAGAGAGCTTAAACACACCAACTGTTCAAGTTTTGTGATTCGAACTAGTAGTTGGGTGAAAGAACTCAACCAAATTAGGTATGAAAAATTTTGAACACCTGGTTTACAACGTTTCACTTGTATCCTAAAGGGTTTCGGTTATATTCCACTGAGCTTGTTTGGCTCCCGAAACCCTACATTATTAACCTTAATTTCTTGGCTCACATTTGACTCCCTTATCCCATGCCTTAGCTGCCATCCCTAGTGTGGGATAACCCCAACACATCTTAAGGCCTATATTAGAACACTTAGGTCTTTTATGCTTTTTTGTGTTTTCTTTGTCCTTAGTTGTCTTCTATAGGCAATTTTGTCCTCCAATAGCAATTTTTTCCTCCAATAGCATTTTCATACCATTCATATCCTTCTCATAACTCTCCAACTCTATTTTGTAAAATTTTTGCAATTAAGTTCCTAAATTTCCAAAATCTTACCAAAAAGTCCATAGGTTGCTTCACAAACAAGCAATCCTTAAGGTTTTTCTTTGGGGCCAAGTTACCAACTTGGAACACTTTTAAGGAGGTGTTGATCATGCTTTTTACCCCCCACACTTCAATCACTATCATGAGAATTACACAATATAATGGTTTTTTTACCATTATGCTACACTTTGTAATTGTCTCATTTTTGTGAGGTCGTAACAAATTGTCGAGGTGAGTTACCCAAAAATGACTAGGCATGGGAGCTTCCACCACTCCACGTATGAATGGGACTCATCTCTAATAAAGGTCTCAGGCAAACTCGACCAATTAGGCTTTCGAGAGACTTGCTTTTCAACCTTATCCAACATCTCCAAGATCTTTTCCAATAAAATGGTTGTCCTGCCTTCTCCATATTGCCAAGAATGAAGTGGTAAGGGGGAATGGTGTGTCTTTTAGGGAAAATAACTTCAACGATGAGTGGACATGGTGTTCTTAATGGGAGAAGGACTCCATCGCCTTGAAGCCCTTTGTTCTCTTGATCTTGACCTCACGCTGTGGCACTTGTGTGACTGCAAGTTCTCCGTCGAGGAATTGTCATGCAGGCTTCTACTACCCATAATCCAGTGAGGTAACCTATGACTCCTTTTGAGCTAGGTATCTTGGGAAGGTGTCCTTCCATGTGAACGTGCTTGTGACTACCTTTGGTCTAGTTGTTACATCATTTTAGCCACAATGGAGCACTGAAAGTCACATAGGAAGCCTATGGTGACCGTTAAAGGATGCTCATCTTGAGGCAAAGTAGGCTCTGGGGGCAGCTGATCTGCTTGGGGCGCTTGTGTGGGTTGAGATTTAGGAACTCCCTTGTCCTCACAATGCCGAGTTTCCACAACAACTTCGGAATGGGTTCCCATAGATGGCACCAAGTGATGCTCTAGGACATCTTCTATGTATGATATGTTGGCCTCTGGAGGTGCTTTGGCTGGGTTGTATTTATAGCAGCGAAGAACAAGGGCCAGGTGGTTACTCAGAGCATTACCAAGGAATGAACCACCGATGCCCGAGTCAGTATATAGGGGAGCGGTAGTTGAGAGCAATAGATAGAAAGTATCTCTCTCCTATGTATTACCCCCCCCCCCCCCCCGAGTATTTATAGAAGGATTGAAAAGAAGGCTGCCTTACTCAAGTCTAGGAGATTTGGACATGTTGTCGATTCGACCTTGAGGCACCTTAGGTCCGTGCCTTGGGGGAGTCATCTCTAGCTGGCCTTAGGCAGTATTGCTGAGTTATCTAGTCAGGGGCGTGTGGATGGTTACTGTCAATGATCCTAGGGGCTAGATCTTTGTCTTCATCTCCAGAGGTTGTTGGGGGGGCATATCGAAAGCAAAATTATGTTCCGGAGACATCCATACTACAAAGAGTGGTAGGCTGCCTTTCTAAGGTTGGCTAGGTTACCATCTAATGGTGGTGTCAGGCCCTTTTTTAAGAATGGTTGGGTTGCCAACCAACAATGGTTTTAAGCCTATTCTAAGGTTGGCTAGGTTGCCATCCAAGGGTGGTATCAGGCAGTTTTCCTCTGAAGGTCTCATGGGCAATAGCCTTTCAGCTATCAATTGCTTAGATCAAAGTTATATGACACAATTTGGTACTACATTGTGATGCCAAAATTGAGAAATTGGAATTTTTAAAAATAGAACTATATTGGTAGGGCAAATGTAAACATTGGATGAAGAAGGCACCAAAACAAGAAAGCACAGCAAGGTGTAAGGCCATAAGACCATGTAGCAGGTCGTAGGTCATGGCAAAGGCTAGAGTAGATGGTGCAAAATCTACAAGCCAGTCATTAGAATGTGGCTAAAAGCCTTGCAGCCATTGGTCAAGCATAAGTACCACTAGTATAGGTAGAGAATGCCACTATGAACATGGATTGGTGCACTAGAACTTGGGCTAGAATGTACAGAACCCAGATAATGGCCATTGTCATGTTTTTCCACATGCTATAATACCCCAAAAAATTAACAAAGGTCCTAAGTGTAATGGAAAATAAAGATGGAGTTTAAGTGCATAAGAAAGTGAAAAATGGGTACTATAAAGTAGTTCACCCTTCTATTGCTAGAAAGCCACTAAACCTAAACATATTTTTCTTTGCCTTGGCTTGGCTATAGGATTCATAGCAAGAGAAGGGTAGAGTGTCCATGGAACAAAAGGGAGGAGAAAAAACTATAATCCCAAGTCAAAATTCAAGGTAAGATACTAATCTTATTCTTAAAATGTAATTGTTTATGAGTTGTTTCTTGAGAATTGATGATTAAGTAATACTCATAAAGGTGAAATACTAGGTTAAGAGTGTATCTTGATGATTTAAAGGGATTGAATTGTGAAGAAACTAAGAAGGAATGGAAGTTTTCATGCACAATTTTGGTTTAAAGAACCCTAACAATGGATCAAAAAAGTTATATGCTAAAATATGATTGGAAGCTAGGCTTATAATATATCATTGGAAATGTTTATGAGTGTATTTTAACAAAGAAGAAAAAAAATTGATTTGCAAGCGTAACTAAGGTGTTATGTTGATTCTTGCAAGACATCATTAAAATGGTGAGCTTTGAATGAGTTTCAAAGTTGAGCAATAAACTGTATCATTTGGCGAAACCAAAAATTGTAAACAAAATCTATATTATAGCCTATGAAGTATAGTTTCATATGAATTTTATGTATTGTGATTTAAATTTTCTACAAAGAGTTATGGTCATTCTCGTGGAAGTGCACAATTCTGTCAGTTTTATTGGTGGCAGGTTTAAGATGGATGTTGATAGCCGAAGTGCTATCGCCCTTTAAACCCATAAGCTCGGGCAAAGCACCACCCTCGGAAAGTCGAGTGTCATGCACAAGGAATTTGAGCACCAACCTCGAGAAAAGGGGTCTGACACCTTGAACATCTGACCTCGGCGATCCATCATCACCCCTGGAAATGACAGTACCGACCTCGGGAATACGATGCAATGCCTTCCTCGGTAAGGTGATCGAACCGGCTTCGGAAGAGAAAGACTCACCACTTTTAGCAGGGAAGAATGTCCCCGAAGGGGACCACCCTTGGCAAGGCGATTCCCGAATTACTGAAATGATCTCGGAAGAAAGCCCTCCTATTCTGAAGAGCTCTCTTCTACCGAAGGGATCTCAGGAGTACGGCAAAAACAATTAAGGAGCCTCTAACATGCCGCCCTCGTACACAACACGCCACCCTCATACATGCTCTGACACACCGTTGCCGCACACGTCCTATCAGGCAGACCTACCCTTGCCTTGACCTTTGGCCAGAACGGCCTGCAGCCGGCTAGAGGCCCCTACGCCCGAAGGTACGGGTTGCATCCGAGCGAACACATGTCGTAATCTGAGTGAGTTACGTTAGGCAGATTTATTCATTGACACCCTCCTATACATATATGGGAAATGGCCCCAGTAGAAGAGAGATATACATTTCTTTATATTCCTACTACTTTCAGTCTCTCAAAATACTGACTTGGGCAATGGAGGCTCCTCCCCGGAAAGATACTTCAGGGACCTCCGAACCTTTATTCTTTGAGTGTTTTAGGCAATCTATCCCCAGAAGTCTCTCGTTCAGGCGTTCCTCCTTCACCAGAAGTCCCTCCCAGTCTCACTATGTCATACAGTAAAGATGCCGATGGGCATCAGATGTTATGATATTCAAGTTGAACCAAGGTTTTTAGAGATTAAACTAGGCTTGGATAATAGTCCATGTTATTTTAATTTGGTTCTTGAACCTAAGTGATTATTGGATTGGTTCTAAGGTCAGAACAACGCAAGTGACATCTTATATACCTTGTTTTCTACTCACACATTAGTTGAGTTAAAAATGATTTTGATTGTTGAAATTTCCTAAAATGATTTTTATTCTATGATGATTTCTTCTTAATTTCTACTTTTTATGAATTATCTATGTTTTTCTTACCCAAGGATTAAGCATGAGATGATTTGTGAAATTTTATTTGGTTATTGATGAGTTTGTGACTTGATAATGAAAGTATTATTTTTGTTACCTGTTTTTATCATATGAATAATTTCTAAACAAAGAGTGCTTATATTCTAGCTATGTAATTGGCCAAGGGTATGCCACATCGACAAATAGAACTAGTTCTATGACCCTACCAATGGGAATAATAGTTGGTACTGAATGGATGAGGCACGAAATATTGATATGACTGATGTCACCAGAATAAAAGTGATCGTAGCTACAACCTTGTCATGGAAATAAAAGTGACCCTTTAAACAACCTATGAGATATGAATGTTTTCACGTATGATGCTATGAATGAAGGGCACATGTTTTCTTATATAAATGATACATGCAATCTTATGAACATGTGACTTTTTTCTCGCAATAGTTTCCAAGTTTATATTTTCCCTATGAAAAATTTCTGCTTGATCTAGTAGGGTGTATGAGGTGTTGCTTACTGGGCTATGAAGCTCATCTCTTCAATATTTTTCCTAGGTGCATAAGGCAAAGATTGAAGGTTTCTTTATTTGCATTTAGAATTGCCAAAGACCATTTTATTTAGAATTATGGCTGTAGTATTCCTAAAATTTTATTGTAACTTACATATTAGATTTGGTTATGCGACCTTATTGGTTTGATATTTATAATGAAGAGTATGAGATATGAGGTGTTATAGAAATGCTTTATTCTAGACCTTATGTTATGTTGCAAGGAAGGCTTTGTGTCACCTAAACATGGGTTAGGGTGGCGTGGCTGTGTTACACCATGTTTTGGGCCATGACTCCTATTGATGCCAATGTTGGTAATGCTACACGAGTGAAGGATACATAGAACAATGGAATTCACAAGAATGATGAAATGAAAGATGAAGAAAAAAGAAACTCAACAGTAAAGAAGGTAAGGGCTGAGGTAAGACAAGTTTCTAGGCGACACATTGATCATAGATCACCATCACCAAGGGGTAACACACTAGTGGTAATACTAGAGGATGAAGGCTTAATGGACCAAAGGTAAAGGAGATCCCATAGAAAGGAGCATAGAATGAAGAAGCATGGAGATGGGGGAGGGGATGAAAAGGATGATGACACCAAGGTTTTTGAAAAATTTCAAGCACTAAGGCCACCTACATTTGATGGGTTAGGAGAGCTAAAATAAGCTAAGTTTTTGCTACATTAGCTGGAGAAGTTCTTCAAGAGAATCAGTGTTCCTATCTCCAAAAATAGGAAAATTACAGTATAAATGCTTAATGGCTATAAACCATTATATAGCATAACTTTCACAATAGAGAATGAAATGTGAGAGATTAAAGTGTATAATTTACACCTCTTTAAAAGATTTACACAATGGATACTTGGCCTTCAAGGAAGCCCTAAAGGATTGCTTGTTGGGTACTCAATTGAACAACTTTAAAAGAGAGATTTTGGAAGGATTTAAATGGTATGGATGTTGGGTTTCGGGAGCCAAACAGTGCAGCAGAATTTAACCGAAACCCTCCAGGATCCAAGTGAAACGGGGTAAACCGGGTGTTCGAAAATTTTCATACCTAATTTTCGGTTGAGATCTCTCACTCAACTGTAGAGTCGAATCACAAAACCTGAACAGTTGACGTGTTCAAGCTCTCTACGGTATCCACACGAGCCTCTCGGGATCACCACGCTTCCACCACATCCCGGCGGATGCGTTTCTCTTGCGCTCGCAGTGCTAGCTTGCATCCTCCAAGCAATTGCAAGAAAAGAGTGCGACTGTCCTTTTGGGAGGCTTGGGCAAGGAGACCTGCGAATTTCTCACTTAAAAGTTGTATTTATAGTGAGACTCAACTTCCAGGCCTAATGGGTTTCAAAGCCCTAATCCAATTAGGATTTAATTTCGGGCTTAATAATGGCTCAACTCTTGGGCCCATTATTAATACGAAATTAAAGTGAAACCATAACCCAAATAATTAGCCCATGCACTCTAATGATCCAAATTGCTCTATGTGTGCGACCCAATAGGCTCTTATCACGTTGGCAATGATCATAAATCACATTTATAATCATAAGCAATGAGTGGTGTCTATCAACACATCATTGCTACCCAAGTGACAAGATTGTCGATGATTCGACTATACCTTTATGATCATCACCGATATATGCCATTGTCCCTTTGTCCAAGATATCAAGACTAAGCACGAGACATGGAATGTGTCACTCTCGTATAGCCCAATCTTTGGTTTCTTGATTACCGAGTAGACCAACTTAAACTGATGACATTGATATCGTATATCAACTCATCCGAGCATGGCCATGCATTTTCTAAGTCTCACTCTATCAAGGGGCCCGAAGATATCACTCCCGTTACATAGGAGGGACAAATCCCATCTTGATCATACAAATCCCTCCGCATGATATGTGACATACCCAATGACCTCCTTCAAGTTCACTCAGTTACGAGCAACAAAGGAAAGTATCAAAGTATGTGACTCACATGTAGGGAACCTTGATGATCTTAGGTCGAAGGACTACATATACCATGATCACTATGAGAATCACTTATGACACTCATATAACGATCCATGTAGTGTTCTCATGGTGGGTCGGTCCAGTACACAAGTTCTCCAACTTGTACCCATATGTAGACTACATATCTCATATTAGTCTCCACATATGCTAGTCGTTATGTATTATTGCAACCCGCTCCACAATAATACTAGACCAGGGACGTTTAAGAATATCATTATTCTAGGGTTACAATTATGTTTGTTAAGTTACGCAGAAACAAAACAACAAACATAATTGCTGGATTAATGCCTTAATAAAATATCATGACTCAATGTGCAAAAATACAATCATCTCATGATTGGCTTTTTGGGCACAACACTAACAATCTCCCACTTGCACTAAAAGCCAATCATCCATGTATCTAATACCGATGGACCTAGAATGGCTATCATGCTTTTGCTGCGTAAGGGGCTTTGTCAGTGGATCAGCAATGTTGCTATCTGTCGAAGTCCTGCATATCCTTACATCACCCCTCTCGATGATCTCCCTGATGAGATGATAGCGTCGGAGTATGTGTTTGGATCACTGGTGAGATCGAGGTTCCTTAGCCTGTGCGATTGCTCCATTGTTGTCACAATAGAGCTCTATCGGGTCGGCAATGCTTGGAACCACTCCAAGTTCAGTGATGAACTTCTTGATCCAAACTGCCTCCTTCGCAGCATCAGAGGCGGCAATGTACTCAGATTCTGTTGTAGAGTCAGCTACTGTCTCTTGCTTTGAACTCTTCCAGCTCACAGCACCACCACCAATACAAAACACATAACCAGATTGCGATCTAAAATCATCCTTATCGGATTGGAAGCTTGCATCGGTGTAACCCCTTACAACGAGCTCATCTTCACCTCCAAAGACCAAGAATGCATCCTTAGTCCTTCGTAAGTACTTAAGGATGTTCTTAACAGCTGTCCAGTGACTCTCACCGGGGTTCGATTGGTACCTACTCGTCATGCTCAAAGCATATGAGACATCGGGATGAGTACATATCATGGCATACATGATAGATCCAATTGCTGAGGCATATGGAATCTTACTCATGCGCTCTCTCTCCTCGGGTGTACTCGGACACTGAGATCTAGAAAGAGTGATACCATGTGACATGGGCAAGAATCCTTTCTTGGAATCTTGCATGCTAAACCTCTTTAGCACCTTGTCAATATATGTACTTTGACTTAGGCCAAGAAGCTTTCTAGATCTATCTCTATAGATCCTGATGCCTAACACATAGGCTGCTTCACCCAAGTCCTTCATAGAGAAACATTTCCCTAGCCAAGTCTTCACAGACTGTAGCTCAGGAATGTCATTCCCGATGAGTAGTATGTCATCTACATACAACACCAAGAAGACAATAGCGCTCCCACTAACCTTCTTGTAGACACAAGGTTCATCTTCATTTTTGATAAAACCAAACTCTTTGATTGCTTCATCAAAATGAAGATTCCAACTTCGAGAAGCTTGCTTCAGTCCATAAATGGACCTTTGCAACTTGCACACTTTATTGGCATTCTCAGGAGTGACAAAACCCTCAGGTTGTGTCATGTACACATCCTCAAGTAGCTTTCCATTTAGGAATGCAGTTTTGACATCCATTTGCCATATCTCATAATCATAGTGTGCAGCAATAGCAAACAAAATTCGGATGGATTTAAGCATAGCAACTGGTGAAAAAGTTTCATCATAGTCAATACCATGAATTTGCTTGAAACCTTTTGCAACCAATCGTCCCTTAAAGGTAATCACATTACCATCCATGTTAGTTTTCTTCTTGAAAACCCATTTGCACCCTATGGGTTTTACCCCTTCAGGTGGGTCAACCAAAGTCCATACTTGGTTTTCATACATGGATTCCATCTCGGATTTCATGGCCACTAGCCACTTCTCAGAGTCAGGCCCCGACATAGCTTGTTGGTAGGTTGTGGGCTCATCCTGATCCATGAGCATCACATCACCAGTGTGAGTCATGAGAAATCCATATCTCTCAGGCTCACGCCGAATCCTACCAGACCTACGTGGGCTCTGTGCTACAGGAACAGACTCTTGAACCACAACATCTTGTGGTGTCTGTTCAGGTTCCATTTCAGGTTCGATGTCTCCTTGTTGTTCTTGAATTTCTTCAAGTTCTACTTTCCTCCCACTAGTTCCTTTAGAGATAAACTCTTTCTCTAAAAAGACACCAGTTCGAGCAACAAACACTTTTTGCTCAGAAGGATTGTAGAAATAGTAACCCTTTGTTTCTTTGGGATACCCAACAAAAAGGCATTTTTGAGATTTGGGCCCTAGTTTGTCAGAGGATTGACGTTTCACATAAGCGTCACAGCCCCAAATCTTCATAAAAGACAAATTGGGACGCCTCCCACTCCATATCTCATATGGTGTCTTTTGAACCGATTTAGATGGAACTCGGTTTAGTGTAAAAGCGGCTGTCTCTAGAGCATGTCCCCAAAAGGAGTTTGGAAGGTCAGCTTGACTCATCATAGAGCGAACCATGTCTAACAGAGTTTGATTTCTCCTTTCAGATACACCATTCCATTGAGGTGTACCTGGTGGAGTGAGTTGTGATACTATACCACACTCCTTCAGATAGTCAAGGAATTCTCGATCCAAGTACTCTCCACCTCGATCTGATCGAAGCACTTTGATACTCTTCCCGAGTTGATTCTCTACTTCATTCTTGAATTCTTTGAACTTTTCAAAGGATTCTGACTTGTGTCTCATGAGATACACATAGCCATATCTGCTGAAGTCATCAGTGAAAGTAATGAAGTATTGGAAACCTCCTCTAGCTTGTGTAGACATAGGGCCACATACATCACTATGTATGAGTCCTAGTAAGTCATTAGCCCTTTCACTTTGCCCTGTGAATGGGGCTTTGGTCATCTTGCCCAACAAACATGACTCACATGTCTCATATGATTCAAAATCAAATGAGTCCAAGAGTCCATCCTTATGGAGCTTGGATATGCGGGTCTCATTTATATGGCCCAAGCGACAGTGCCAGAGATAGGTCGGGTTTGAATCATTTAATCTGACCTTCTTGGTATTCACATTATAGATTGGATCTTCGAGGTCTAGAACATACAACCCATTGCTAAGTTGAGCACTACCATAAAAGATTTCATTCAAATAAATAGAACAACATTTGTCCTTTATTATAAATGAAAAACCTTTCTTGTCCAAACAAGAAACAGAAATCAAATTTCTACTAATAGTAGGCACAAAGTAGCAGTTGTCTAATTCTAAAACTAATCCACTAGGTAAAGTGAGAACATAAGTCCCTACGGCTAAGGCAGCAACCCTTGCTCCATTTCCAACACGTAGGTCCACTTCACCTCGGGCCAATCTTCTACTTCTACTTCTACTTAGATCCTGCACATTTGCACAAATGTGAGATCCACATCCAGTATCCAATACCCAAGATGAGGAAGTAGAAAAGTTAGCCTCTATAACAAAAATACCTGAAGTGGAAGTCTTACTTCCCTTTTCCTTAGCAAGTTCTTCAAGATAGAGCTTGCAGTTGCGCTTCCAGTGTCCAGGTTGCTTACAATGGAAGCACTCCCCTTCCTTTGCCACACCACCCTTTGGTTTCAATGCAGCTGAAGAAGAATTAGCATTGGACTTTCCATTAGCTTTATCCTTCTTCTTGTTGGCTTTTCCCTTTCCCTTGCCCTTTTGAACCATCAAAATGGGCTTAGCCTTCTTAAGGTTTTGCTCAGTAGTTCTCAACATGTTGAGCAATTCAGGGAGGGACTTGTCAAGGTCGTTCATGTTATAGTTCATGATGAACTGACTGTAGCTTTCAGGCAATGATTGCAAGACTACATCAATAGCCAACTCTTTCTGAAGAGCAAATCCCAAATTCTCAAGATTCTCAATGTACCCAATCATCTTGAGCACATGAGGACCCACGGGACTTCCCTCAGACATCTTGCACTGAAACAATGCCTTAGAGGTCTCAAACCTCTCATGCCTAGCTTGCTCTTGGAAAAGCATTTTGAGATGTTCGATCATATCGAACGCCCCCATGTTCTCATGTTGCTTCTGAAGCTCAGATTCCATGGTAATAAGCATGAGGCATGCAACATCCAAAGCATCATCAGAATGCCTCTTGTGAGCATCCCTTTCAGCTCTTGGAGCAGTGGCAGCAGGCTCATTCGGAATGGGCTGCTCTAGGACATAAGCCTTTCTCTCTTGTTTGAGGACTATCCTCAAGTTTCGGTACCATTTGAGAAAGTTGGTCCCATTCAGTTTTTCCTTCTCAAGGATCGATCGCAACGAAAGTGTCGATGTGTTTTGTGCCATGGTTATCTACAACAGTAAATATGCAGTGTAAGAGTCATGTATTTTAATTCATTTAATAAGGACTTTTATTAAACGATACTCCCACTATTTTCCTCAAAATAATAACCCTCGATATTATTTCGGAACACCTCGGCGCTAAGGTATTCTAGTGGGCCAAGATCCATATTTGACCACAACCTGAGTCAGCTTTGGCTTTTCTCTCAAGTTACAGCTATTTAGGTAGGCAACTCCTTGCCAATTGCATCTTATGCAACTCTTGGATAGTTGGGTGAACAACACTTGTCCAAGCTCATCTCATGAACTTAAGCCCAACTCTATGCCTCTAAGTCCCTAATCCTATTAGGATGACTTAGTTAAGTCGAACCCAAAGTTAGCAATTTGGATATCACTATTATCCCATCGCGCCTTACCAAGATGAACATAGGTGCTTTGCTTTGGCAAACCCACCTAATGTTGATCAAAGTCTTGACGAGTGCCAACATTTGGAAGGCATCACATTTAATGACTTAATATTTGTTTGAGGGATTTCTCTTTTGATCTCACCAATTTGTTATCTCCGGTTGTTTTATACATGCATCACATACAAATATAAAACATGCATCTCATGCTTACAAGAAATAAACGTGACATGGTTATAGCCCAAACTATGCGATATTCTCAAGCCAATGAGAATATCATAAAAGCCTAAGAAAAGAAAAGAGTCTTCACAAGCTCCTTCTCTTCCTTTCTTGGTTGCCCTTTTGTTGTCACCTCCTTGGACATACCTCCTTGGATGATCCTTAGACATACCACCTTGGATGATCCCATAATGCACCATTACATCAATAATAGAAACCTCGAGTTACATTCGAGGGGAGTAAGGTGAGAAGAGAATGTACAATGAGAGTGATAAGAAAAGGCACGACTCGCAGGCCGTATTTACAAGTACAACCAATCAAGGGCTATAACCATGCACCATGCTTCAAACACCAATCAGCATATCATGTCAAATCTCATTCAACAAAGATGCATGCCAATTTTTGCGCGTTGATTAACCAGTTTTTATTTATGTGGCGCTTCGCATACGGCGGTCCCGCTGGCCGGTCAGTGGGCGGTGGTTCCGCTGACCGGTCAGCGGACGAGGTCAAGGGGAGCCGCCCTTGCGGGGGGCGTGGGGGGCAGCGCCCCCCTGGCGCAAAAAATTGTCTTACAATTGCTTAGCCCGAAATCTTCTATTTCGAGAAAGTAGGCACCCGAGACTCCTCTATTCGAGCCACCAAAAATACCTTACTTTCGGTGCCTGAACAGGCCGAATCCGAACCAAGCTAGGGTTTCTGCAACTATTGCAAGAATCCTAATCCATATAGGTATCTCATACCATTCAATTTGAGATTAATCTCATTAACCAATTTGTGTCGTTTCTTCATATATCTCATATGTTCATTACGAATTCCAGTTTCATGCATCATGAATCAATCTAATTAATCATGGCCGAAAAGCAACCGAACACATAGCATCATGCGATTCAACACTCAATCCCGATTTAGGGTTTCACCAGTAGCTCTGATACCACTGATGGGTTTCGGGAGCCAAACAGCGCAGCGGAATTTAACCAAAACCCTCCAGGATCCAAGTGAAACGGGGTAAACCGGGTGTTCAAAAATTTTCATACCTAATTTTCGGTTGAGATCTCTCACTCAACTGTAGAGTTGAATCACAAAACTTGAACAGTTGACGTGTTCAAGCTCTCTATGGTATCCACACGAGCCTCTCGGGATCACCACGCTTCCACCACGTCCCGGCAGATGCGTTTCTCTTGCGCTCGCAGTGCTAGCTTGCGTCCTCCAAGGAATTGCAAGAGAAGAGTGTGGCTGTCCTTTTTGGAGGCTAGGGCAAGGAGACCTGCGAATTTCTCACTTAAAAGTTGTATTTATAGTGAAACTCAACTTCCAGGCCTAATGGGTTTCAAAGCCCTAATCCAATTAGGATTTAATTTCGGGCTTAATAATGGCTCAACTCTTGGGCCCATTATTAATACGAAATTAAAGTGAAACCATAACCCAAATAATTAGCCCATGCACTCTAATGATCCAAATAGCTCTATGTGTGCGACCCAATAGGCTCTTACCACGTTGGCAATGATCATAAATCACATTTATGATCATAAGCAATGAGCGGTGTCTAGCAACACATCATTGCTACCCAAGTGACAAGATTGTCGATGATTCGACTAAACCTTTATGATCATCACCGATATATGCCATTGTCCCTTTGTCCAAGATATCAAGACTAAGCACGAGACATGGAATGTGTCACTCTCGTATAGCCCAATCTTTGGTTTCTTGATTACCGAGTAGACCAACTTAAACTGATGACATTGATATCGCATATCAACTCATCCGAGCATGGCCATGCATTTTCTAAGTCTCACTCTATCAAGGGGCCCGAAGATATCACTCCCGTTACATAGGAGGGACAAATCCCATCTTGATCATACAAATCCCTCCGCATGATATGTGACATACCCAATGACCTCCTTCAAGTTCACTCAGTTACGAGCAACAAAGGAAAGTATCAAAGTATGTGACTCACATGTAGGGAACCTTGATGATCTTAGGTCGAAGGACTACATATACCCTGATCACTATGGGAATCACTTATGACACTCATATAACGATCCATGTAGTGTTCTCATGGTGGGTCGGTCCAGTACACAAGTTCTCCAACTTGTATCCATATGTAAACTACATATTTCATATTAGTCCCCACATATGCTAGTCGTTATGTATTATTGAAACCCGCTCCACAATAATACTAGACTAGGGACTTTTAAGAATATCATTATTCTAGGGTTACAATTATGTTTGTTAAGTTATGCAGGAACAAAACAACAAACATAATTGCTGGATTAATGCCTT
The DNA here is from genome assembly GCA_005392925.1 of Aquilaria sinensis. Classification (NCBI taxonomy): domain Eukaryota; kingdom Viridiplantae; phylum Streptophyta; class Magnoliopsida; order Malvales; family Thymelaeaceae; genus Aquilaria; species Aquilaria sinensis. Next base: position 141,157 of record SMDT01000265.1, on the reverse strand, counting down.
AATAAAATATCATGACTCAATGTGCAAAAATACAGTCATCTCATGATTGGCTTTTGGGCACAACACTAACAATGGAAACATTTGTTGGGGCGAAATTGCATAAAGGAAGTAAACGCTAATTGTTTTAGAACCTAGAACAACTTGGTGTATAAGTGTTTCATACAATAACTAAAGAATGGTTTGATCTCTAAAAAAGTCAAATGGGATCATTTCTATCATTGTCCAACCATTCCATGACTAGCTCATATAGTGAAAAATGTTGGCTAAATATTAGCAAAATAGGGTTTACTGAAGACATACTTATAGTGACCTGAGTGAGGGGTTAAGGTTAAGCCAATCAAACCAAGTAAATATCTTGATCTCTTTACCTTTCCTTGGTCATTTTTTGCTCTCACTAGTCAAAGTTCCTTAATTGGCTCCTCCATAACTTCCATAGGCACCATATCTCAAGCTCTCAATAAATCACAAAAGAAGGCAATCAGATGCACCAAGAACAAGAAAAATCATAGTTTATGGGTTTATTGTTCAACACTTGTTATATTTGGGCTTCACAGCCCAAGATAAGGGTTTTATCTTCATGTTTCATGGTTGTTTTATATACTAAGATGATGATCAAGCATCCATGAAGCTAAGACCATGCTTCCAAGAGAGAAAATCTCAAGGAACCATGTATGGGTTAAGGGAGAATGCATGAACAAGGTTTCAACCTTAGTATTTTTCATGCAACAAAATGGTAGTATTTATAGGGGTTTCTAGAGCCCAAGTGAGTAATAAATAATACCAATTGGCCTCCTATGACCAAGGATTTTCTTGAGGAGGGCTGATATAATGATTACATAATGTTTGTTTGATTGTTTATTAACTAACCCTAATGATGTATTGTTGCCAACATTGGATTTGATTGTGTTCTATTTGTTTGTGCATTTGGATGGCCAGATTTTTGTATATGTGATGTGCTTTTGTGTTTCTATGTCTTTGGATTTTAGGTATATAGCTAGGAGATCATGTTTCTAATGATAAGACCATACTAGGTTTCTTCAAAGAGACTTACCCCCTTTCTATCCAATTCAAGAGCACCTGAAAGAGAGCATTCAAACTAATAGCTATCATTTCAATTTCTCTATGAAATTTCCAATGTATAAACTTACATATGTTTAGTTCTAAACTGGAAATTTTTATGATATTTGGAGTGCATTAGCTAATTTTAGTAATGATACTTTCTGCCTTATGCATCAGCTGGTCCCTTAAAGTTTCTGGAGTGCTTAGTTCTCTTGAAGTTCTTTATGAAGCTTAGTGTGCATATTAACTAAGTTATGGAATGGATGTAGTACATAAATGCATGTAAATGAGTTGGGTATGCTGTATATACATTGTGTGGATGATGTATGGATTAATGGAGTGTAGTTTGAAGTGTGTTTGTGTATTTTTGTCCATATTGGTTCTTATGGTCTGTTTTGAACAGTATGGTGTTTGATGCTTATGTATAGGCTTAAAATCTAGTGGAATGTTTTCCCCATGTGTTTGAAACATGTAGAAAATATCCCATGTTCGTTTTGTACCTAAAAATGAAGTGTATGGATTTTAAGAAATTTTGTATGGGCATTATGGTCACTAGTTGCTCAAATTTGGTACCCTGTACTCCAATAACCATAAATTTGTTTACTTAATGATTTTAGCTGTAAAATTGTGGCTATACTTAGAATACTTTAAGATGAATTTTTCTTTTGAATCACTAGATTTTTTGCCTTATAGCCAAAGTTATTCCATGTCAAAGTTGGCTGATTTTTCTAGGTACTATTCTTATGGTGAATTTTTCCCAGTTGAGTGTAAAATCCATAATGGCAATCCTAGAAGGATTTAAGGTCTCAAACCTATTTCCCTATTAATTCTTTAGTGCATTAAAGGGTCTAAAACCTTTAGGGCACGAGATGACATGGGTAGAATTTGACTTGGACATGGTGTGAAAGTTTGGACACATGAAAAATGGGCACCAATAGCACCAAGTGTGCATACGATTGCACATGCCCTTGGGAATTTTACTCAAATTCCATATTGGCCAAGAATAAAGAATTTGACATTCATCATTTCTTCCAGATGAAATTGTATGTGAGTATGTGTGTGATGGTTGGACCAATATATATATATTTGTATAATGACCAAGAGGGCCACTTAGATAAATATGGTGTGCATGTTCTACATGGCATACAAGACATGTATTGTCTGGGACTTGAGCTCATTAAATTTGATCACTGCATAAAAGCACTTAGAGTGGTAACAGAACTTGGTATCAAAGCATGGCTTGAATTGGAGTTTTATATTGTTACATCATGCGCGCACAAATGTACATACATAGAACTTAGTTGCATTAGTTGCCAGTGTTAAGTACCTAATGTATAGTATATATTGTGGTCTTTGTTTATCATGAAATAGGAACTTGGCTGCTATAAAGAGAGGGGATCATAGACCCCAAAGACCTCCTGGTCAGTAAAGGCAAGGGAATATAAGCGAAGAACCAAGATGGGTTAATCAAGCTAGAGCACAAGTTATGGTGATTCTTGCACCTAAATTGAATATGCCTCAAGTGTTGGTTGAGCTGTAAAGAAACATGGCTCAAATCAATGAAGACTTAGTAAGGTTGCTACAAGCTTAGCAACAAAGAACACATGCAGAACAAGCTATGCCATAGGAGCATAATTAGGAAGCTGCAAGAGAAGCTCTTAGGAACAATGATATAAATAATGTTTCTTCTGATCAAAATGAAATTGAAGAGGATGTTGAAGTAGAAAATGAAGGTAGAAGGCACCTAAAAGCTAGAAGACTTAGGTTTGAGATTAGCCAAGTGTCTAGGGCCAATTATTCAGCTTTTGACCATTCCATAATAAATAAAGCTGAAATGCCTAATAAAAGGAAAGGAAGAAATAGACACAGAGAGTCCATAGAGTTGAGGACCAAGAGGTCTCTGATGATGTCAAATTGTTGGAGAGGTTTCAAGCCCTAAGACCTCTATAATTTGATTGCAGAGATAGACCATAGAAAGCTAAGGAATGGCTAAGATTTATTGAGAAGATGTTTGACGGGATGCATTTGAGCTCCACCAAGAAAGTATTTCTAACTACTTACAACCTTGTAGGTAGTGTAAAGATGTGGTAGAGAAGTGTTAGAGATAGGTATGCTGCCTAGAGAGGTAGAAAAATAGATCATCAGTTGGAGATGACTTGGCCTGAATTTGCAAGGATGATCCATGATGACTATATAAGTGATGCCATCAAAGACCTATCGCAAGCTGATTTTGATGCATTAAAATAAGACAACCTCAATGTTCTGCAATACAAATACAAGTTCAATCAACTTGTGAAATATGCACTACAATACCATGGGTTGGAAGAACTTAAGGCAAAGAGATTTGTTAGAAGCCTAAGACCAGATGTCTGGGGAGCTCTTAGGCCTCTGAGTGCCATTGCCTACCATGATCCTATTTAGAAAGTGTTACTAGTAGAACAAGAAGAGTATTAAAGTAAATGGTTTTCCAGTGGATCAAGAGAGACCAATTAGGCTAGAAAATTGTGGAAACTAATGAAAGGCAAGGACATTGGCAAGGTTGGAAAACCTAGTATGGATAGCAAGGCTAAGAGTAAGTTTGTTGGCACAAGGCACAAAAGATCCAAGAAATTCCATAATAAGAACCCATGTTACTTTGAGAGACAAGCATGTATCAGATGTGGCTCCTTAGATCATTGGATTAAAGACTGCCATTTGGTGCAAAGAAAGGGGAGGAAGAACAATGCTAGAATAGGCCTAATTTGCCAACTACTAGGTACAATCAACCAAGAGGTCCTCTACTAGCACCAAGGCCACAGTGCAAAAAGCTGGAAGAGTATTTTAGCTTGACAAAGGAAAGGAATCTCAACAAGGTGCAATTAGAGGTAACATTTACTTAAATGGTATGCTTGTTAGTGTATTGTTTGATAATGGAGCCTTAGTGTATATTATGGCTAGAAGATTAGTTGAATGTATGAAATTGCATATTGAATTCATGCCTAACATATTATTAATAAGAACAACAGGTAATAAATGTCTTTTCACCAATGAACTAGCTAAGAACTATGAGCTAGAAGTAGGAAAGACTAAAATTATGACTGATTTGCTAGTGCTGAATATTACATAATATAATATTGTTTTGGGTATGAATTGGTTGGCTATGCATGGTATAAAGATTGATTATGGTAAAAGAGAAATCACATTACCTATTGATGAAGTGTATGCATTAGTGAATTCTAATGAATTAATGTATGAAATGTATGGCATGGAACCAAAAGTGTTAGATCAGACTGTTATGATTTTTGAAGATGAATACTATGCATTGAATGATGTTGAAATTGATGAAGTTATTAGGATACCTGTAGTGAAAGACTATCCACAAGTCTTTCCTAATGATCTGCCAGCTTTTCCTCTTCCAAGAAGGATTGAATTTGAGATTAAACTATAAGCTAGAGCTACATCAATATCCATACCTCCTTATAAAATGCAAATCACAGAGATGATTAAGGTCAAGAAATAACTTGATGAACTTCTTGAAAAAGGGTTCATAAGACCAAGTGTGAAAAAGAAGGATGGATCATTCAGATTGTGCACTGATTATGAAAAATTGAATGTTATGACCATCAAGAACAAGTATCCACTCACTGGGATTGAGGATCTATTTTATCAACTCAAGGCAGCAAAGATCTTCTCTAAGATTGATTTGAGATCTTGGTACTTTCAGTTAAGGGTAAAAGAGGATGATATACCCAAGACAGCATTCAAAACAACATATGGACATTATGAGTATATAGTCATGCCTTTTGGCTCGACTAACACCCTTGCTGCATTTATGGACTTAATAAACTATGTGATCAGACCATACTTGGACAAGTTTGCAGTGGTATTCATTGATGACATCCTAGTGTATTCCAAGGATGAAAGTGAACATGAGCATCATTTAAGAATTGTCTTAAACACATTGTTGGACAATCAACTATAAGCTAAATTTTCCAAATGCCAATTCTGGTTAAAGGAAGTATCTTTCCAAGTACACATCATTGATGCACAGGGCCTTAAAGCAAACCCTAAAAAGGTCAAGGCTATGCAAGAGTAGGAAAGACCTAAGACTGCAAAGCAAGCTAGAAGCTTCCTAGGATTATCGAACTGTTATAGGAGATTTGTATCAAAATTGCCCATTATTGCCTCAGTACTTACTCAATTGACCAAGAAGGTCAAAAGTTTAAGTGGACTGAAAAATGTGAAATGAGCTTTCAGGAGCTAAAGAGCAAGTTAATTCAACCTTTAGTGTTAATACTACCTGATCCATATAATCCCTACATCATTTATACAGATGCATCTAGATCAGGGTTACGATGTGTGTTGATGCAAGAAAGGAATGTGATTGCTTATGGATCAAGGCAATTGAGACCCCATGACCAAAATTCCCCTACCCATGGCCTAGAGCCTACTGCAGTATTCTCTAGCTTAAAATAATGGAGGTAATATCTAATGGTAGCTCATTTGTAATATACACTAACCATAAAAGCCTAAAGTAATTATTCACACAGAAAAAGTTCAACATGAGGCAATGAAGATCGTTGGAGTATATTAAACACTATGCTTGTAGCATTGAGTATACTAAGGGCAAAGGTCATCTAGTAGTAGATGCCTTAACTAGGAAGTACACTAGTTTGGTAAACGGTGGATCCTTGGCAGACACTAGTGAAGAGAATAGTTTGCTATGCCTTTAGCATAAGTGTCAACAGTAAAAGTAACACAACTTTGTACATTAACTATTCAGTTTGGGTTCATTGAAGAGATAAGAAATGCATAAGAAGTAGACCAAAATTTGAGGAGGGTTTCAGGGGAAGAAAAAGGGTCACTGTATGAATCTTTTGCCTACAAGCAAGAACTACTACACTTCAGGGATAGAATATATGTGACTAGTGAGCAAGAACTCATAAATGAGATACTTGAGAAAGCTCACACTAGTAAACTAAATATCCACGTTGGAAATGAGAAGATGTACAAAGATTTGAAAACACATTTCTAGTGGCCAAACATGAAAAGGAACATAGCCACATATGTCTCTAAGTGTGCGATAAGCCAAAGGGTGAAGGTAGAGCATCAGAAGCTAGCAGGAACACTTCAAACTTTGTCCATTCGGGTGAGGAAGTGGGGTAACATCAATATGGACTTCTTAACTACATTGCGTATGACTAGAATAAGGCATGACACAATCTAGGTCATTATGGGTAGGTTAAACAAGTGTACTAGCTTCTTGCCAATGAAGATCACATATTCATTGGAAAAGTTGGCACAAATATACATCAAAGAAATAGTAAGATTGAATGGAGTGCCAGATATCCAAGATTTATAACTAGATTTTAGAGTTCTTTTCATAAAGTGCTAGGAACCAAAATCCACCTAAACACTACTTACCACCCTCAGACATACGGACAAACTAAAAGGGTGATTCAGACACTTGAAGACATGCTTAGAAGTTTTGTCTTGGATTTCAAGGGAGATTGGGACCAACATTTACCTTTGGTGGAAATTTCTTACAACAATAGTTATCAAAGCACCATTGTTATGGCACCATATAAAGCCCTTTATCGATGAAGGTGCATGACATCCCATTGTTGGGTGGAAGCCTCAGATTGGCTAGAGTTGGGTTCTGAGATCATTGAAGAAACAATCAACAAAATCAAGAAGATATAGAAAGGTTAAGGATGGCCAATGAAAAAACCACTACTTATGTGGACAAAAGAAGAAGAGAGTTAAAGTTTGAGGTTGATGATAAAGTGTGGCTTAAACTAGCACCAACCAAAGGCACTATCAAATTTAGAAAAAGAAGGAAGTTAGCTCTATGGTACGTTGGTCCTTATGAGATATTGGATAGAGTTCGCAAGGTGGCTTATAAGTTAGCTCTACCATCAAGTATGTCAAGTGTCCATAATGTTTTTTGTATCAGTATGCTTAAGAGGTGTTTATTCAACACAAAGTATACTATAGCAATGGAAGACATATAGTTAAAGCTAAATCAAAAATATGAAGACAAAGCTATAGCTATCTTAGCTAAAGACACCAAAAGGCTAAGGAACAAATTGATTCCCATGGTTAAGATACAATGGTCATACCATTCTAAAAGAGAGGCAACCTAGGAAACTGAAAAGGAAATGTAAGAAAGGTATCCAAACAAGTACCCTGAGCAATGGGCAATAGTGGAGGACCAAAATTTTTAAGTGAGGGAGAAATGTTACCACCTCCAAAAATCTAAGAATTACAATATAAATGCATAATGGTTATAAACCATTATATAGCATAATTTTCGCCATCAAGAATGAAATTTGAGGGGTAAAGTGTATAATCTACACCTCCTTAAAAGATTCACACAATGGTTACTTGGCCCTCAAGCAATCCCTAAAGCACTGCTTGTTTTACAAGTAACCGATGGACTTTATTGTAAGATTTCAAGACTTGAGCACTCAATTGTACTAATTTAAAAGAGATATTTTTTAATGATTTGAATGGTATGGAAACATTTGTTGGGGCTAAATTGCATAAAGGAAGCAAACATTAATTGTTTAAGAACAACTTGGTGTATAAGTGTCCATAAAATAACTAAAGGATGGGATGATCCTTAAAAAGGTCAAATGGGATCACTTTTATCATTTTCCCACCATTTTATGGCTTGTTCATATAGTAAAAAACGTTGGCTAAAGATTAGTAAAAAAATCTTTACTTAAGACATACTTACAATGACCTAAGTGAGGGTTAAGGTTAAGCTAATAAAACCATGGAAATATCTTGATCTCTCTACTTTTCATTGGTCATTTTTAGCCCTCAGTAGCTAGAGTTCCTTCCTTATCTCCTTCATAAGCTTCCATAGCAACCATAGATCAAGCTTTTAAGAAATCACAAAAGAAGGCAATTGGATGCACCAAGAGCAAAAAAAACCTTAGTTTTTACGTTTATTGTGCAACACTTGTTGTATTCGGCATTCATAACCCAAGGTAAGGATTTTATGTTCATGTTTCATGGTTTTTTATTGTCCTAGGATGATGATCAAGCATCCATAAAGCTAAGACAATGCTTGGAAGAAAGCAAAAAGCTAAAGGAACCAAGTATGGGTTAAGGTGGAGTGCATAAACATGGTTTCAACCTTACTGCATTTCATGCACTAAAATGGCAGTGTTTATAAGGGTTTCAAGAGCCCAAGTTGATACTAACTAAGACCAATTAACTTTCTAAGACCAAGCATTAGAGTGAGGAGGGCTACCATAGTGATTACATAATGTTTATTTGATTGTTTATGAACTAACCCTAATGATGTGATACTACCAGCAATGCATTTGATTGTGTTCCATTTTTTTGTGTATTGGATGGCCATATTTTGTATATGTGCTATATTTTTTTATTTCTATGTCTTTGGATTTTAAGTCTGTAGTGATGCTGGCGGCATCGTCGTCATATGACATGCTGACCTAGAGGAAGTACTTCCGGTTTGGGAGTGCCTGCAACACTTAAAAGAATAAGGGTTAGGAGCTCCTCAGAATGTGTTTTCAGGGGAGGAGCCTTCGACGCCCAAGTTAGTATTTGGGGAGTAAGGAGCAAAAAGTGCAGAGCAAAGAGTAGAGGGAATTTAGTGTTAGAGGCTCCTTAACCGTTTTTGTCGTGTCTCCACAAGACCTCTTCGGGAAGCTAGAACCCTTCCGAGTATGGATCTCCTTCGGGGCAGAAGGTCTCCTTTGGCTCAACATTACCACTGAGTGTTGTTAGGTGAGGTCCTTCGGCAGAATGGGGCACCTTTAGAAGATGTTCTCCCTTGCCGAGGATGGGGATATACACTCCCGAAGTTGGTGGGCTCTACCATCTGAGGATGGTTGTGCATGCCCTTTCTGAGGTTGGTCTAATCACTCATCGAGGGTAGTTGAGGTCGGGGCTAGGTCTTGATCGAAGGTGGTCTTTGCCTAGGTGATTAGATCTCGACCACATTGGCCCTTCAGTTGTAGGGTGGTGTTCAGTCCGAGGATGGTAGGGGCTTCCCTTTTTCCCGAGGTTGGTCACATGTGTTCCCCGAGGGTGGTACTCACCAAGCCAATTTGGGAAATCTCCAAGGGCAATAGCCCTTTGCCTATCACATGCCCCCCTCGGGAAGCCAAAGTTGTATCTTTGTTGCTTGAGCTTTTACAAGCGTATCATGGAACTCTTGGAAGGTGGTAGCGGTCTCAACTAGTATGATTAGACTTTTGACTGACCTTCTTCGGAAGAGGGCACTTCTTTGGTTTAAGATGTCTCTTCAAGCTGAGGTAGTCCCGTCATCATTCAAGTGGTACTTCCTCATTTTTGGCCGAGCTTTTGATTTTCCCGAAGTTGTTACTTCGGACAGAAGTGCATATTCCCCTTCTGATTTTTTGTTGCCTCAGTAAATCGTCACATCTTCTTGATCGGATAGACACATCACTTTAGGCTAAGCTTGCATAGGTCTGCTAGCTGTCAGGAGGCGTGCCCTCATTTCCCACATCGGGTGACATGTGTCACCTGGTGATTGGCGAACAGTCACGCCCGTTACGTCAGTCGCATCTCTTCACCTTCGAGGGATCATTATGGCGATGCTTTGCCTGCCCCCTTTGGCCTATATAAACCCTTCCACCTCAATTTTTTCCATGCTTCTGTTCTTTTGCTATCTTTTTGCTCACAAGTTTCCTCTTGTCTCTTTCTTTTCTTCGTGGCGGGGCTAGCGGTGGATCGATTTCCAGTGACACTTGCGGTGGTCTTTTGACGTCCACTGCTTGTTCCGAGCTAGGTCGGTCTCCTTTTTGAAGTCGTACTTTGGTATTTTTTTTGTGTGCCTTCCCAATTCTTTTTCTTTCACCTTCCCGAGGTTAGACTTCTTCTTTCCGAACATGTCTGCTCCCCAAGGTAAAGCCTACCCCATTCCTAAGAGCTAGCTTCCCCTCAACTTTCATCTGAGTTGTGCCACTTTGGAGAAGTTGGATAAGTGGTCAGCTAAATTCTTTCTTCCTTCTTATGCTGTCACTAGGCTACCTAGTCTAGGTATGCCTAGTTATATGAATAATTCAGACAAGGTTACCGTCTTTCGGGCCCAGCTGAAGGCTGGACTTCGGTATCCTCCACCGAAGATGCTTTGTGACTTTTGCCAGTTTCATGGCATAGCCGTGAACCAACTTCCTCCGAACTCCTATTCTTATTTCAATGCCTTCCTTTGCATGTGTGGGGTCTCCAAGATAAATCCCCACTTCATCTTCTTCATGCAATATTATAAACTCCAGCCTATCCCAAATGGTGGGTTCTACTTTTTGCTTCATCGGGGATCTGGGACCAGGAAGTACAAGTTCACCTTTGGGATGAAGGATAGTTGGCGAGGATGGTAGAAGAAGTTCTTCTTTTTGAAGGTCGATGAGTAGTGGAAGCGTGTGTCGACCAAATGGGCCTCGGGGACTTTGGATATAGATGTAGTCGATCCCAAAAAACTGCTAACCTTAGAGTTAGAAGCCCAGTTTGAGGAGTTCAACAGTTGCATTCGGGCTGTCGCAGACTAGGATCCCGAGGTCCTTTCGTGTTCTTTGTACCCCTTTCCCATTAGATGAAACTTCATGACTGGAGAGGTCCTTCGGGAGCTAGGGGTGATCAAGGAACACGTTACCTACCTGAACATGTCGAAGCCTCCTTTCAATGGGAAGAAAGCGTGGCTGGTAATGCTTTTTTGGGGTGAACTCACGTATTCGGTTCTTGAAGAGAGTAAGTTTCTTCCCAGATTTTTTCACATATCTCCTTCTGTACTTACATTGATGTTCTTCTTTTTGCAGAGATGGGTGACAAGTCTGCTGCATTCTACAACTCTATCTTCCTTGGTCAGGCCGAGAAGGGGGAGCAACAGAGGAAGAAGTTAGCGCCGAGGAGAAAGAAGGCGCCTGGGTGATCATCTTTGGCCCCGAAGTCGAAGAAGATGAAGGATGACTATCTTCCCCCTCCGTCCGACGGTGATGTGGAGGTACAGGACCCAACCTCTGTTCACACCAACCATCCTTTGGAGCCGGCCATCTACTCAACTCCCCTCAGTCCCAATATTGCGGTGGAGACCTTGGGGACCTCGGTTGGGGGATTTTCAGATGAGGAGCTTGAGTATCGCCAAAGGAGGAAAGGCAAGCACATTCCTGCTGAGGTCTTCGAGGTCAGTGACTCCGAGGGAGATGACGCCGAGCTTCCACCAGGTTTATCCCTTAGCCATCCTTCTATGAGTTTGGGAATTTTTGGTATTTTAGGTCTTAAAGATGAATGGCTAAAGGATAACGTTCTAATGGAAGTTTGGCGTGATGTTGCAAGTGAAGAAGTGTTAGCTCCTTAGGTGGAGGATCACGCCTAAAAGAGGGCCCTTTAGGACGCCAAAATCCCGAGGGGAAAGGTTTTGATGGAGCTGTTCTGGACTTTCAAGGAGGACATGAACTTGTTCTCCGACGATAGCCAGAGGATGGCTCCATAGATGGCGAAGGGCGTCATCACAGATGCCACTTTTCAGTCCCTAACTGAGGAGTGTCCAAACAAAGAGATCCTCACCGCGAGGATGAGTGAGTAGGCTACCTAGGTAAACCCCTACCCTTTAATAATTAGGAATTTTTTGTGCTGTTGTTGCCCTTTGTTCCTTATTCGGGGTCTTTCCATTTATAGCTCTTAGCGTATACTAGGTACCTTCGAGCTTGGGCAGCCAAACAATCTTTGGTCTGACGAGGCCTTAGCAAAGGCCAATGAGCTTTTTTCCACCTCTGTCATCAAGTACGGTGAGCTTAATAAAATTGCCAAGGAGGATCTGGCTAACCTTCGCGAGGAGATGCTTAAAAATTCAAGGGGCGCTTATTTCAGACTTTTCCACGAAGATCTCAGACCTCTGTGCAAAGGTGATAGCTCTGACCTTGGCCAATGAGGTTTTTCAAGAGGAGAAGAAGGACGTCGCTGCTGAAGATGTGAAGGCATTCGACATCAACTCTAAACTTCAGGCTGAGGTCGATAAGCTAAAGAAGGAGGGAAGAAGAAGTTGGAGAAGGAGGTCGTGGAGCTCAGGAAAGAACTGGCGGATTTGGACACGGAGAAGACTAAGTCCGACCAGGCTACTAAGAGTTCTTATCAGGACGGTTTTTGCCAGCCATGTCACCAAGTTCTGTCCAGATTTCCCAACCTTGACCTCTCCTTTTTGGCGGCCGTGGACATCCCCGAAGGACCATCTTGGTAGTGGTCGAGGGCAGAGTTCCTCAATCTTCCTGCTATTCCTCCTTCGGCACCTAGAGTTGCTGCCACAAAAAGATACTCCGAAGGTGGAGATGCCAAAGATGCTGAAGAGCCGGTAGATGCCCAGGATCCCGAATAGGCCTCTTTTTTCTTCTTTTTCTTTTCTAATCCATCCTTTGTACTTTATCATAGTGTTAATGGACTATCTTTGGACTCGAAGGGTGTTGTGGCCATATTCGGTTAATACCCCTTCGAAAAAACATCATCCACTGCAGAACTTAACCCATGTTCAAATCAGTCAAGTGCCTTTTACGCCGATCACATTTGATCAATGTCTTTCGGAAAAAGTTACCCTTCGTTCATACCCACATTCGGGCAACCACCTTTGACATGCTTAGCATTCTTTCATTTTTGTAAATTTTTCTACATTCCAATCATCCACTTTAGGAAATACTCTCCTTTAGGAACAATATTCGGGCGAACGAAATATTCATCTTCGGAAGTAACCATCTTCAGTTAAACCTCCTTGGTGTTTTTGCACGAGTTTCTACTTGGAAACTTTTCTAAGTGTGGATTTAGGCACTTTTAGGGGATGAGTGCCTCCGATCATCATCCGTCGGAGGCAACTATGTTTGGTTGCGCATCTTCGGCGCAACTTGACCTCTGTGCCGTAGTTTACCCCTTTTTCATCAACCATGTTCGGTTGGCATAATTCGGTGAAGGCTGACCATTTCCATGAGTTTACCCCTTCGGCATGACCATGTTCGGTCTTCCCCCTCGGAATCGGGCATTTTGGATTTTCTCGTTTGGAAATGAACATGTTCGGTCAAAAATGCCTTCGGTAAAAAATGGAAATAGTTTCACATAGGCATTTTCAGAAAAAACCTCATTCGGATTTTACCCCATGTTCGGTCAGTCACCCTTGGGGAGAATTGTACAAATTTTCCCTTAGAAAAATTTCTAAGTGTAGAATTTTTTCAAAGAATCTAAATGCCATGCATTTTTCAATTTTACTCATTCGGTATCGCCAAGCTTGTAGAATGTAGGACGAACTTCTTCGAGGACCAAATAGGGTCTGTCCCAATTTGCCCGAAGTACTCCATGGGTGGTCTTTGTGCTTCAAACTCAACTCTTCGGAGAATGAGGTCCCCTATTTTGATCCATTTCCGTTTGACATGCAAGTTTGTAGCGACGGCTACTCTTTGTTGAAAGGTTTTCTTCTGAGTTTGGCCATCTCTCTATGCTCGTCAATTAGGTCCAACTTGGTCCTTAAACCGGGGTTATTCCCTTTTTCATCGAACACCTGTATCCTTAAGGATGACTGTACGACCTCAACAGGAATAATGGCCTCCGCACCTAACACGAGTAAGAAGGGTGTTTCACCTGTGGCCCTTCTCGAAATGGTTCGGTAGCTCCATAGCACGCTCGAAAGCTCTCCTAGCCATTTTCCCTTTGCTTTTTTCAACTTCTTTTTCAGACCATCTTTCATTGTTCTATTGGACACTTCAACTTGTCCATTGCTCTGAGGATGGGCCACCAGAGCGAAGTGCATTTTAATTCCGAGGTCAGTTATGAATTCCTGGAACCCTTTATTAGTCAATTGGGAACCATTATCGACTACTATCACCCTCGGAATGCCGAATCTGCACATGATGCTTTCCAGACAAATCTTTGTATGTCCTTCACCGATATTGCTGCTAAAGGCTCTGCCTCAATCCATTAGGTGAAGTAGTCTACTGCGGCTACACAAAATTTCACTCCTCCGATAGTAGTCAGGAGAGGCCTGATGAGGTCGATACCCCATACGGCGAAGGGGCAAGGGTAGTTTGCCGAAGTTATGACCTCTAAGGGTAGTCTCTAGATAGAAGCATGTCTTTGGCAATTGCCGCACTTTTGGACGAACTGCCTCACGTCCTCCCTAAAAGTAGGCCAGAAATATCCTTGTCGGAGTCCGGCAAGGGCATCGGTTCCTCTGTGCGAACCATACGCTCCCTCATGGACTTATTTGAGGATCACTTCAACATCCTCTTCACTGATACACCTATGCAATGGAGTTGCATACCCTTACCGGTACAACTTCTCCTCAATCAGGAAGTATCTTCCTAAATGCTTTCGCATTTTGGCTGCTTCGAGAGGGTCCTCGAGGAGTTCCGAGGTTATGAGGTATTTTTTTATAGTTGTTACGCACATTACTGCTATACTCGACTGATGTAGTACCTTACTAGACTATTTTGATTTAGATAAAGTGTTGGCCTCTATATTATCTCATCGAGGTACATTTTCTATATGCACCGTGTCAAACTCTTGGATGAGCTTCTTGACAAGGTCATGGTATTTTTCCAAGTTTGGGTCCTTTGTGCGTAGTCCCCAGCCATTTGTTACACTACCAACTGAGAATCCCTGTGAGCCCTTAAGCTCCTTACACCAACTCTTTTTGCCAACCGCAAGCCTGCTATATGGGCTTTATATTCGGTGACATTGTTGGTGACGTTGAATCTGAAGTTGATAGCCTTCATGGCTTCCATCCCTTCGGGACCGCGGAGGATTACTCCAGCTCCTTGGTGTTCGGAGCCGGAGGCTCCATCGACAAAGAGTGTCCACTTAGGTTCATCCTTTATGAGGTCTTCCAGAGTATCTTTAGTTTTTGGGACCTCGGCTATGAAGTCTGCCAATGCTTGGGCCTTTATGGCCTTTCCCAGCTCATAGGTGATGTCGTATTCACCAAGCTCAATCCTCCACTTTGATAGTCTTCCTAAAACATCTACCTTCCTCATGACATCCCGAAGAGGTAGGTTGCTTCAGACAATAACAAGATGTCCTTAGAAGTAAGGTCACAGCCTTCTACTTGCCAATACTAAGGCATAGATGGCCTTTTGTAGAAGCAGGTACCTGACTTTGGCACCATGTAGGGACTTACTTACATAGTATACTGGCCATTTCTTTCCTCCCTCTTCCTTTACAAGCACCGAACTGACCGCTTTTTTACTGATGACGAGGTAAAGGATGAAATGTTCTCCTTCCCTCCGCTGCCGGAGTGTCGGCAAACGGGTTAGGTAGCTTTTGAGCTCATCCTAGGCCTTTTGGCAATCTTCATTCCAAGGATGCTCCTCGGATCCGAAGGTACCCTCATTGTTTGCTACTTTGGTGAGCACCTTGAAGAAGGGTCGGCACCGATCCCCATATCTGGAGATAAATCTACTGAGGGAAGTGATTCTCCCAGTCAGCCTTTGCACGTCCTTGGTTGTCCTGGGAGTTTGAAGTCCTAGCAATGCCTTAACTTTTTCTGGGTTGGCATCGAGACCTTTTTTCGATACTATGAATCCAAGGAACTTGCCCGCATTCATCCTGAACACGCACTTTTTCGGGCTGAGATGGATTCTGAATTCCCAAAGTCGGTAGAATGTTTCCTTTAAGTCTAAGATATGACTACTAGGCAGTTTTCTCTTAACTATCATATCATCGACATATACTTCCATATTCCTCTCGATTTGGGTGTCAAATACCCTGTTCATCAGCCTTTGGTACGTGGCCGCTACATTCTTCAGACCGAAGGGCATTCTGACAAAGCAGTAGGTACCGACTTCAGTGATGAAGACGATTTTCTCCTCATCTCCAAGATCCATCCGAATTTGGTGGTATCCACTGAAGGCATAAAGATAGCTGAGCAGACCGTATTCATTGGTGGAGTCCACCAATTGATCTATTAGTGGCAAAGGATATAAATCTTTATGCCAGGCATCATTTACATTTCGGAAGTCGATGCACATTCGGAGTTTATTACTCCCTTCTTTTGTAGCAATGACAACATTGCTAAGCCATTCGGGGTACTTCACGTCTCTTATTACGCCTGCTTCTATTAATCGTTGGACTTTGGTTCTGATGAAGCTGTTCTTATGCGCCGAGAGGCTTCGATTTTTTTGTCGAACAGGCTTCACCTCTGGTTGCACTTTAAGGCTATGTTGGATTATGTGAGAGTTTATCCCAGGCATGTCTTTCGGGGAGTAGGCAAACAGATTTTTGTTCATTAACACAAAAGATACAAGCTTTTCCTTGTCACCTTCGTCCAGTTGCTTCGCCACTCAGGTACTTCAGCCTGGGACAAGTTCTACATCCTCTGTTTCTATTTTTTTGAGGTCACCTGCTCCTTCCCCCATTGCCTCCTCTTCGAGCATGGTCTTTTCTTCCTAAGTCTGTGCATGGATCTTCATTGGGCTTTGTCTTGCTTTCACGAAGACTTTCCTCTCTTCGGCTTGGTCAATGAATATCTTAGAGTCCCCGCCCTTCGTAGCAATGGAGACAATCAAGTACTTCACATCTGAATGGATGTGGATATTCCCCTGCTTCTGCCTCCCGAGGATGGCATTGTATGATGAAGGGACATCTATGACGATGAACCTTGTCTTGTGAAAGTGAAGAGCTCTTCCTTCTTCTCAGACGAAGTTCCTCTTAACATCAGAGGTAGGTCGATCCAGCCGAGGACAGGGAGTTTGGATGGCCCTACCTCGAAGGTAAGGGAGGTGATAGGTTTGAGGTCAATTTTTAAATGCCCAAATTCGGCAGCAGATGAGAGAATAGTACGTCAGCGTTAGAGCCATCATCGAGGAGTACTCTTTTGACATCCGAACTCGCTATCCTTTCCATGATTAGGAGTGGGTCGTCATGAGGGAACATCACTGTAGATCCATTTTTTCGAACAAGCTTGTTTGACTGGTTACCAAACTCCATCATCGAGAATTCCCATATTTTTCTCTTCCTCTCGGCCAATGGTATCCCAGTGGTGATCGTTTGAATCACTGCCGCCGAAAGTGGTGAATTCTTTCTAGGACTTCGGTTCTGACATCTGTCAAAATTGTAGTCCTCATTTTCTGCTTTTCTTTCTTCCTCCCTCCTCCCCTTTGCGGAGGGCATCCACAAGTAACACCGAAGTTGGCCCTGCTTTATTAAATACTCAATGTACTTCCTCAGCTGGAAGCAATCCTTAGTGTCATGCCCATGGTCCTGATGGAACAGGCAGAGCTTCTACATGTTTTTCTTGTTTTCCGAGGTCATGGCCTTTGGACATTGAATAGAGCTCTTTTGCCTTTCCATGGCCAGCAGTATGTTTGTTCTTGTGGTGTTCTAGGGGTCAACGTCATTGCCTTCTTGCCCTTTTGTTTCTGTGGTCTACCCCCAGCCTCAGCTGGATACCAAGGTTGATGGCTTAGACCCTCGGAGCGAATATGGTCAGACTTTGGCCATCCCATCCTTAGTTTCTCAGCTGTCATGTGTTGTTTCGCCCTTCGGTAGAATTCTTCGAGGGTGTCCGGGGGTCTTCGGAGAACTCGTAAAAAAGCTGTGAGTCCCTTCGAAGTCCCCTGATCATTGCGAGGATACGGATTTTGGGGCGAAAGTCTGGCACACTTCGGGCTTCCTGATTAAACCGCTCGACATAGTCGCGAATGGTTTCCCCGTTCCTTTACACTATGTCAAACATCTGGACAGGCATCTTCACCGTCGGCCTACCTACGATGAACTGCTGAGTGAATGCGGTGGACAACTCCTGGAAACCCACTATGGTTCTAGGGGCTAGGGAGTTACACCACGTAGTCGCCGGCCCTGAGAGGGTGACCTCAAAGCACTTGCAGATGGTGGCACTATCAGCACCATGCAGCACCATGCTACGTTTATACTTCGTGAGGTGGGCTTGGGGATCATTGCGCCCATCGTACGTTTCCAAGCGTGGTTCTCGGAAGTCACTTGGCATAGGTGCCTCAACCACTGCACGGATGAAGGGTGACTCTTCTCTGTTAACACCCAATTTCGTCCGGGCACTGACTTTTGCTTACGTTCTAGATTAGGAAAATTAGTTTAGGAGCATTTTGGTTTTACAGGGGCAGTTTGGTCTTTTTAGGTGTTGTTGATTTTTTTTTAGTTTAAAGTGTTTATTTAGGGTAGGAATAGGAATTAATTTAGTTTAGGTACTAATTCGACATCTTAAAGGTCTTGTAGGGTCAATTTGGGCAAAAACAAAAGTTTGGGAGGAAACTGGGATTTTTAGAAGGTTTTGAGAAAAATTCAAAAATTTGTGGCAAATTTGTCAATTTTAGAGAGTTTTAGCTAAATCTGGCGATTTTATGAAATTCTAGGGAAAATCTGGTTATTTTTGCAAAGTTTTGGGCTAATCTGACAAATCCTAGAAGTTTTGGGTCAAATTGGAATTTGCATAGAATTTAGGGCAGAATAGTCAAATGGAGAGTTTTGTTAGACTTAAACTGGGATTTTATCAGATTATATCCTAATCTCCTCAAATTGAATTTCGATCAAGTTTAAACTCTGCAAAATCTAGCTAATCTCGCCTAGCCTCTCTTAGTATAAGTATGGACCATTAATTGATGAAAATGGGGAGAAAAACCGAAAACCCTAAGCTTCTAGTGAAAAAAGGTTAAACAACAGTCTTAGCCGCAAGTCTCTCCTCCTTGGTTCCCAGAAACCCCAAGCTTCCTCCCTCGCCGCCGTCACCCCTGTCCCCCTCTACAACCGACATTTC
The DNA here is from genome assembly GCA_005392925.1 of Aquilaria sinensis. Taxonomy (NCBI): domain Eukaryota; kingdom Viridiplantae; phylum Streptophyta; class Magnoliopsida; order Malvales; family Thymelaeaceae; genus Aquilaria; species Aquilaria sinensis. The sequence goes on along the minus strand of SMDT01000265.1, from coordinate 122,364 downwards.
ATGTTCCCTTTTTCCAGTCGATGCTTCGCCTCCTCAATCGCTGGCACTTTAGCTTCCCAGCTATGCCACCGCCGCCCTCCACGTTGTGCCAGCTGCAGCCGTCTTCGAAAGTCTCCCGCACCCGTTCGCTCCAAGCCTTGTCGTCGTCGTTCCCCCCTTGAGGTCGCCACATCGTCGCCGAGTGGAGCCCAAGTGGCCTCCCCCTCTATCGTCGTCGGAGGAACGTCGAATCGGAGGAGACCTGCTTTCAACCCGTGAACCCGATCTGATTTTGACCCGTCTGACCCAGTCAACTCCTTTTGGGTATAACTTTAACTTAGTCCTCAAACTTTCTATTTCGTTCCTATAAGCCACTAACTTTTCTTTTTGTTTCAGAACAGTCGCTGACAGCAAATTTATTTCTTTGTTTCTTTCTTTCTTTGTTTGTTTAGCCATGCATTAGATTTAACCATTAAATTCACATAAGGATGTAACTTAGGATATTTATTTATTTATTTATTTTTATTTTATCTCTTTGTTTCTCTTTTATTTCCTGTTAAGTTTCCTTAGAATAGTCTCATCTTATTTTTATTTTGATTTACATAATGCATCTTAAAATTTGATAACACACAAAAGAATTATTTGTTATGCTAGATAATTTAAATTCTTAGAAATTAGAAAGAGATTAAATTAAGGCAAATTACAAGAAATTTAATAGACCTTCAAATCCTTGTTCTTGGTGATTTGATAAAATCTCGAGACGATCATTCGTTCAAATCCGATTGGTCTAATAAGACTCACGGCCTAGAACAAGATGTTCCTTTTAAATTCTTGGTGGATTTGATAAAGTTCTGAGATTTCAAGGATGTCTAGGATTCCATATCCGGTTGTCTGATAAGATTCACAGTTTGGAATTAAATGAATTAAAATTCATTAAAATATTTTTTCAATTGAAGATTAGGTTAAGAATCAAAGATTTAAGAAAAGGTAAAACTGAACCCCATGGTACTAATTTCCGAGCGCTTTAATAAGGTTATTTTAGCGTAACCGACTCACAATCTTAGAATCTCTCACAGACCATAATAGGTATCCAATCGACCTAGGAAAACTGATTGGTGGTGATTCCTAAAAATCACTTTGCTACAGCTTGACGACTCCACTGGGGGCGAGTCTAGCTATAAAAAAGGGTTTAGTTTTGCTCTTTTTCTTTCTTGTTTGTCTCTTAACATATTGATGTGATGTGTTGTGTATTTTTTTAGGTTGTTACACGCACACACCTCAGCATGCATAATGAGCTCGATACCCAAGCACACTCCAACCAAATTTTTCAAAACACCTGGGGTATGCTAGTCGTGTGAGACAATAGTCTCTATGCTTTCTCTAATCCGTAGTAGTAAGTAGTGTTGCCCGAGTGTGACGATAGTCACCCCATGGGACCATGAAAACTACAACTCGAATTAATCCTTCCTCACGTAACCCTTGTGGGTGAGGAATTGGGCCTTTTCTAATCCAATAAGACTTAGCAAAAGGGATTCGAGAACCAACCTATAACCTTTCTTTCAAAACCTACCTACGCATATAACAGTCATAGATCTATCCACAAGGACTTCCATAACAAAACACATATTATTTAGTTGACCCGCTTCATTGTTTTTATAACTGGCTTGTGCTTTTACACTAGTGTTGCTAACTCTTTTGTCATCTGACCATTTTTATTGCTTTAATCATATGTTTTCTCTCTCTATAACTCCGGTGGCTCATACATTATTTTTCCATATCAATTCTATTCTAACTTGTTACTAATCTCACTTTTCATTTGTTGATTTGATTAATTTTTTCAAGCATACTTTCCCCTTCATGCATCAAAATCACACATCAAATTATACTAACTATTGTCCTTCTTATGTCAGCAAGAAGTGCTAAAGTTCCACAATAGGAAACAATCAAGCTCACTTATTGCATGCATGCATTACATCAATCACGTGCATATAAAATCTGATAAAAGTGTCTCATTTTAAAAATGGTAAAAGATTGGTACTCAACATCCATATTCAACTCGGTTGCAAACAAGACTCATGGCGGAACAACTCAAAGGATGCTTCACTGACATCGAGTCAAAGATCGAGAGTATGGCAGAACAGATGAGGCTGTTGATGGAGTTGATCAAAGGGAAAATGATCCAAACCCCCATCAAAGACTCACAGGATTCTACCTACCCTCCAGGGTTCACCCCGCAATGGTCCCCAATTCAAGAAATGCCTTTTCAAGACTCAGGTCCATCTAACGGTATTCACTTTAGGCACAATCCTGTCTACGTAGGAAGGAAGACACTAGCAAAAGAAGAAGACGATGCTTAGAAGCTTGAAACTATAGAGAAGAGGCTCTGAGCTATTGAAGGGGGCACTATATTTGGATCTCTCTCTATGGATGACCTTTGCTTGGTGCCTGATGTGGTAATTCCTTCAGATTTCAAGGTGCCGGATTTCTTGAAGTATGATGGAACAAGTTGCCCTATCATTCACATCACGTTGTTCTTGAGAAAGATACAACCACTCAAAAAGGATGAAAAGGTATGGATGGCTCTTTTTCAAGAGAGTCTTACAAAATCTGCATTATAATGGTATCTTAGTCAAGGTCCAAAAAATATCAAGACGTGGAATGACCTTGCTCAAGCTTTCATCAACAATTACAAGCATGTTATGGACTTGGCTCCTGATCGCCAAACTCTTCAGAATATGGAAAAGAAGAAACAAGAATGCTTTAAGGAGTATGCTCAAAGATGGAGAGACTTGGCAGCACAAGTTCGACCACCTATGATAGAAAGAGAAATGATCATTCTTTTTATCCAAACATTGAAATGACCATTTTATGAAAAACTAGTTGGGAACACTCCGAGTAGCTTTTCAGATATGGTGTTGTCTGGAGAAAGGATTGAATTTGGAATCAAAACAGGAAAGCTGGTCAATTATTCAATTGGGGGATCTTTCAATGAAAGAAGCAGATCTATCCAAAACATTATCTCCAAGTCCTATGGTACAACACCACTCACATTACAGACGAAAGGATATCCTTTTGAGGCGGTAACCTTCAAGGCTCCCTCATTAGTACCACATACCACCCATAGGAAGAAAGCTACTAAAGTTGATTCAATTTCCACAAGCTACACTGAGCTACTCCCTAAGCTGATAGAGTCAAACCTGCTATCACCCATCCAACAGCAGCAAAGATCAAGCGGCCTTCTCTTCCAAGTTGGTATGACCCAAATGCCAAATGTGATTACCATATAGGCTCAATTGGGCATTCAATTGAAAATTGTGTGGCATTGAAACTCAAGGTTCAACAGTTGATCGATTCCAAATTGCTAGATCCCGATGTGATGGGTAATTGAAAGTGAAGATTTTAAGCTGGAATTACATTGATTTTGGAAAGGCTCCAAGTTAGATCCAACCTGGCAGTCCGCACACACTTTTAAATGACAGGGAATCCTTTTGAGTAAACTTGTATCTTTGAGAGCTTGCCAAAGTAATTTAATAGTAAAAATCTCCTAGATTTAGTCCAGAATCTAGGGTGTAGTCTTTCTTAAATGGACACCTATTATTCTTTTCTTGTCCAATAAGAAGATGTAATGTGTGCATTCCACCACTTTTTACATCTATCTCACACTCTTTGCCATTACACCATTCATTTTACCACATTGCAATCATGTTTCTCTTTCATAAACGTGACAATACTACTTATGGGTGGAAATGAAAGTTAAGGAAGACTTGATGGTAGTGATCTTGAAAGTGCTGCAAAATCTAGTAAGAAGGATCTTAAATGTTGCACCTCAACTCTCAAAAGGAAGTTTGCAGTGGTTATCAGGATCCTTGTAAGAAGTCATTGGTTAGCTTCCAAATAAGGTAGCTATCATATTAAATGGCTTGGGTGGCTTCCCAATTCTCATGAATGCTCAACATAAGAAAAGATTCTTAGTTCTCCACAATGTAGATTCCAAAAAGGAAAGAAGTTCATCCCTTCCATCAAAAGGCAACAAAGGAAAATTCAAAAGAAAGGAAAAAAAAAAGACTGAGAGCAAGCATGAGCAAGTAAGGCCACTTGAGTCATCTTACTTCAAGAGGGCTATCAAGCACATCACAATCATAGCTCTCAAAAGAAAAAAGACAAAACAAAAGAAAAGGGCTCCAGCTAAAGCAAAAGAAAGAAAAGAAATGAAAAAAAGAAAAAGAAAAAGAAAAGTGAGCTATGGATTCTAGACTAAAAACCTGCAAAGGCGATTTAGAAGATAGAAGCAACATTCAAAGCAAGAGTTCATACAGATTATGAGAGTTGGGGGGCAACAAATAAGGTCTAACTTTCTGGAAAATGTAGTAAGTTTGAGGTCGCTGCTATTAAGTTTTTCAAGGCAATCAAATTTGCTCACGAGTGGCATTAAAAGACCCTTCTTTCACACCACTCAAACTTAACTTTCCTCAACCTAACATTTGCCTCTCAATATCATTCTCATTCAGTTAAAAGTCTATCATTGTAAAAGCTGTTTGTACCTTTTTACCTTGTACATTTTATGTCTTTGAGTTGGAAAGGGGAAGAATAACAGGATATTTTAATCAAAAGAAAGATCGTAAGTTATTTTGTCAAGCTTTGCAAATTGATGAAAGTTTTTCTTTAAGGCCAAACCATTATTCATCAATGTGTGTGGACTTAAAAGTGGGGAGATAGCTTGAGACTTTCTTTAAGGAGATGTGGTTCTTGCAAGAGAAATTCGCTATCAAGTGCCATCATGAAGGTCTAGAAATGCATGATCTTAATAAATCAAATGGAGATGATACCTTCATCCACATAGATACCATATTCAATGGGGCCAAAGTAATCTCTACGAAGTGCAAGGAGAGTACTACCAGCAAAAAAGCTCAATAGACAAGGGGGCAAGTTTTATGGATCAGAAATTGAGTCCAAGGAAGAGCAATCATTCAGACTATAACATGGGGATGAGGAAGCATTGGAACGGCCACAAGAAAATGAGGGGGACAATGAAAGATTGAAAGTTGAGCCTTCAGATAGTATGAAATCCATGGTGAGGTAAGAAGGAGTTTGAAATACCTCAAGCAAAAGAATCACAAGAGGTAATGTTGAAGGAAACATAGAATTCACTCATGCATCATGGCTTTCATCTAACTCATTCTAAAAATGCAAAACATGCATCATGAGCATCATCACATCATTTCCATCATGCTTTTATCACAAGCAGGTGTCAATAAAGCTTGGTGCGAACATCAAAAGAAGAATTTAGTCCAAGCACATTAAGGGGAGACATTTGGACAAGGGAAAAAGAGAGAGTGTTTCAATCGCTTCACATCTGCCAAGAGTTAGAGGCTACAATTTCTCGATATCATCCGAGTGAAGGAAGTTTTACGATCTAGGTAAGTTCACATAAATTGAGATCAAATGACATTTGAGTTAAACCGACGTTCGAAAGAGAGGATAATTCTCTTCCTCGTAGCTTGGGTTAAACCGAGGTTTTAAATGAGAAAGGTTTTTCTGCCTCATCACATCTAAAGGAAAGCTAAACTGAGGTTCCAAAGAGAAGATAATTCTCTTCCCCGTAACTTAGGCCAAACCGAGGTTCTAAATGAGAAAGGTTTCTTTACCTCGTCACATCTAAAGGAAAGCTAAACCGAAGTTCCAAAGAGATGGTAACTTGCTTCCTCGTAACTTAGGCCAAACTAAGGTTCTAAATGAGAAGGGTTTCTCTACCTCGTAACATTTAAAGGAAAGCTAGACCGAGGTTCCAAAGAGATGGGAACTTTCTTCCTCATAACTTAGGTTAAACAGAGGTTTTAAATGAGAAAGATTTCTCTACCTCATCACATTCAAAGAACAGCAAAAGCCAAGGTTCCAAAGATAAGGTAATTCTCTTCCTCGTGATTCAAGTCAAACAGAGGTTTTTAAACGAGAAAGGTTTCTCTACCTCATCACATCTAAAATAAAGATAATCCAAGTTTTCAAAAGCAAAGTCATTCTTTTTCTCTTAGTATGGGATAAATAAAAGGTGGTAAAAAGAGGGTTCTTTACCTTAAAGGTTTTCAGAGGTTGTAAAGAGATGGGGTGCTCTACCTCAAAGGAATTTAGAGGTGGTAAACAGTCAGGGTGCTTTACCTCAAGCATTTAGAGGCGGTAAAGAGACAGGGTTCTCTACATCAAAAGTCATCAGAGGTGGTAAAGATTCAGGGTGCTCTACCTCAAAGGAATTTAGAGATGGTAAAGAGTCAGGGTGCTCTACCTCAAAAGTCATCAGGGGTAGTAAAGAGTCAGGGTGCTCTACGTTAAAGGAATTTGGAGGTGGTAAAGAGCTGGGGTACTCTTCCTCAAAGAAATTTAGAGCTTGTAAAGAGACAGTGTTCTCTACCTCTAAGGTGACAAGAGGTGGTAAAGAGAGGGTTCTCTACCTCTTAGACCATGGCGAGAGAGAGTTCTCTACCAAAGTTAAAATTGAGAGAAAAGTTTCTCTCTTCTATAGAAAGGTTTCTATAGAGACAAGGGTGAGGAAGGTTCCTTAATCCATCAAGAAAAGAGGAAAGAGTTTTCCTCTTAGGTTTGGATGCAATAGGAAGGTTCTTATTGCGAAAAGCCTTGGAAAGTTCCTAGACTTGGTAAACGGGGAGGAAAACGTTTTTCCCCTTAAATTCTTAGATGATAGGAAGGTTTTTAGCGTAGAGGTACTATTTTCTTCACAAGGAAGAAAATGGTTTTTCTTCTTAGGTTTGGAAGAATAGGAAGGTTCTTATTGCAAAAGCTTAGGAGAGTTCCTAAGCCTGATAGACAATGAGGAAAAAGTTTTCTTCCATAAATTCTTTGGTTATAGGAAGGTAACAAGGAAGGTTCCTTAGTTGGGTTTCGGGAGCCAAACAGCGCAGTGAAATTTAACCGAAACCCGGTCAAGGATCCAAGTGAAACGGGGTAAACCGGGTGTTCGAAAATTTTCATACCTAATTTTCGGTTGAGATCTCTCACTCAACTGTAGAGTCGAATCACAAAACCTTGAACAGTTGACGTGTTCAAGCTCTCTATGGTATCCACACGAGCCTTTCGGGATCACCACGCTTCCACCACCATCCTCAGTAGATGCGTTTCTCTTGCGCTCGCAGTGCTAGCTTACGTCCTTCAACAAGGAATTGCAAGAAAAGAGTGTTCAGCTGGAACTTTCAAAACTCTGGCTTACTGTCCTTTTGGGGGCCAGAAGGCTAGGGCAAGGAGACCTGTGAATTTCTCACTTAAAAGTTGTATTTATAGTGAGACTCAACTTCCAGCCTAATGGGTTTCAAAGCCCTAATCCAATTAGGTTTCTAATTTCAGGGCTTAATAATGGCTCAACTCTTGGTCAAATTATTAATGCGAAATTAAAGTGAAACCACTAACCCAAATAATTAGCCCATGCACTCTAATGATCCAAATTGCTCCATGTGTGCGACCCAATAGGCTCTTATCACGTTGGCAATGATCATAAATCACATTTATGATCATAAGCAATGAGCGGTGTCTAGCAACACATCATTGCTACCCAAGTGACAAAATTGTCGATGATTTGACTATACCTTTATGATCATCACCGATATATGCCATTGTCCCTTTGTCCAAGATATCAAGACTAAGCACGAGACATGGAATGTGTCACTCTCGTATAGCCCAATCTTTGGTTTCTTGATTATCAAGTAGACTAACTTAAACTGATGACATTGATATCGCATATCAACTCATCCGAGCATGGCCATGCATTTTCTAAGTCTCACTCTATCAAGGGGCCCGAAGATATCGCTCCTGTTACATAGGAGGGACAAATCCCATCTTGATCATACAAATCCCTCCGCATGATATGTGACATACCCAATGACCTCCTTCAAGTTCACTCAGTTACGAGCAACAAAGGAAAGTATCAAAGTATGTGACTCACATGTAGGGAACCTTGATGATCTTAGGTCGAAGGACTACATATACCCTGATCACTATGGGAATCACTTATGACACTCATATAACGATCCATGTAGTGTTCTCATGGTGGGTCGGTCCAGTACACAAGTTCTCCAACTTGTACCCATATGTAGACTACATATCTCATATTAGTCTCCACATATGCTAGTCGTTATGTATTATTGCAACCCGTTCCACAATAATACTAGACCAGGGACTTTTAAGAATATCATTATTCTAGGGTTACAATTATGTTTGTTAAGTTACGCAGGAACAAAACAACAAACATAATTGCTGGATTAATGCCTTAATAAAATATCATGACTCAATGTGCAAAAAATACAATCATCTCATGATTGGCTTTTGGGCACAACACTAACATCTTCGACCTTTTAAAATTCACTCGTTTTGTGGAATTTCTCACTTTCAAGATTCACTCATTTCATGGAATCTTCGGCTTTTTGAAATTCACTCATTTTGTGGAATTTCTCACTTTCAAGATCCACTCATTTCGTGGAATCTTCAGCTTTTTGAGATTCACTCATTTCATGGAATTTCAAGTTTTTTTGCATTCACCCATTTGGAAAATTCACTCTTGATGAAATTTTCTAAGTCTGGTTGTTTTCTTAGAAATTTTTGCTTGAGATAACAAGGAGGGCTCCTATATCTCAATACCAAAGCTAAATTGAGGCTCCAAAGAGAAAATAATTCTCTTCCTCGTGATTCAAGTCAAACAGAGGTTTTTAAACGAGAAAGGTTTCTTTACCTCATCACATCTAAAACAAAGATAATCCAAGTTTTCAAAAGCAAAGTCATTCCTTTTCTTATAGTATGGGATAAATCAGAGGTGGTAAAGTGTCAAGTTGCTCTTCCCCAAAGGAATTTAGAGGTGGTAAAGAGTCAGGGTGCTCTACCTCAAAGGAAAATAGAGGTGGTAAAGAGTCAGGGTGCTCTACCTCAAGCATTTAGAGGTGGTAAAAAGACAGGGTTCTCTACCTCAAAAGTCATCAGAGGTGGTAAAGAGTCAGGGTGCTCTACCTCAAAGGAATTTGGAGGTGGTAAAGAGTCAGGGTGCTCTACCTTAAAGAAATTTAAAGGTTGTAAAGAGACAGTGTTCTCTACCTCTAAGGCGACAAGAGGTGGTAAAGAGAGGGTTCTCTACCTCTTAGACTATGATGAGAGAGAGTTCTCTACCAAAGTTAAAATTGAGAGAAAAGTTTCTCTCTTCTATAGAAAGGTTTCTATAGAGACAAGGGTGAGGAAGGTTCCTTAATCCATCAAGAAAAGAGAAAAATGTTTTCCTCTTAGGTTTGGAAGCAATAGGAAGGTTCTTATTGCGAAAAGCCTAGGAAAGTTCCTAGACTTGGTAAACGGGGAGGAAAGAGTTTTTCTCCTTAAATTCTTAGACGATAGGAAGGTTCTTATCATAGAGGTACTAAGGAAGGTTCCTTAACCTCACAAAGAAGAAAAAGGTTTTTCTTCTTAGGTTTGGAAGCAATAGGAAGGTTCTTATTGCAAAAGGTTAGGAGAGTTCCTAAGCCTGATAGACAAAGAGGAAAGAGTTTTCCTCTTAGGATTGGAAGCAATAGGAAGGTTCTTATTGGGAAAAGCCTAGGAAAGTTCCTAGACTTGGTAAACGGGGAGGAAAGAGTTTTTCTCCTTAAATTCTTAGAAGATAGGAAGGTTCTTATCATAGGAGTACTAAGGAAGGTTCCTTAACCTCAAAAAGAAGAAAAAGGTTTTTCTTTTTAGGTTTGGAAGCAATAGGAAGGTTCTTATTGCAAAAGGTTAGGAGAGTTCATAAGCCTGATAATCAAGGAAGAAAGAGTTTTGCTCCTTAGATTCCTAAATGATAGGAAAGTTTCTATCATAGAGGTAATGGGGAAGATTCCTTAACCTCAAAGAGAAGGAGAAGAAGGTTTTTCTCCTCAAAGTTTCAGCATTGAGAAGGCTCTCAATATCTAGCGAAGGTCAGAAAAAATTTGGTAATGGCTTTGCATGCGTCATACTCTATGAGACATGCAAAGGGGGGCAGCTGTTGACACCCAATTTTGTCCGGGCATTGACTTTTGCTTAAGTTTTAGGTTAGAAAAAATTAGTTTAGGAGCATTTTGGTTTTACAGGGGCAGTTTGGTCTTTTTAGGTGTTGTTGATTTTTTTTTTTAGTTTAAAGTGTTTATCTAGGGTAGGAATAGGAATTAGTTTGGTTTAGGTACTAATTTGACGTCCTAAAGGTTTTGTACGGTCAATTTAGGTAAAAGGAAAAAGTTTCTATGGAAGCTGAGGTTTCCTAGAAAGTTTTAGGCAAATTGAAAAGTTTGGGGCAAATCTATCAATTTTAGATAGTTTGAGCCAAATCTGGCAATTTTATGAAATTATAGAAAATCTGGGGATTTTTGCAAAGTTTTGGACTAATCTGACAATTCTTGGAAGTTTTGGGTTAAATTGAAATTCGCACAGAATTTAGGGCCAGATTAGTAGCTTGAGAGTTTTATTGGACTTAAACTAGTAATTTCACCAGATTATATCCTAATTGACTTAAACTTCTTCAAATTTGATTTGGATGAAGTTTAAACTCTCAAAACCTTGTTAATCATGTTTTAAACCTCCTCTAGTATAAATATGGGTCACTATTGACATGAGAAAGGAAGGAAATTTGAAACCCTAAGCTCTAGTCTAGAAAAAAGGGAAAATTGCAGCCTTCAATCCCTATCTCCCCTCCTTCTTCCCAGAAACCCTAAAACTTCCTCCTTCGCCGCCGTGATCCCTGCCTAAACTTCTACAGCCCCCGACGCTCCAGCTTCTCTCTCTCTCTCCACCTTCCGACGCTTCATCTTCCCTTTCTCCCAGCCTGTGCATCATCTCCCCGTTGTCGCCAGTCCCTCAAGCCACCGTCGCGTCGCCCTCCACGCCGTCGGCTAGCCGTTCGTCCTCCCGCATCGTCGCCGCCGCTCCTCGTCTCAGCCTCGTTGCAGTCGCCGTCGCCGTCGTCTATCTCGTCGCCCATCAAAAGCTCTGCTCTCCGCCATTCTTGATTGGTTGATCGATCGCCTAAACCGAAGGAGAAGAACGAAACCCGGATCGTAACCCGCAAAGCTGTCCGGATCCGACCCAGCCCCCCTTCCTTTTTCGGTATAACTCCCCTTTAGTCCTTTTGATTTTCTGTTTTGTTCATAGAAGTCACTAACTTTATTTTCTTTGCAGATTGAGCATTGACAGCAAATTTTTATTTTTATTTTGTTCTTCTTTGTTTCTTTTCTTATTTGTTTGTTTTTGGTCATGCATTAAATGTAGCCATTAAGTCCACATAAGAATATAACCTAGCGTGTTTATTTTTATTTTATTCTATTTTTCTTAAATCATTTTAGTTATTTTATGTTCCTTTTAAATTTTTGGTGGATTTGATAAAGTTCCGAGATTTCAAGGACGTCTAAGATTCCATATCCGGTTGGTCTGATAAGATTTAGGATTTGGAATTAAACGAATTAAAATTCATTAACATATTTTTTCAATCGAAGATTAGGTTAAGAAGAAAAGATTTAAGAAAAGATAAAACTGAACCCCATGGTACCAATTTCCGGACGCTTTAATAAGGTTATTTTAGCGTAACCAACTCACGATCTTAGAATCTCTCGCAGACCATAACAGGTATCCAATTGACCTAGATAAACTGATTGGTGGCAACTCCTAAAAATCACGTTGCTACACAGACATTAGAAAGGCTGTTAGACCTTTTGGAGTAGTTACATACTATGAAGCAGTGTAGAAAGCTCTATTAGTAGAGTAAGAGGAATATGAGACTAAGTACTTTCCTTGTGGTCCAGGGGAAAGTAGTCAGGCAGGAGGCAAGCAGAAGAAGCCACCATATGGCAGGGGAATTGCCATGAATTCTCCTTTTGGTGGTAAGGGCAAGGTTAAGGGGAACTTCCCTGGCCTAAGGTGCCCTAAATGCAAGAAGTTTCATGGAAGAAAACCTTGCTACTTTGATACCCTAGCGTGTCTAAGATGTGGATCCATGGATCATTGGATCAAACACTGCCCACATGCTCAAAAAAGGCCAGAAGACCAAGGTCCAGCAAGGCCTAATGAGGCAGGACCTAGAGGAGGAGCACCTAGGGAGGGACAGCAAAGGCCAGTTCCCCCAGTGCCTCAACCTCCAGTGCAGAGAGCTGGTAAAGTCTTCCAAGTGGAGGGGCCAGAGACATCAGAGTAGGGAGGAGCATTAAGAGGTTACATTTACCTTAATTATATGCTTGTTAGTGTTCTGTGTGATACTAGTGCATCTGTGTCTATAGTGGCTAGGAAATTTGTTGAAGTCATTAAATTGCCTGCTGAAATCATGCCTAGGATATCCTTAGTGAAAACAGCAGGTAGTCAATGTCTTTTCACTAATGAACTAGCTAAGGATTGTGAGCTAGTAGTAGGAAAGACTAAGGTTATGACTAATCTGCCAGTGTTAGATATTCCAAAGTATGATTTAGTGTTGGGTATGAATTGGCTTGCTATGCATAACATAAGAATTGATTGTGCTAAGAGGGAAATCACATTGCCTAATAGTGAAGTGCATGCATTAATGAATTCTAAGGAATTAAAGTATGAAATGCATGCATGGAGCTAAAGGTACTAGATGAAATACTTTTGATTTATGAGCATGATTATTGTTATGCATTAAATCAATTGGACTGTGATGAAGAAGTGCATAAAATACCTATAGTGAGAGACTTTCCACAAGTCTTTCCTAAAGACCTGCCAAGTATTCCTCCACTAAGGGAAATTGAGTTTGAAATCAAGCTGCAACCAGGAGCTAGTCCAATATCCCTACCTCTTTACAGAATGCCAATCACAGAGATGAATAAGCTCAAGAAACAACTTGATGAACTTCTTGAAAAAGGGTTCATAAGGCCAAGTGTTTCACCATAGGGAGCTCTTGTTCTCTTTGTGAAGAAGAAGGATGGATCGTTGAGACTATACATTGACTATAGAAAGCTCAATGCAGTGACTATCAAGAACAAGTATCCACTCCCTAGGGTTGAGGATCTGTTTGATCAACTCAAGGGTGCTAAGATCTTTTCTAAGTAAGATCTTTTCTAAGATAGATTTGAGATCTGGATACTTCCAATTGATAGTAAAACAAGAAGATATTCCTAAGACTGCATTCAGGACCAGATATGGGCATTATGAGTACACAGTCATACCATTCGGTTTGACTAATGCCCCAGCTGCTTTCATGGACCTGATGAATATGGTGTTTAGACCACATCTGGACAAATTTGTGGTTGTGTTCATTGATGATATCCTAGTGTATTCCAAGGCTGAAAATGAACATGAACATCATCTGAAGATTGTCTTAAAGACTCTGTTAGAACATCAACTTTATGCCAAGTTATCCAAGTGTGAATTCTGGATAAGGGAAGTGTCTTTCCTAGGACACATCGTAAATGCACAAGGCCTTAAGGCAGACCCTGAAAAGGTCAAGGTAGTGCAAGAGTGGGAAAGACCAAGGACTATGAAGAAAATCAGAAATTTCCTAGGATTAGCTGGATACTATAGGAGATTTGTATCAGGCTTTTCCATGATAACCTCAGCTCTTACTCATCTGGCCAAGAAGGGTCAAAAATTTGAGTGGATAGAGAAATGTGAAAAGATCTTAGGAGAGGGAAAAGGGGTTCCTTGTGTCAATCTTTTGCCTATAAGCAAGGATTACTGTATTTCACGGACCGAATCTACATGCCTAAAGGACTATAGCCTATGTGAACAAAAGAAGGAGAGACTTGGAATTTGAGGTTGGTGACAATGATTGGCTGAAAGTTGCACCAACCAAAGGCATTGTCAGATTTGGCAAAAGAACCAAGTTAGCTCCAAGATTCATAAGTCCTTATGAGATCTTGGACAGAGTTGGCAAGGTAGCATACAAGTTAGCTCTACCGCCAAGCATGTCAAGTGTTCATAATGTTTTTCACATCAGTATGCTTAAGAAGTGTCTATTGGACACAAAGCATGCTATTGTAGTGGAAGACATACAGTTGGAACCTAACTTGATATATGAAGAGAAACCTATAGCTATCTTAGCCAAGGATACCAGAAGGTTAAGAAACAAACATATTCCCATGGTTAAAGTTCAGTGGTCTAACCACTCTGAAAGAGAAGCAACCTGGGAAACTGAAAAAGACCTTACAGAAAGGCATCCTAAAGAATACCCGAAGCTAAAAGCTATTTTGGAGGACCAAAATTTTGAAGGGGGGGAGGATTGTTACCACCTCACAAAATGGGAGAATTACAAGTGTGTCATAATGGCTAAAAACTATTATATTGTGTAATTCTCAACATAGTGATTGAAGTGTGGGGATTAAAGGCATGATCAACACCTCCTTAAAAGTGTTCCAAGTTGGTAACTTGGTACCCAAGAAAAGCCTTAAGGATTGCTTGTTTGTCAAGCAACCTATGGACTTTTTTGTAAGGTTTTGGAAATTTGGGTACTCAATTGTAAAAATCTCAAGAAAGAGACTTGGAGAGTTGTGGGAAGGATATTTACACGATCCCCCGTGCCTCTGCCCGGGATACCCTGTGAGCGTTTGTCTCACGGTGGATTGTAATTGGCTAGCTGAGTATGTGTGCGGATTAAATCCGATGCTACTAGTTGATTAACCTAGAAATGCAACATGCATGTTCTTATGCTTTGACTTGGTTTATTAAAACCATAAAACATTAAACAAGAACTCGGCCGAGTAATTTCTGCACAAATATACACAAACTGCCAAAGCATATCAAAATCAACATTTGTGTGAGTTTAACTACACATAAACAACTCGTGAAAGCATTCATACAATGAAGCAACTAATGCTCTCACCCAAGAACAATCCTGGAGTCAAGGACTCTTTATAACATAGATTATGGAGGCAAAAGAAAGTACTGTATCAAAATACAAGACTTTGCTGAGATCTCTTTACCCTAGCTCCCACTTTGGACACCCGTCCCAGTGGCGAGTCTCACAAGTCCTCTGCCAAGTGCTACTAGGCTCTGCAGCCAAAGGAAGAAACAAGTTAGTACTGCTACCTGACCAACAAACCAACTGAGCACTTAGGCAAACTAGAAACTCAAGGTTTCTCAACTACCTTACCTTTACACACCAAAAAGGTACTACCGTGATAATCCTCAACGATTATCCGGTCCAGCTACTCCAGGCTCTGCATAACAAACAGGGAGTGAGAATTCAATAATTCTCAGTAAGGGGTCTTCCATGTACCTGCAAGAAAAACCTAGGACTCTGGCTACGAGCTCACACAGCATGAGGGTACTAGTATATATGCATATAACCAGGTCCGTAGACCTCTCCTCAAGTAGTCCTCCTTACCAGGCCAAGCGCAACTACTTAGCAACCTGGCACTCGGCCCAAGGGCGAACCTTAGCAAGCCACAAACAATCATAAAACCTCTCACCTAGTTGTTATGCAGGGGAATTATGGTGGGACTTTGTAGACTAGGCCGCAGGGCCTCGTTGATGTAGACTAGATGAACAAGGTTTTGCCTCATGGCCTCGTGGCTACGGCACGGCTAGGCCGACGAGGGTTCTAAACCTCTCACCTGAACTAGTGGTAGCTAATTATGTTCATTTGCAACATAGTTTCCTTAAAAACTTGCCTTCACTTTGAGTTAATATAAATCTAAAACTGAGGACATTTTAAGTGTTTTAAAAACATTGAGGTGATAGTACTCCCTCTTAGCTTCGAGTGGAATCTTGAATCACCTCAATCGGACACCCGAGCGAAAAGTTATGCTGAAAACAAAACCGGGTGTCAAATGCTGTCTTCGGCGACGCGTCGCCACAGTTGTCGACGTTCTGAAACATTTTTCTGGATTGGCGACGCGTCGTGGGAACTCGTGGGGATTGGCGACGCGTCGCCAAACCTGCAAAATGCCCAGAAAACCCCGATTTTGCTGCTATGAACTTTGGACACTTCCCACACATATCAAACATGCATGGAATGCCTCCAAATTTCATACACACAAAGTACATGTTGCAAGGAACATAACCAACTATCAAAAGCTAAGCTATGATGTATCGTAACATCAAACAATTCCTCTCAATCCCGCTAGTCCACCATAATTCACCAAAACGTTTCCTTAATGCCTTAGCTAAAACCACTCGAATTTCTCAAGCAAATCCAAGCTAATGGCATTCCATGAACTTAAAAACACAACTCCCTTACCTTAACTCCAAGAAACAAGCAAGAATCAAGCATCTCCTTTTCGTTCAACCAAGCTCCCAAAGTTCTACATAAAGTTCCAATCCAAAAACAAAGCTCTAAACATCAAAATTAGCTTCTCTAACCAAAACCCAAGCTTCAAATCAACCAAATACCATGAATTCAATCAAGAACACAACTCTTACCTCGTTCAAAAACAGGGGATGGAGAAAAACGTCCTTCCAAGCTTCAAAAACATGATTTCAAGCTTGAAAATCACTTCTCCAAGCTTATACTACTTTGAATTGCACCTCTTGGCACCAAAATCTCTTGATTCCAAGTCCAATTTGAGAGAGAAATGAGTGAGTAGAGAAGCTGGAAAACGGGTTTATGGCAGCCCAAAGCCCTTCTTTCCCCTTCTTAAACCCTCACTTAACCCAAAACCACCAAAGTTTTAAGTTTTAAACAATTAAGTCCCCCATCTTTGTAACTTAGTAGTTCTTGATTAAATTCTTGTCTATTTGTCAAGTTTGAGTTAAGGTTAAGAGTTAAGTTATAAAAATTCATTTTAAAACACTCGGGACTCGTCCCGGCTATTCAGGGTGCAAAATTACCATTTTGCCCCTGAACTTTGTTCAGTGCTTTATTCTTCTCGGAACTTAGTGAACTTTGGTAAACTTCTTTATTCTTGCTATGTAAACTTAAATTAAGCTTCTAAACTTAATTTAAAACACTTTACCTTCCTCAACTGCACGTCCTACTAGAAGGGCCATAACATTCTCCCCTCCTTCTTGAATTTGGTCCCCCAAATTCCGTTGCAACTCCGGAAAAACACTAGGATACCTTTTCAGCATATCCTGCTCCGTCTCCCAGGTAGCTTCCTCCTCACTATGGTTAGACCAAAGGATCTTAACCATCGGAATCCACTTAGTCCGCAGTTTCTTGACTTGCCTATCCAATATCTGAACTGGTTTCTCCTCGTAGGTCAAGTCCTCTTGAATAGGTATTACTGAAGGATTTACTACCTGTCCCAGTTCCACTGTGCACTTCCTGAGTAGACTAACGTGAAACACGTTATGCACCTGAGATAAGTTAGGTGGTAATGCCAACCGATAAGCAACTTTTCTGACTTTTTCCAACACTTCATAAGGTCCAATAAACCTAGGAGCTAACTTGCCCCTTTGCCCAAAACGGCTAACTCCTTTTATGGGTGACACTTTCAAAAGCACCTTATCACCAACTTTAAAACTTAAATCTCTTCTTCTCAAGTTCGCATACTTAGTCTGCCTGTCATTGGCGGTCTTGATCCTTTGCTGAATCAACTTAATCTTAGTTGTTGTGTCAGCTATGATTTCAGGTCCAACAACTACTCTGTCTACTGGATCTGCCCAACAATGAGGTGTCATACACCGTCTCCCATACAAAGCTTCATAGGGCGCCATTCCAATAACAGATTGATGACTGTTATTATAGGCAAACTCGATCAGTGGTAAGTGCTGATCCCAATCACCTCTGAAGTCAATGACACACATGCGTAACATGTCCTCCAAAGTCTGAATCACCCTCTCAGATTGCCCGTCAGTCTGTGGATGAAAAGCAGTACTGAGGCTAACTTTACTGCCCAATGCTTCTTGAAATGCATTCCAGAACCGTGATGTAAATCGTGGATCTCTGTCTGATATGATCTGATCCGGTATCCCATGGAGTCTCACAATCTCCCTGAGATACAACTGAGCCAACTTCTCCAATGTGTAGGTGGCTCTGATCGGTATAAAGTGTGCCGACTTCGTCAATCTATCGACCACCACCCAAATAGCATCATGCTGACTCCGGGTGGTCGGTAGCCCCACTAGGAAATCCATAGTAACAGATCCCCACTTCCTCACTGGCAGAGATAGACTCTGTAGTGTGCCTGTTGGTTTCTGATGTTCAACTTTCACCACCTGACATGTCAAACACTTTGCCACATGTCCTCGTACATCTCTTTTCAATCCTGGCCACCAAAAATGTGTCTTCAGATCTTGATACATCTTACTAACACCAGGGTGGATACTCAATGCGCTGCTATGTGCCTCCTGTAGGACTTGCTGCCTAAGTCCCTCAACATTCGGTACGTAGAGTCGATCACCATAATGCAGTATTCGATCTCTGTATCTAAATTCCTTCTTCAAAGTACCAGACTTAGCTTCACCTGAAATCTTCTTCAATAATGGATCTTTCAACTGAGCTTCTCTGACTCTGACTAACCAAGCTGACTGAACTTCCAAAACGTAAACTAGGGATTTTTCTCGACTTTGCCATAATTCATGCAAAGCTAAGAAACAGTCCCTCAATACTCCTTCAGAGGAGTCCGTAGCCTGATCCTTGGATAAAATCACTCCTATGTACTTCTGACTTAAAGCATCTGCTACCACATTTCCTTTACCAGCGCACTATTCGATCGAACAATCATAATCTTTGATATATTTAATCCATCGCCACTGTCTCATGTTCAGATCCTTCTGGGTAAATAAATATTTCAAACTCTTGTGATCAGTGAAGATTCTGAATGATCTTCCCATCAAATAATGCCTCCACAACTTTAGTGCAAAAATCACTGCTGCAAGTTCAAGATCATGAACAGGATAATTCAACTCATTAGGCCTCAACTGTCTCGAACCATAACCAATCACCTGACTGTCCTGCATCAGCACACATCCCAAACCTGAACCTGATGCATCTGTATAAACTGTAAAGGCTCTGTCTGGATCTGGCAAGACAAGTATAGGTGCACTAGTCAACTTTTCCTTCAACTTCATGTAAGCTTCTTCACACTTCGATGTCCACTCAAACTTCTGAGTTTTCCTGGTCAATGCTGTCAACGGTGTAGCTGTCACAGAGAATTTCTCTATGAAGCGTCTGTAGTAACATGCTAACCCCAAGAAACTTCTGACCTCTGTAACTGTAGTCAGTCTTTTCCACTCAACTACTGCTTGAACTTTTTCAGGATCAACTGACAAACCCTGAGTACTGATGATATGCTGCAAAAACTGAATCCTCTCAGACCAAAACTCACACTTAGACAATTTTGCGTAGTACTGATTATTCTTCAGCACTTGCAAAACTGTTCTAAGGTGCTCCTCATGCTCTGCTGTAGACTGTGAATAAACCAGAATATCATCAATGAAGACCTCAACAAATTGATCCAGAAATGGCTTAAAGATTCGATTCGTAGCTTCCACAAACACTGCTGGAGCATTAGTCACACCGAAAGGCATAACCGTATACTCATAATGTCCGTACCTTGTCCTGAAGGCAGTCTTCGGAATGTCTTCCTCCTTAACTCTGATCTGAAAGTACCCAGACCGAAGATCAATCCTGGAAAACACACTCGCTCCTCTGAGTCTGTCAAACAAATCATCAATTCTAGGAAGTGGATATTTATTCTTAACTGTCACTGCATTCAACTTCCTGTAATCGATGCACAACCTGAAAGTCCCATCCTTCTTCTTCACAAATAACACTGGAGCTCCCCACGGTGATACACTCGGTCTTATGAAACCTTTCCCTAGCAGTTCCTCCAACTGCTTCTTCAACTCATCCATCTCAGGAGCCGACATCCTATAAGGTGGTACTGAAATAGGCTCAACCCCTGGTTGCAGATGGATAGCAAACTCAGTATCCCTCCTAGGTGGTAACCCAGGTAACTCCACTGGAAACACCTCAGGGAACTAATTAGCTGCAGGAATCCTCCTCAGTTCCTCCTCTATAGCCACTCCATTCAATGAATAATACTTTTCTTCACCAACTAAAGGGATGGTGTCTATAAGTCTAAGGTGTAAACTCTTAGCACTAGATGCCAACCCTCCTGTGCAAGTCACTCTAGCTTCCTAAGCATCAGTAATGCCAACTGAGTGATTCGCAAAATTAATTTGTGCCTTGTGCTTACTCAACCAATCCATTCCCAGCACCAGGTCATATGATCTTAACTCAATCACCCATAACTCACAACTAAAATCATGATCACCTAACTGCAAGGGATACTTAATAACCACTTTGTTGGTCACAATAAAACCTCTCCTTGCAGTCCTGATGAGTCTCAACTCACCCGAAATTTCACGCTGCAAACTAAGCTTATCTACCAAGGTAGAAGATATCACTGAAAGAGTAGCTCCCGTATCGAAAAGTACTCTAACACTACCATTCTAAAAAGTAAAATTACCTCGAACGGCGGGCGGTTCTCTGGCCACTTGATTTGTCAGGGCGAAAACTCTCGGCTCAACTGCTGCTGCGGCCACACTAGGCCGATTCCCAATAGCAAGCGGTACTGGAGGTAAAGTCCGAGGCGGTCCTGTCATCGGTCGAACTCTTGGGCAGTCCCTCGCCCAATGCCCTCTCTGGCCACATATATTATAGGTATCTGTACCCAGTGTACATGGTCTGCCACCATGAAACCGTCTGTACCTTGGACATAAACCTGTCCTCCTCCTCTTAAATGGATCCTGGATCCCCACAATCGGTCACTTCGCAGCACTTTTTCCCAAGTTGGATGGTCCAGCTTCCACCTTTTTCATGGGTGCTCTGGAATCCTCGAATTCCCTTTCCAAGGCCAATGCCTTCTGAACCACTTGGCGATACCTCCTGATATCAACTGTCGCCATATACCTCCTGAATACAGGTTTCAAACCCTGAGAAAACTTCTTAGCTTTCAGCTCATCATTCCCCAACATATATGGAGCATACCAGATAAGTGAATTGTAGCGCTGCTCATACTCCCGTACTGACATCTCCCCCTGAGTCAGATTCTTAAACTGGATCCTCCTCTGATCCTGTGCAGCTTCACTGATATACTCCTGTCTGAACTTCTTCTCGAAGTCTGACCACTTGAGCACCTTTTTCTTGTGCTCTGGACGAGTGCCATTACTTTCCCTCAGCAACTCCATCACGTCATCGCACCAAAGACTGGCTCTCCCTCTCAGAAAGAATGGTACCAAAACCATCCTCTGCTCTGACTCATAACCACCACAAGTGAAGAGTCTGTTAATAATGGACAACCAATCCTCTGCTCTGTCAGGATCTCCGGTCCCATCAAAGCTAGGTGGATCAACAGTCTTGAACTTCTCCAATAATCTCATTTGATGTGGAGTGTCTCCCCTCCTTGGAGCCTCCATCATCTCTGGTTCCCTTTCCTCCTCATGAACTTGATTTCGGCGTTCTTGAGCTCTAGGCACTTGCTGTGGCTCAGCATGCCTTTCCTGCTCCTGTTGTGGTTCATCCTCCTCCTGGACAGCACCCCTGTCCTCATAATCTCTGAACATCTCTGTCACAAGGGTATTCATACCCTGTGCCACCTGAGCCATAGTCTCTGTCAACCCCTGTAGCACCCTGGATATCTCATCCAGCCTCACCACAACCGGGTCACTAGAACCCTCACCAGGTTCTTAGAACCCTCACCAGGTTCTCTAGTTCCCCTTGATGCTCCCGACCTAGTGTCAACCATGGTAACATGTAACCACAGCCAGACAACAATCCCCAGATGTTGGTCAATACTAACTTCCTAGCACTTGGACTTTTCCAACTAGATCTCAGTCTAAGCCTCCAATATCTATGAAATAAACCCTTAGCTCTGATACCAAAAACACTGACACGATCCGCCGTGCCCCTGCCCGGGATACCCTGTGAGCGTTTGCCTCACGGTGGATTGTAATTGGCTAGCTGAGTATGTGTGCGGATTAAATCTACTGCTACTAGTTGATTAACCTAGAAATGCAACACGCATGTTCTTATGCTTTGACTTGGTTTATTAAAACCATAAAACATTAAACAAGAACTCGGCCGAGTAATTTCTGCAGAAATATATACAAACTGCCAAAGCATATCAAAATCAACAATTTGTGTGGTTAACTACACATAAACAACTTGTGAAAGCATTCATACAATGAAGTAACTAATGCTCCCACCCAAGAACAATCTTAAGTCAAGGACTCTTTATAACATAGACTATGGAGGCAAACTAAAGTACTGTATCAAAATACAAGACTTTACTGAGATCTCTTTACCCTAGCTCCCACTTTGGACACCCGTCCTAGTGGCGAGTCTCACAAATCCTCTGCCAAGTGCTACTAGGCTCTGCAGCCAAAGGAAGAAACAAGTTAGTACTGCTACCTGACCAACAAACCAACTGAGCACTTAGGCAAACTAGAAACTCAAGGTTTCTTAACTACCTTACCTTTACACACCAAAAAGGTACTACCGTGATAATCCTCAACGATTATCCGGTCCAGCAACTTCAGGCTCTACATAACAAACAGGGAGTGAGAATTCAACAATTCTCAGCAAGGGGTCTTCAATGTACCTGCAATAAAAACCTAGGACTCTGGCTGCGAGCTCACATAGCATGAAGGTACTAGTATATATGCATATAACCAGGTCCGTAGACCTCTCCTCAAGTAGTCCTCCTTACCAGGCCAAGCGCAACTACTTAGCAACCTGGCACTCGGCCCAAGGGCGAACCTTAGCAAGCCACAAACAATCATAAAACCTCTCACCTAGTTGTTATGCAGGGGAATTATGGTGGGACTTTGTAGACTAGGCCGCAGGGCCTCGTTGATGTAGACTAGATGAACAAGGTTTTGCCTTGTGGCCTCGTGGCTATGGCACGGCTAGGCCGACGAGGGTTCTAAACCTCTCACCTGAACTAGTGGTAGCTAATTATGTTCATTTGCAACATAGTTTCCTTAAAAACTTGCCTTCACTTTGAGTTAATATAAATCTAAAACTAGGACATTTTAAGTGTTTTTAAAACATTGAGGTGATAGTACTCCCTCTTAGCTTCGAGTGGAATCTTGAATCACCTCAATCGGACACCCGAGCGAAAAGTTATGCTGAAAACAAAACCGGGTGTCAAATGCTGTCTTGGCGACGCGTCGCCACAGTTGTCGACGTTCTGAAACATTTTTCTGGATTGGCGACGCGTCGTGGGAACTCGTGGGGATTGGCGACGCGTCGCCAAACCTGCAAAATGCCCAGAAAACCCCGATTTTACTGCTATGAACTTTGGACACTTCCCACACATATCAAACATGCATGGAATGCCTCCAAATTTCATACACACATAGTACATGTTGCATAGAACATAACCAACTATCAAAAGCTAAGCTATGATGTATCGTAACATCAAACAATTCCTCTCAATCCCGCTAGTCCACCATAATTCACCAAAACGTTTCCTTAATGCCTTAGCTAAAACCACTCAAATTTCTCAAGCAATTCCAAGCTAATGGCATTCCATGAACTTAAAAACACTTCTCCCTTACCTCAACTCCAAGTAACAAGCAAGAATCAAAACCCCTTTTCGTTCAACCAAGCTCCCAAAGTTCTACACAAAAACCAATCCAAAAACAAAGCTCTAAACATCAAAACTCATGCCTCTAACCAAAACCCAAGCTTCAAATCAACCAAATACCATGAATTCAATCAAGAACACAACTCTTACCTCGTTCAAAAACAGGGGATGGAGAAAAATGTCCCTCCAAGCTTCAAAAACATGATTTCAAGCTTGAAAATGCTTCTCCAAGCTTATATACTTTGAATTGCACCTTTTGGCACCAAAATCTCTTGATTCCAAGTTAATTTGAGAGAGAAATGGAGTAGAGAAGCTGGAAAACGGGTTATGGAAGCCCAAACCCTTCTTCCCTCTTCTTAAACTCCACTTAACCCCTCAAACCACCAAAGTTTAAAGTTTTAAACAATTTAGTCCCCCATCTTTAAACTTACCGGTTCTTGATTAAAATCCTGTCTATTGGTCAAGTTTGAGTTAAGGTTAAGAATTAAGTTCTAAAAATTCATTTCAAAACACTCGGGACTCGTCCTGGCAACTCAGGGTGTAAAATTACCATTTTACCCCTGAACTTAGTTCAGAGCTTTATTCTTGTCGGAACTTAGTGAACTTTGGCAAACTTCTTAATTCTTGCTAGGTAAATTTAAATTAAACTTCTAAACTAAATTCTAAAGTCTTTACCTCCCGCTAGAAGGGCCGTAACAGATATTAATGGTATGAAAGTGCTATTGGAGGACCAAATTGCTCATGGAAGACAAGTTTGGACAAAGCAAACACTAAAGGCAATAAGGACTTAAATGTCCCAGTGTAAACCTTAAGGTGTTCAGGCTTTTGACTTAAGTGTAAGGCTAGAATTGTGGGGTTATCCCACCATGGGAGAGGCAGCCAAGACTTGATAATTAGTCAAAAATGTTGGGCACATGTGTACCAATGAGTTTAAGACAAAGAAACCATAATTAGTGAGAAAGAAAATGACATAAAGCAAGGTTAAGCTTGTTAAGTGTGTTTTGTGCCCTTAAGCTCATTTAAGGCCTTTTAAGTGGCCAAATCACTTATCCCTCTCTCATTTTCATCCTCCTCCAGTCCAAGAACACCGCCATACTTCCCCCATAGCCACCACACGTTCGAACTTGCAATTGATTGAAATTGAAGGCAAAAGGAAGCAATTGGAAGCAAACTAGAGCTATTTCTTGCATACTTCAAGGATCAAGCTTGATTTTCGGCCTACCCACTTTGGTAAGGGTTCTCTTGATCTCATGGACTATTTTCTGAATTTTTCAAACATTCATGGAGCTAGGGCTAAGCTTGGAAGAGATCCATGAGCTTGATGAACCAAGCTTAGTGAGGGGAGTGCAGTTATTGAAGGTTTTGTGACCTAGTGTGAAGTGCACAATGATGGCAGTAAAGTGAGGGTTGCTAGAGCCCAATGTTAGTACTAACTACTATTAAAATCCTCCTAAGACCAAGCATTAGCTTGAGGAGGGCTGCCATAGTGATTTTGTTATGTTTATTATGTGTTTTATGGACTAACCTATGGTATATGTTGGTGCCACATTTCATGTGTTTGTTGGTTGTGAAAGACTGCTGCATTTAGTTGCTATATCTTGTATATATGCATTGTGGTTTTTATGTTTTAGTGTCTTTGGATGCAGGTTTTAATGAGGATCACATTACCTTAAGAAACCAAGTGTTACCCTTACTAAGTTTCTCAATGAAACTTACTCCCCTCAATTCTGTCATTTCAGGTCCAGCTGAAAGATCACCTTCAAACTAACCTTTGTGGTTTGATTTTTAATCTGAAATTTTAGGTACATGAACTTCCATATGTCTAGTTATGATCTGGAAATTTTGGTGATTTTAGGACCACATTTGGTATTTTTAATGGTGGTACTTACTGTGTTGTGCAGAAGCTGTCCAGCATCCTGTTTCTGGAGTCCATTGCATTTCAGGCACTCCTGTAACTTAGGTTGCGTATTTAGCTGAGTTAAGACCATATTGTAGTGCATGTATGCATGTACATGTAGTGTATGTAAAATGAGACACGTATGTGAACATTTGAGTAATGTTTTGGCTATGTATGTGATGTGGTGCAAAGCTGCTTATGTGGGAATGATAGGCTGCTTACTGGTAAATTCTGTTTTGACCATATAAAGTTGTTAAAAGAATGGGAATGTAATTGCTATGTGTAATGGACATATATGGGATAGTCTTGTAGGGCTTTCTCCTTGTGAATGAAGTGTTTGTATGGTTTGGAAAAATTGTATGGGCAAACTGGTCCAAAAGTTGCCAGAATTTCGACTCTAGACCTAAAGTTTAATATCTCCCTGTGTAGAATGAATCTTGGTATGAAATTTTGGCCACACCTAGAGGACATCTAGAGGGCTAACTAGGCTTTGGAATTTATGGATTTAGAGCCCTGTAGCCAAAGATATGATGTTGTAAATTTGGCTGAGTTACTGTTCATTTGATCATCAATGCTTGAAGTGAACATGGTTGCCACAAGGAGAGGGGAACCACCCCGAATGTTACCCATTTTGGGGTAGTCTAAGTATGGTGCCAAAATTGTACATTTAGACTCCCAGGATTGGTAATTTTCTGTAGGCCATCAGAACACTACCTTTAGTGTGCATACCCAAGTGGCCCTCTTGGGCACTATGTAAACACATGCATATTGGTGCAACCATCACACACATATTCACATTTCATGCACACCATGGCAGCAAAGAAGGAAAACAGTAGCACAAGTCTTAATCTTGCCTACCACACATTAGGCAATCTTGTTAAGTTCTAGTGACCAACCACTGCACCTGTAACTTCCACTAATAAACTGTATCATTCTAGCCTCATACCCCCTTGTTTTCTATGCTCCATTATGAAGTAGAGACTTAGATCAAACATTACTCAAATGTTCACATACTTGTCTCATTTTACATACACTACATGTACATGCATACATGCACTAAAATATGGTCTTAACTCAGCTAAATACGCACCCTAGGTTACAGGAGATCCAGAGATACAATGGACTCCAAAAACAGGATGTTGGACCACCATTAAAAAAACCAAATGTGCTCCTAAAATCACCAAACTTTCCAGATCATAACTAGACACATGGAAGTTTGTGTACCTGAAATTTCAGATCAAAACTCAAACCAAAAAGGTTAGTTTGAAGGTGATGTTTCAGCTGGACCTAAAATTACAAAATTGAGGGGAGTAAGTTTCATTGAAAAACTTAGTAAGGGTAACACTTGGATTCAGTAGGCAATGTGACCCTCATTAAAACATGCATCCAAAGAAACTAACACACAAAAACCACAATGCATATATACAAGATATAGCAATCAAATGCAGCAGCCAAACACAAACAACAAACACATGAAATGTGGCAGCAACATATACCATAGGTTAGTCCATAAAACACAAAATAAACCTAACCAAATTACTATGGCAGCCCTCCTCAAGCTAATGCTTGGTCTTTGGAGGATTTTAACACTAGTTAGTACTAACTTTGGGCTCTAGAAACCCTCATTTTACTACCGTCCTTGTGCACTTGACAATAGGTCACAAAACCTTCAAGAAGTGCACTCCACTCAATAAGCTTGGTTCATCAAGCACATGGCTCTCTTCCAAGCTTAGCCATAGCTGCAGGGATGTTTGAAAATACAAAAAATAACCCATGAGAGTAAGAGAACCCTTACCAAAGTGCGTAGGCTGAAAATCAAGATTGATTCTTGAAGTATACAAGAAATAACTCTAGTTTGCTTCCAATTGCTTCCTTTTGCCTTCAATTTAAATCAATTGCAAGTTTGAAGGTGTGGTGGCTATGGAGGAAGTATGGATGTGTTCTTGGGCTAGGGGAGGACGAAAATGAGAGAGGGATAAGTGATTTGGCCACTTAAATGGCCTCAAATGAGCTTAAGGGCACAAAACACACTTAACAAGCTTAACCTTGCTTTATGTCATTTTCCTTCTCACTAATTATGGTTTCCTTGTCTTAAAATCATTGGTACACATTTGCCCAACATTTTTGACTAATTATCAAGTCTTGGCTGCCTTCCCCCATGGTGGGATAACCCCACAAATCCACCATTAGACTTAAGTCAAAAGGTTGAACACCTTAAGGTTTACATTAGGACATTTAGGTCCTTATTGTCTTTAGTGTTTCCTTTGTCCAAACTTATCTTTCATGAGCAATTTGGTCCTCCAATAGCAATTTCATACCATTCATATCCTTCCCATAACTCTCCAAGTCTCTTTCTTGAGAGTTTTGCAATTGAGTACCCGAATTTCCAAAACCTTACAAAAAAGTCCATGGGTTGCTTGAAAAACAAGAAATCCTTAAGGATTTTCTTGGGGACCAAGTTACCAACTTAGAACAATTTTAAGGAGGTGTTGATCATGCCTTTAACGCCCCACACTTCAATCACTATGTTGAGAATTACACAATATAATGGTTTTTAGCCATTATAACACACTTGTAATTCTCCCATTTTGTGAGGTGGTAACAATCCTACCCCCTTTAAAAATTTTGGTCCTCCAAAATAGCCTTTATCTTCGGGTATTCTTCAGGATACCTTTCCATAAGGTTTTTTTCAGTTTCCCAGGTTGCTTCTATTTCAGAGTGGTGTGACCACTGAACTTTAACGATGGGAATATGTTTGTTTCTTAACCTTCTGGTATCCTTGGCTAAGATAGCTATAGGTTGCTCTTCATATGTCAAGTTAGGTTCCAACTGTATGTCTTCCGCTACAATAGCATGCTTTGTGTCTATTAAACACTTCTTAAGCATACTGATGTGAAAAACATTATGAACACTTGACATGCTTGGCGGTAGAGCTAACCTGTATGCTACCTTGCCAACTTTGTCCAAGATCTCATAAGGACCGATGTATCTTGGAGCTAACTTAGTTCTTCTACCAAATCTGATAGTGCCTTTAGTTGGTGTAACTTTCAGCCAAACATTGTTACCAACCTCAAATTCCAAGTCTCTCATTCTTTTGTTGACATAGGATATGGTCCATTCGTTGGCTGCCTTTATTCTCTCTTGAATCTTCTTGATTTTGGTAGTAGTCTCTTTAATAATTTCGGGACCCAACTCTAGCCTGTCTAAGGCTTCCACCCAACAGTGGGGTGTCATGCACCTTCTTCCATATAATGCTTCATAAGGTGCCATGCCAATGGTGCTTTGGTAACTACTGTTATATGAGAATTCCACCAATGGAAAGTGTTGGTCCCATTCACCTTTGAAATCCAACACATAGCTCCTGAGCATGTCTTCCAGTATCTGTATCACCCTTTCAGATTGCCCATCTGTTTGAGGATGGTAAGCAGTACTCAGGTGGATTTTGGTTCCTATTGCTTTATGAAAAGTACTAAAAAACTGAGATGTAAATCTTGGATCTCTATCAGATACAATGGAGTCTAGCACTCCAGGTAGTCTCACTATCTTCTGGACATACATCTAGGCTAACTTCTCCAAGGAGTTTGTGAGTTTCATAGGTAAGAAGTGGGAACATTTGGTTAGCCTATCCACAATGACCCAGATTGTATCATGCCTTAGTCTGGTCATAGGCAACCCAGTCAAAAAGTCCATGGTTATGTTGCCCCACTTCCTCACTGGTATAGGTAGAGTCTATAGGGTACCAGCTGGTTCTGGTGCTCTACCTTTGTCCTCTGGCATGTGGCACATTTGGAGACATAAGTAGCCATGTCTCTTTTCATATGTGGCCACCAGAAGTGAGTCTTCAAATCTTTATAATTTTTCTCACTTCCTAGATGGATGTTCAACTTGCTTGTGTGAGCTTCTTCAAGTATTTCATCCCTGAGCTTTGCTCCTTTAGGCACATAGACTCAGTCCTTGAAGTACAATAATCCTTGCTTATAGGCAAAGGATTAATACAAGGAACCCTTTTCCTCTCTTGAAATCTTTTTCAGATCAGGATCTGTCTCCTGTGCCTTTCTGGCTTCTTCAATCCATCCAGATTGAATTGTCAACGTGTAAATTTGGGCTTTCTCCCACTTATGCCATTTATGCCAAAGGCATAGTAGACTATTATGCTCATCATGATCAGTTATGGATCCTTCTTTCAATAGTCCTGTGTACTTCCTGCTCACAGCATCTGCTACTAGATTGTCTTTGCCCTCTGTGTACTGTATACTGCAATCATAGTCCTTGATGTACTTTAACCATCTCTTTTGCCTCATGTTCAACTTTTTCTGAGTGAATAAGTACTTTAGTCTCTCATGGTCAGTGTAGATCACAAAGGAACTTCCCGTCAAGTAATGTCTCCATTGCTTCAGAGCAAAAATCACTGCTCCCAGTTCTAGGTCATGGGTAGGATAATTTTGCTCATGGCGTCTCAACTGCCTTGACCTATAAGCAATGACATTTCTGTCTTGCATAAGCACACAGCCTAACCCAGATCTAGATGCATCTGTAATATGATGTAGGGCTTACTTGGATCAGGAAGAATTAAAACTGGAGCTTCAATCAACCTCTGCTTAAGCTCCTAGACACTCTTTTCACACTTCTCAGTCCACTCAAATCTTTGACCCTTCTTGGTCAGACGAGTAAGAACTGAGGCAATCATGGAAAAGACTAATATAAATCTCTTGTAGTATCCAGCTAATCGTAGGAAACTTCTAATTTCCTTAACAGTCTTTGGTCTTTCCCACTCTTGCACTACCTTGACCTTTTTAGGGTCTGCCTTAAGGCCTTGTGCATCTATGATGTGTCCTAGGAAGGACACTTCCCCTATCTAGAATTCACATTTCGATAACTTGGCATAAAGCTGATGCTGCAACAGAGTCTTTAAGACAATCTTCAGATGATGTTCATGTTCATTTTCATCCTTGGAATACACTAGGATGTCATCAATGAACACAACCACAAATTTGTCCAGATGTGGTCTGAACACCCTGTTCATCAGGTCCATGAAAGCAGCTGGGGCATTAGTCAAACCGAATGGCATGACTGTGTACTCATAATGCCCATATCTGGTCCTGAATGCAGTCTTAGGAATATCTTCTTCCTTTACTCTCAATTGGAAGTATCCAGATCTCAAATCTATCTTGCAAAAGATCTTAGCTCCCTTAAGTTGATAAAAAAGATCCTCTATCCTAGGGAGTGGATACTTGTTCTTGATAGTCTCCATTGACCTTCCAGTAGTCAATGCATAGTCTCAAAGATCCATCCTTCTTTTTCACAAAGAGAACAGGAGCTCCCCATGGTGAAACACTTGGCCTTATGAACCCTTTTTCAAGAAGTTCATCAAGTTGTTACTTGAGCTCATTCATCTCTGTTGTTGGCATTCTGTAAGGAGGTGTGGATATTGGACTAGCTCCTGGTTGCAACTTGATCTCAAACTCAATTTCCCTTAGTGGAGGAATACCTGGCAGGTCTTTAGGAAAAACTTGTGGAAAGTCTCTCACTACAAGTATTCTATCTACTTCTTCTTCACAGTGCAATTGATTCAATGCATAACAATAATCAAGCTCAGAAATCACAGGTATCTCATCTAATACATCTAGCTCCATGCCATGCATTTCATACACTAATTCCTTAGAATTCACTAATGAATGTACTTCACCATCAGGCAATGTGATTTCCCTATTAGCACAATCAATT
This sequence comes from Aquilaria sinensis, assembly GCA_005392925.1. Taxonomy (NCBI): domain Eukaryota; kingdom Viridiplantae; phylum Streptophyta; class Magnoliopsida; order Malvales; family Thymelaeaceae; genus Aquilaria; species Aquilaria sinensis. The sequence goes on along the minus strand of SMDT01000265.1, from coordinate 91,296 downwards.
CTTATGTTATGCATAGCAAGCCAATTCATACCCAGCACTAAATCATACTTAGGAATATCCAACACTAGTAGATTAGTCATAACCTTAGTCTTTCCTACTACTAGCTCACAATCCTTAGCTAGGTCATTAGTGAAAAGACATTGACTACCTACTATTTTCACTAAGGATATCCTAGGCATGATTTCAGTAGGCAATTTCATGGCATTAAAAAATTTTCTAGCCACTATAGACACAGATGCACCAGTATCAAACAGAACACTAACAGGCATACCATTAAGGTAAATGTTACCTCTTAGTGCTCCTCCCTGCTCTGATGTCTCTGGCCTCTCCACTTGGAAGACTCTGCCAGCTCTTTGCAGTGGAGGCCGAGGCACTGGAGAAACTGGCCTCTGTTGTCCCTCCCTTGGTGCTCCTCCTCTAGGTCCTACCCCAATAGGTCTTACTGGACCTTGGTCTTCTGGCCTCATTTGAGCCTGTGGGCAGTCTTTGATCCAATGATCCATGGATCCACATCTTAGACACGCTTGGGTATCAAAGTAGCAAGGTTTCTTTCCATGAAACCTTCTACACTTAGGGCACCTTAGGCTAGGGAACTTCCCCTTAACCTTGCCCTCACCACCAAAATGGGAACTCTTGGAAATTCCCTTGCCATGTGGTGGCTTCTTCTGCTTGCATCCTGCCTGACTAATTTCCCCTGGTCCACCGGGAAAGTACTTAGTCTCATACTCCTCTTGCTCTACTAATAGAGCTTTCTGCACTGCGTCATAGTATGTAACTGCTCCAAAAGGTCTAACAGCCTTTCTAATGTTTGACTTTAGGCCTCTAACAAATCTTTTGGCCTTCAATTCCTCCAATCCATGATACTAAGGACCATACCTCACCAACTGATTGAATTTGTGCTCATACTCTAGGACACTGAGGTTCTCCTGCCTTAGAGCATCAAATTCAGCTTGCTTCATATCCTTGATAGCATCACTGATGTACTGCTCTTGGAATAGCTATGTGAACTCTAGCCAGCTCATCTTAATATCTCTTCTTGGCCTTCTCCCCTTCTGGAAAGCATACCTATCTCTGGTGCTCCTCCACCATATCTCTGCACTGCCTACTAGATTGTAGGTAGCCAATGACACTCTCTTGGTAGAGCTGAGTGGCATCCTCTCAAACATTTTTTCAATGAAGATTAACCACTCCTCAGCTTTCTCTGGCCCAGATCTTCCATCAAACTGTGGCAGTCTTAGGCCTTGAAACCTCTCCAACAGTCTAACCTCATCTAGGCCTTCTAGATCCTCTGATCTATGTCTTCTGGATTTGTGAGAGTCCTTTGTGTGGTGATGCTCTCTATGATCTCTCTGCCTCTTCTTGGATCTTCTCTCATGGCCATCCTCAATCTCATTCCTAGTGGAGGAATGGTCATAGGCTGAGGGATTGGTCCTAGACACCTGACCAATCTGAGACCTTAGTCTTCTTCCTCTTGGATTTGTCCTATCCTCATCTTCCTCCTCAATAGTTTCATCATTTGTGTCTTTCAAGCTTCCAGAAGGAGCATATTCAGATGTGTTCCTAGTATCCTTTTCTAGTTGCTGCTGTGCATCTTGAACTGGTTCTACTGGAGCTACTTGGACTCTTTGCTGTTGTGCTTCAATCAACCTCATTAAGTTTTCATTGATTAGAGCTAAGTTCCTCTGAAGCTTTAACCAAACCTAACGCACTTCAGGGTTTGGTACCCCCTGTTGCCCCTGATTCCCTCTATTCTGTCCATTTCCTTGTTGCCTAGAATCAGTAGGAGGCCTTCGGGGTGGTTCCCCTCTGCTTGTGGCAACCATGTTTACTTCCTGCATTGATGATCCATCATGGAGCACATATAAAGATCATAGGTATTTCAATGGTACTTGACACTAGCAGCTAACCAAACTGAGTTCATATATGTAGATGCATGCAATCCAACTATATGCTATGTACATGTATAAACCATGCTCTGATCCAACTTCAATTACCCACTTCGGGGTAGTCCAATTATGGTGCTAAAATTGTGCATTTAGACTCCCAGGATTGGTAGTGTTCTGATCGCCTCCAGAACATTACCAATTTTGGGAGTCTAAATGCACAATTTTGGCACCATAATTGGACTACCCCGGAATGGGTAACAGAAGTGCAAGAGAACCCTTACCAAAGTGGGTAGGCTGGAAATCAAGCTTGATCCTTGAAATATCCAAGAAATAGCTCTAGTTTGCTTGCAATTGCTTCCTTTTGCCTTAAATTTCAATCAATTGCAAGTTTGAAGGTGTGGTAGCTATGGAGGAAGTATGGTTGTGTTCTTGGGCTGGGGGAGGACGAAAATGAGAGAGGGATAAGTGATTTGGCCACTTAAATGGCCTTAAATGAGCTTAAGGGCACAATACACACTTAACAAGCTTAACCTTGCTTTATGTCATTTTCCTTCTCGCTAATTATGGTTTCTTTGTCTTAAAATCATTGGCACACATGTGCCCAACATTTTTGACTAATTATCAAGTCTTGGCTGCCTCCCCCCATGGTGGGATAACCTCACAATTCCACCATTAGACTTAAGTCAAAAGCCTGAACACCTTATGGTTTACACTAGGACATTTGGGTCCTTATTGCCTTTAGTGTTTGCTTTGTCCAAAGTTATCTTCCATGAGGAATTTGGTCTTCCAATAGCACTTTCATACCATTCATATCCTTCCCATAACTCTCTAAGTCTCTTTCTTGAGAGTTTTTCAATTGAGTACCCGAATTTCCAAAACCTTACAAAAAAGTCCATAGGTTGCTTGAAAAACAAGCAATTCTTAAGGCTTTTCTTGGGGACCAAGTTACCAACTTGGAACACTTTTAAGGAGGTGTTGATCATGCCTTTAACCCCCCACACTTCAATCACTATGTTGAGAATTACACAATATAATGGTTTTTAGCCATTATGACACACTTGTAATTCTCCCATTTTGTGAGGTGGTAACACCGAAGCCCTCCTACTGACTCTGGGCAACAAAGAAATGGACAAAATAGAGGGAATCAGGGCAATAGGGGGTACCAAACCCTGAAGTGCCTCAAGTTACTAAAAACTCAATGAGGCTGATTCAAGCACAACAGCAGGGAGTCCAAGTAGCTCCAGCAGAACCAGTTTAGGACGCACATTAGCAACCATAAGAGGATACTAGAAACACATCTAAATTTGTTCCTTCTGGAAGATTGGAAGACACAAATGATGAAACAATTGAGGAGGAAGATGAGGATAGGAGAAATCCAAGAGGAAGAAGACTAAGGTCTGAGATTGGTCAGGTGTCCAGGACCAATCCCTCAGTCTATGACCATTCCTTCACTAGGAATGAGACTGAGGAAGGCCATGAGAGAAGATCCAGGAAAAGGTAGAGAGATGATAGAAAGCATCACCATATAGAGGGCTCTCACAGATTCAGGAGACATAGATCAGAGGATCTGAAAGGCGTAGATGAAGTCAGACTGTTTGAAAGGTTCCAAGGCCTAAGATCTCCATAGTTTAATGGAAGAGCTGGGCTAGAGAGAGTTGAGGAGTGGTTAATCTTCATTGAAAAAATGTTTGAAAGGATGCCACTCAGCTCCAACAAGAGAGTGTCACTAGCTACCTACAAGCTGGTAGGCCATGCAAAGATATAGTGGAGGAGCTCCTAAGATAGATATGCTGTCCAGAAGGGTAGAAGGCCAAGAGAAGACACAAAAGTGACTTGGCCAGAGTTCACCCAGCTATTTCAGGAGTAGTACATTAGTGATGCTATCATGGTTATGAAGCAAGATGAATTTGATGCTCTAAGGTAGGACAACCTCAGTGTCCCAGAGTATGAGCACAAATTCAATCAGTTGGTGAGGTATGCTCCTTAGTATCATGGACTAAAGGAGTTGAAGGCCAAAAGATTTGTTAGAGGCCTTAAGTCAGACATTAGAAAGGCTATTAGACCTTTTGGAGTAGTTACATATTATGAAGCAGTGCAGAAAGCTCTATTAGTAGAGCAAGAGAAGTATGAGACTAAATACTTCCCCAGTGGACTAGGGAAAATTTTTCAGGCAGGAGGCAAGTAGAAGAAGCCACCATATGGCAAGGGAATTTGCAAGAATTCTCATTTTGGTAGTGAAGGCAAGGTTAGGGGGAAGTTCCATGGCCTAAGGTGCCTTAAATGCAATAAGTTTTATGGAAAGAAACCTTGCTATTTTGACACCCAAGCGTGTCTAAAATGTGGATCCATGGATCATTGGATCAAAGACTGCCCACAGGCTCAAAAGAGGCCAGAAGACCAAGCTCTAGCAAGGCTTATTTGGGCAGGACCTAGAGGAGGAGCACCAAGGGAGGGACAACAGAGGCCAGTTCCTCCAGTGCCTTGGCGTCCAGTGTAGAGAGCTGGCATAGTCTTCCAAGTGGAGAGGCCAGAGACATCAAAGCGGGGAGGAGCATTAAGAGGTAACATTTACCTTAATGGTATGCTTATTACCGTTCTGTTTGATACTGGTGCATCTATGTCTATAGTGGCTAGGAAATTTGTTAATGCCATGAAATTACCTACTAAATTCATGCGTAAGATATCCTTAGTGAAAATAGCAGGTAGTCAATGTCTTTTCACTAATGACCTAGCTAAGGATTGTGAGCTAGTACTATGAAAGACTAAGGTTATGACTAGTCTACTAGTGTTGGACTTTCCTAAGTATGATTTAGTGCTGGGTATGAATTGGCTTGCTATGCATAACATAAGAATTGATTGTGCTAAGAGGGAAATCACACTACCTTATGGTGAAGTGCACGCATTAGTGAATTCTAAAGAATTAGTGTATGAAATGCATGGCATAGAGCTAGAGGTACTAGATGAGATACCTATGATTTCTGAGCATGATTACTGTTATGCATTGAATGAATTGCACTATGATGAGGAAGTGGATAGGATACCTGTTGTTAGAGACTTTCCACATGTCTTTCCTAAAGATCTGCCAGGTATTCCTCCACTAAGGGAGATTGAGTTTGAAATCAAGTTGCAACCAGAAGCTAGTCCAATATCCATACCTCCTTATAGAATACGAATCACAAAGATGAATGAGGTCAAGGAACAACTTGATGAACTTCTTGGAAAAGGGTTCATAAGGCCAAGTGTTTGACCATGGGGAGCTCGAGTTCTCTTTGTGAAAAAGAAGGATGGACCTTTAAGACTACGCATTGACTACAGGAAACTTAATGCAGTAACAATCAATAGCAAGTATCCACTCCTTAGGATTGAGGATCTGTTTGATCAACTAAAGGGAGCTAAGATCTTCTCTAAGATAGATTTGAGATCTGGATACTTCCAATTGAGAGTAAAGGAAGAAGATATTCCTAAGATTGCATTCAGGACCAGATATGGGCATTATGAGTGCACAATCATGCCATTTGGTTTTACTAATGCCCCAGCTACTTTTGTAGACCTAATGAACAGGGTGTTCAGACCACATCTGGGCAAGTTTGTGGTTGTGTTCATTGATGACATCCCAGTGTATTTCAAGGATGAAAATGAACATCAACATCATCAGAAGATTGCCTTAAAGACTCTATTGGAACATCAGCTTTATGCCATGTTATCCAAGTGTGAATTTTGGATAAGGGAAGTGTCTTTCCTAGGACACATCATAGATGCACAAGGCCTTAAGGCAGACCCTGAAAAGGTCAAGGCAGTGCAAGAATTGGAAAGACCAAAGACTGTGAAGGAAATCAGAAGTTTCCTAGGATTAGCTGGATACTACAGGGGATTTATATCAGGTTTTTTCTGTTATGGCCCTTCTAGGGGGAGGTGCAGTTGAGGAAGGTAAAGTGTTTTAACTTAAGTTTAGAAGCTTAATTTAAGTTTACATAGCAAGAATAAAGAAGTTTAGCAAAGTTCACTAAGTTCTGAGAAGAATAAGCACTGAACAAAGTTCAGGGGAAAAATGGTAATTTTGCATCCTGAATAGCCGGGATGAGTCTCGAGTATTTTAAAATGAATTTTTAGAACTTAACTCTCAACCTTAACTCAAACTTGAAAAATAGACAAGAATTTAATCAAGAACTACTAAGTTACAAAGATGGGGGACCTAATTGCATTAAACTTGAAACCTTGATGATCATGATGCTAAGTGAGGGTTTAAGAAGGGAAAGAGAAGGGGAGGCTACCATAATCACGTTCTTAACCTTCCCTCACTCATTTCTCTCTCGAATTAAGCTTGGAATCAAGTGATCTTGGTGTCAAGAGGTGCAATTCGAGGTGGTTAAGTTTGGAGAAGTGATTTTCAAGCTTGGAATCATGTTTTTTAAGCTTGGAAGGGTGTTTTTCTCCACCTCCTATTTTTTGAAAGAGGTAAGAGTTGTGTTCTTGATTGTATTCATGCTATTTAGTTAGTTTGAAGCTTGGGTTTTGGTTAGAGAATGTACTTTTAATGTTTAGTGCCATTGTTTTGATTGGAATTTAGGTAGAACTTTGGTGAGCTTGGTTGAACAAAAAGAGGCTTGATTCTTGCTTGTTTCTTGGAAGTTAAGGTAAGGGAATGGTGTTTTTAAGTTCATGGAATGCCATTAGCTTCGATTTGCTTGAGAAATTTGAGTGGTTTTAGCTAAGGCATTAAGGAAATGTTTTGGTTGAATTATGGTGGACTAGAGGAATTGGGAGGATTGGATTGATGTTACAAGACATCATAGTTTAGCTTTTGATAGTTGGTTATGTTCTATGCAACATGTACTATGTGTGTATGAAATTTGGAGGCATTCCATGCATGTTTGATATGTGTGGGAAGTGTCCAAAGTTCATAGCAGCAAAATCAGGGTTTTTTGGGCATTTTGTACGTTTGGCGATGCATCACCAATCCCCATGAGTTCCCACGACACGTCACCAATCCAGAAAAACTGTCTCAGAACGTCGACAACTGTGGCGACGCGTCGCCGAGACAGCATCTGACACCCGATTTTGTTTTCAGCATAACTTTTCGCTCGGGTGTCCGATTGAGGTGATTCAAGATTCCACGCGAAGGTAAGAGGGAGTACTATCACCTAAACATTTTAAAAACACTTAAATTGTCCTAGTTTTAGATTTATATTAACTCAAAGTGAAGGCAAGTTTTTAAGGAACTATGTTGCAAATGAACATAATTAGCTACCACTAGCTCAGGTGAGAGGTTTAGAACCCTTGTCGGCCTAGCTGTGCCATTGGCACGCAGCCACAAGTTGAAACCTTGTTCATCTAGTCTACATCAACGAGGCCCTGCGGCCTAGTCTACAAAGTCCCACCATAATTCCCCTGCATAACAACTATGGGAAGGCTACATGATCGTTTGCAGTAAGCTTCGGCTTGCTAGGAGCAGGTTTAAACTCGCTAGGCGTGGAGTAATACTCCATGATGAGGACTACTTGAGGAGAGGTCTTTGACCTAGTTATATATGCATATATAATAGCACCCTCATGCTGTGTAAGCTCACAGTAAGAGTCCTAGGGTTTTCTTGCAGGTACATTGAAGATCCCTTACTGAGAATTGTTGAATTCTCACTCCCTGGTTTTGTTATGCAGAGTCTGATGTTGCTGGACTGGGTAATCGCTGAGGATTATCTCGGTGAATGAAATATCCAGGGTGTTACAGGGGTTAACAGAAACTATGGATTAAGTGGCACAGGGTATGAACACCCTTGTGACGGAGATGTTCAGGGATTATGAGGAGAGAGGTGCTGTTCAGGGGGAGGATGAACCACAACAGGAGCAGAAAAGGCATGCTGAACAACAGCAAGTGCCTAGAGCTTAGGAACGCAGAAATCAGGTTCATGAGGAGGAAGAGGAACCAGAGGTGATGGAGGCTCCAAGGAGGGGAGACACTCTACATCAGATGAGATTGTTGGAGAAGTTCAAGACTGTTGATCCACCAAGCTTTGATGGGACAGGTGATCCTGACAGAGCAGAGGACTGGTTGTCTAAGATGAGCAGACTCTTCATTTGTGGTGGTTATGAGTCAGAGCAGAAGATGATTTTGGTGCCTTTCTTTTCGAGAGGGAGAGCCAGTTTATGGTGGGATGATGTGATGGAGTTGCTGAGGGGAAGTAACGGTACTCACCCAGAGCACAAGAAAAAGGTGCTCAAGTGGTCAGACTTCGAGAAGAAGTTCAGAAATGAGTACATCAGTGAAGCTGCACAGGATCAGAGGAGGATCCAGTTTGAGAATCTGACACAGGGAGAGATGTCAATACGAGAGTATGAGCAGCGTTATAATTCTCTTATCCGGTATGCTCCATATATGATGGGAAATGATGAGTTGAAATCTAAGAAGTTTTTCCAAGGTCAAAAACCTGTACTCAGGAGATATATGGTGACAGTTGATATCAAGAGTTATCGCCAGGTGGTTCAAAAGGCGTTGGCCTTAGAGAAGGAATTTGAAGATTCCAGGACATCTATGAAAAAGATAGAGGTTGGACCAGCCAACTTGGGAAAGAGTGCCGGGAAGCGACCAATGGTGGAGAACCAAGGTCCATCCAAAAGAAGGAAAACGGGTTTGTGTCCTAGATGCAGATGGTTTCATGGTGGAAGACCATGCACTATGGGGACAGATGCTTGTAATATCTGTGGTCAGAGAGGACATTGGGCGAAGGAATGCCCAAGGGTTCGACTGGTGTCAGGTCCGCCTCGGACTTTACCCCCAGTACCTCTTGCTATAGGAAATCGGCCTGGTGTAGCTGTAGCAGCAGTTGAGCCGAGAGTTTTTGCACTGACAAGTTAGGTGGCCAGAGAACCGCCCGCTGTTCAAGGTAATTTTACTTTTCAGAACGGTAGTGTTAGAGTGCTTTTTGATACGGGAGCTACTCTTTTAGTGATATCTTATGCCTTGGTAGATAAGTTTAAATTGCAGCGAGAAATCTCGGGTGAGTTGAGACTCATCAGGACTGCAGGGAGAGGTTTTATTGTGACCAACGAAATGGTTACTAGGTACCCCTTGCAGTTAGGTGATCATGATTTTTGCTGTGAGTTATAGGTGATGGAGCTGAGGTCTTATGACCTAGTGTTGGGAATGGATTGGTTGAGTAAGCATAAGGCACAAATCGACTGTGCGAATCACTCAGTTGACATTACTGATGCTCAAGGAGCTAGAGTGACTTGCACAGGAGGGTTGGCATCTAGTGCTAAGAGTCTGCACCTTAGACTTATAGATACCATCCCTGTAGTTGGTGAAGAAGAGTATTATTCGTTGAATGGAGTGGCTATAGAAGAGGAATTGGAGAAAATTCCTGTAGTTAATCAATTTCCTGAGGTGTTTCCAGTAGAGTTACCTAGGTTACCACCTAAGAAGGATACTGAGTTTGCAATCCATCTACAACCAGGGGTTGAACCTATTTCCATACCACCTTATAGGATGTCAGCTCCTGAGATGGATGAATTAAAGAAGCAGTTGGAGGAACTGCTAGGGAAAGGCTTTATAAGGCCTAGTGTATCACCGTGGGGAGCTCCAGTGTTATTTGTGAAGAAGAAAGATGGAACTTTCAGATTGTGCATTGATTGAATGCAGTAACAGTTAAGAATAAGTATCCACTTCCTAAAATTGATGATTTGTTTGACAGACTCAGGGGAGCAAAGGTGTTTTCTAGAATTGATCTTCGGTTTGGGTATTTTCAGATCAGAGTTAAGGAGGAAGATATTCCGAAGACTACTTTCAGAACGAGGTATGGACACTATGAATATACGGTTATGCCTTTTGGTGTGACGAATGCACCAGCAGTGTTTATGGAAGCCATGAATCGGATCTTTAAGCCATTTTTGGATCAGTTTGTTGAAGTCTTCATCGATGACATTCTGGTATATTCACAGTCTACAACAGAGCATGAGGAGTACCTTAGAACAGTTTTGCAAGTGCTGAAGGATAATCAGTACTATGCAAAGTTGTCTAAGTGTGAGTTTTGGTCCGAGAAGATTCAGTTTTTGGGACATATCATCAGTGCTCAAGGGTTGTCAGTTGATCCTGAAAAAGTTCAAGCGGTAGTTGAATGGAAGAGACCGACTACAGTTACAGAGGTCAGGAGTTTTTTGGGTTTGGCAGGTTACTACAGACGTTTCATAGAGAAATTCTCTGTGATAGCTACACCGTTGACAGCATTGACTAAGAAGACTCAGAAGTTTGAGTGGACACCGAAGTGTGAAGAAGCTTACATGAAGTTGAAGGAAAGATTGACTAGTGCACCTATACTTGTCTTGCCTGATCCAGACAGAGCCTTTACAGTTTATACAAATGCATCTGGTTCAGGTTTGGGATGTGTGTTGATGGAGGACAGTCAGGTGATTGCTTATGGTTCGAGACAGCTGAGGCTTAATGAACTGAACTATCCTGTTCATGATCTTGAGCTGGCAGCAGTGATTTTTGCACTAAAGTTATGGAGGCATTATTTGATGGGGAGGTCATTCAGAACCTTCACCGATCACAAGAGTTTGAAATATTTATTTACCCAGAAGGATCTGAACATGAGACAACGGCGATGGATTGAATACATCAAAGATTATGCTTGTTCGATTGAGTACTGTGCTGGTAAAGGAAATGTGGTAGCAGATGCTTTGAGCCGGAAGTACACGGGAGTGATCTTATCCAAGGATTAGGCTATGGAATCCTCTGAAGGAGTATTGAGGGACTGTTTCTTAGCTTTGCATGAATTATGGCAAAGTCGAGAAAAATCCCTAGTCTACGTTTTGGAAGTTCAGTCAGCTTGGTTAGTCAGAGTCAGAGAAGCTCAGTTAAAGGATCCGTTACTGAAGAAGATTTCAGGTGAAGCTAAGTCTAGTACTGTGAAGAAGGAATTCAGATACAAGGATGGAATACTGCATTATAGAGATTGACTTTATGTACCGAATATTGAAGGACTTAGGCAACAAGTCCTACAGGAGGCACATAGCAGCGCTTTGAGTATCCACCCTGGTGTTAGTAAGATGTATCAAGATCTGAAGACACATTTTTGGTGGCCAGGTTTGAAAAGAGATGTACGAGGACAAGTGGCAAAGTGTTTGACATGCCAGATGATTAAAGCTGAACATCAGAAATCAGCAGGCACACTTCAGAGTTTACCTCTGCCAATGAGGAAGTAGGGATCCATTACTATGGATTTCCTAGTGGGGTTGCCGAATACCCGGAGTCAGCATGATGCTATATGGGTAGTGGTTGTCCATTACTATGATCATTTGCAGTAAGCTTCGGCTTGCTAGGAGCGGGTTTAAACTCGTTAGGCGCAGAGTAATACTTCGTGAGGAGGACTACTTAAGGAGAGGTCTTTGACCTAGTTATATATGCATATATAATAGCACCCTCGTGCTGTGTGAGCTCGTAGCAAGAGTCCTAGGGTTTTCTTGCAGGTACATTGAAGATCCCATACTGAGAATTGTTGAATTCTCACTCCCTGGTTTTGTTATGTAGAGTTTGAAGTTGCTGGACTGGGTAATCGCTGAGGATTATCTCGGTAGTACTCTTTTGTGTGTATAGGTACAGCAGTTGAGAATCATTATGATTCTAGTCTACATAAGTGCTTAGTTGGTTTGTTGGTCAGGTAGCAGTACTAACTAGTTTCTTCCTTTGGCTGCAAAGCCTAGTAGCACTTGGCAGAAGACTTTTGAGACTCGCCACTGGGACGTGTGTCCAAGGTGGGAGCTAGGGTAAAGAGATCTCAGTAAAGACTTGTATTTTGTTACAGTACTTTGGTTTGCCTCCATACTCTATGTTATGAGGAGTCTTTGACTCTAGGATTGCTCTTGGGTGAGGGCATTAGTTGCTTTATGTATGAATGCTTTCACGAGTTGTTTATGTGTAGTAAACCTACACAAATGTTGATTTTTGGTATGCTTTGGCTATTTGTACTCAGTTTGTGTAGAAACTACTTGGCCAAGTTAATGTTTTAATGTTTATGGTTTTAATAAACCAAGTCAAAGCATAAGAGCATGCATATTGCATATTCTAGGTTAATCAACTAGTAGCATGTGATTTAATCCGCACACATACACAACTAGCCAATTGCAATCCACCGTGAGACCAACTCTCACAGGGCTTTCTCGCAAGGGGCACGGGCGGTCGTGTCATTTTTGATGATTGCTTCAGTTCTTACTCATCTGACAAAGAAGGGTCAAAGAATTGAGTGGACTAAAAAATGTGAAAAGAGTTTCTGGGAGCTCAAGTAGAGGTTGACTGAAGCTCCAGTATTGATTCTTCCTGATCCAAGTAAGCCCTACATCATATATACAAATGCATCTAGATTTGGGTTAGGTTGTGGGCTTATGCAAGATAGAAATGTCATTACTTATGGATCAAGGCAGTTGAGACCCCATGAGCAAAATTATCCTACGCATATCCTAGAACTGGCAACAGTGATTTTTTCTTCGAAGCAATGGAGGCATTACTTGATGGGTAGTTCCTTTGTGATCTACACTGGCCATAAGAGCCTAAAGTACTTATTCACTCAAATAGAGTTGAACATGAGGCAAAGTAGATGGTTGGAGTATATCAAGGACTATGACTGCAGTATAGAGTAAACAGAGGGCAAAGGCAATCTAGTAGTAGATGCCTTAAGCAGGAAGTACACAGGGCTTCTGAAAAGGGGATCCAGAATTGATTATGATGAGCAGAATAGTCTGCGATGCCTATGGCATAAGTCGTATAAGTGGGAGGAAGCCCAAATCTACACATTGACAATTCAATTTGGATGGATTGAAGAAGCCAAAAAGGCACAAGAGACAGATCCTGATCTAAAAAAGATTTCAGGAAAGGAAAAAGGTTCTTTGTATCAATCCTTTGCCTACAAGCAAGGACTACTGTATTTTAAGGACTAAATCTATATGCCTAATGGAGCAAAGCTTAGAGATGAAATACTTGTAGAAGTTCACAAAGAAAGTTGAATATTGTCCAGGAAGTAAGAAAATGTATAAAGACTTGAAGACTCACTTCTGGTGGCCAAATATGAAGAGAGACATAGCTACTTATGTTTCCAAATGTACCACATGCCAGAGGGTAAAGTAGAGCACCAGAAGCCAGTTGGTACCTTACAGACTCTACCTATACCAGTGAGGAAGTGGGGCAACATAACCATGGACTTTTTCACTGGTTTGCCTATGACAAGATTAAGTCATGATACAATCTCGGTCATTGTGGATAGGCTAACCAAATGTGCCCAGTTCTTACCTACGAAACTCACAGACTCCTTGGAGAAGTTAGCTCAGATGATTGTCTAGGAGACAGTGAGACTACATGGAGTGCCAGATTCCATTGTATCTGATAGAGATCCAAGATTTATAGCTCGGTTTTGGAGTGCTTTTCACAAAGTACTAGGAACCAAAATTACCTGAGTACTGTTTATCATCTTCAGACTAATGGGCAAACTAAAAGGGTGATACAGATATTGGAAGACATGCTCAGGAGCTAAGTGTTGGATTTCAAAGGTGAATGGGACCAACACTTGCCGTTGGTGGAATTCTCATATAACAATAGTTACCAAAGAACCATTAGCATGGCACCTTATGAAGCATTATATGGAAGAAGGTGCATGACACCTCACTATTGGGTAGAAGCCTCAGATAGGTTAGAGTTGGTTCCCAAAATTATTGAAGAGACAACTGCCAAAATCAAGAAAAATCATGAGAGATTAAAGGTAACCAATGAAAAGACCACAGCCTATATGAACAAAAGAAGTAGAGACTTGGAATTTGAGGTTGGTGACCATGTTTTGTTGAAAGTTGCAATAACCAAAGGCACTATCAGATTTGGTAGAAGAACCAAGTTAACTCCAAGATACGTAGGTCCTTATGAGATCTTGGTTAGAGTTGGCAAGGTAGCATACAGGTTAGCTCAATCGCCAAGCATGTCAAGTGTTCAAAATGTTTTTCACATCAGTATGCTTAAGAAGTGTATATTAGACACAAAGTATGCTATTGAAGCAAAAGACATATAGTTAGAACCTAACTTGACATATGAAGAGAAACCTACAGCTATCTTAGCCAAGGATACCAGAAGGTTAAGAAACAAGCTCATTCTCATGGTTAAAGTTCAATGGTCACACCAATCTGAAAGAGAAGCAACCTGGGAAACAGAAAAAGACCTTATGGAAAGGTATCCTGAAGAATACCTGAAGTTAAAGGCTATTTTGGAGGACCAAAATTTTTAAGGGGGGAGGATTATTACCACCTCACAAAAATGGGAGAATTACTAGTGTATCATAATGGCTAAAAAACATTATATTGCGTAATTCTCACCATAGTGGTAGAAGTGTACGGGGTAAAAGGCATGATCAACACCTCCTTAAAAGTGTTCCAAGTTGGTAACTTGGCCCCCAAGAAAATCCTTAAGGATTGCTTGTTTGTCAAGCAACCTATGAACTTTTTTGTAAGATTTTGGAAATCCGGGCACTCAATTGCAAAACTTTCACAAAAGAGATTTGGAGAGTTATAAGAAGGATATGAATGGTATAAAAGTGCTATTGGAGGACCAAATTACTTATAGAGGACAAGTATGGACAAAGGAAAGCTAAAAAAAGCTTTAAATACTTAAGTGTCCTATTGTGTGCCTTTGGTTGTCCATGCTTATAACTTAAGTCAAATGGGAGTTTTGTGGGGTTATCCCGCATAAGGAGGGGGTGCTGTGGCATGGGATAAGGAGGTAAAATGTGGACCGAGAGATTAAGGTAAAGAAGCTATGGTCTTGTAGCAAGGAAGATGACATAAAAGTTGGTTAAGCTTATTAAGTGTGTTTAGTGTACTTAAGACCATATAAGTGTCCATTCTTGGTCCTTATCTCCCAAATTTCAGCCTCTACCAGCAAAAAGGAAGCCAGCCCTATCCTCCACACTTCCTCCATAGCCACCATACCTACAAATTCAAAACTACTTGCAATTGAAGTCAAGGAAGCACAATTGGAAGCTATTTGGTGCTATTGCTTGAGTGCACCTGGGATCAAGCTCCAATTTCAGCATACCCATCAAGGTAAGGGTTCTCTTGCTCTCATGGGTTGTTTTCTATATTTTCAAGCAACCATGGAGCTAGGGCTAAGCTTGGAGGAAAGCCATGAGCTTGATGAACCAAGTGTAGTTAGGGGAGTGCACTTATTGAAGGTTTTGTGACCTAGTGTGAAGTGCACAGTGATGGCAGTGAATTTCTGGGTTTCTACAGCCCAAAAGTTAGTACTAAGTAGTCTAAAAATCCTCCTAAGACCAAGCATTAGCTTGAGGAGGGCTGCCATAGTGATTTGGTTATGTTTATTATTTTTTTTATGGACTAACCTATGGTATATGTTGCTGCTACATTTCATGTGTTTGTTGGTTGTGAATGGCTGCTGCATTTGGTTGCTATATCTTGTATATATGCATTGTGTTTTTTTTTGTTTTAGTGTCTTTCGATGTAGGTTTTAATGACGGTCACATTTCCTATTGAATTCAAGTGTTACCCTTTCTAAGTTTCTCAATGAAACTTACTCCCCTCAATTCTGTCAATTCAGGTCCAGTAGAAATATCACATTCAAACTGACCATTCTGGTTTGAGTTTTGATCTAAAATTATAGGTACATGAACGTTGATGTGTCTAGTTGTGATCTGGAAAGTTTGGTGATTTAGGAGCATATTTGGTATTTTTGGTGATGGTACTTATTGTGTTGTGCAGCAGCTGTCCAGCATCCTGTTTCTGGAGTCCACTGTGTCTCAGGCACTCTTGTAACCTAGGGTGCATATGCAGCTAAATTAAGACCATATTGTAGTGCATGTATGCATGTACATGTAGTGTATGTAAAATGAGACAAGTATGTGAACATTTGAGTAATTTTTTGGCTATGTAAGTGATGTGGTGCAAAGCTGCCAAAGTGTGAATGATTGGCTGCTTACTTGTAAATTCTTGTTTGGCCACATAAAGTTGTTAAAAGCAAAGGAATGTATTTCCTATGTGTAATAGACATATATGGGATAGCTTTTGGGAGTTTTCCCCTTCTGAATGAAGTGTCTCCACACTTATGAAGTTTTGTATGGGCAATATGGTCATAAAGTGATCAGAATTTTGACTCCCCCTGTGTAGAAAGAATCTTATTAAGAAATTTTGACCACACTTAGACAATATCGAGAGATTGATCTGGGATTTGGAATTTCTTAATTTGGAGCCCTGTAGCCAATATATGATGTTGCAAAGTTGGCTAAGTTACTGTTCATTTGGTCAAAATTTTGTAACCAACTTAAAAAATCCGTAACTTGGTCCATAGGTGGGCTATTGATGTAAAAAAAAATTCGATGGTTTGCTCTAAGTCTCTACTTTGTATTGGATCAAATAAAATAGGGGGTACTTGGCTAGAATGATACAGTTTATTACTAGAAGTTACAGGTGTAGTGGCTGGTCACTAGAACTTAACAAGATTGCCTAATGTGTGGTAGCCAAGATTAAGATTTGTGCTAGTGTTTTCCTTCTTTGCTGCCATGGTGTGCATGAAATGTGAATATGGGTGTGATGGTTGGGCCAATATGCATGTGTTTACATAGTGCCCAAGAGGGCCACTTGGGTATGCACACTAAGGGTAGTGTTCTGATGGCCTATAGAACATCACCAATCCTGGGAGTCTAAATGCACGATTTTGGCACCATAATTGGACTGCCCGAAGTGGGTAACAATAGCTCCAAGTTCAACAATAGGTTGGCCTACCCATGATGAACTTTAATACTTGCCATTAGTAGCTAGTTAGCAACCATAACTCATAAACCCGAAGGTAAATTGATAAGCTCCTACGCCATTCTAAGCTCACTTAACATAATCTACTATCAATTAGAAGCCAAATACCTACTTGAACATGGAACAATACCAAAATCAAGTGAGGTATAGTGATTCCTTACCAATTTCTTACCACAAGCTCTTGGCCAAGTGTGAATCTTCAATGTCGAGCTTGAAAACACAACTACAAGGTCGCCAATGGCTGAAATTCACCTTAATATGCTTGAATTCCCAATCCAAGCTCAAACCTTCAAGAATTTGGCATGAACCCAATGCTTCAACAGCAAGACCAATAATGAACTTGCAAAATGGAGTCCAAGCCCGAGTATACGTAGTTGCATAAAGTGGAGTCATGCAAAATTCCCACATGTGCCACATGGCATAAAAAATGGTCCAATGCTTTTCACGATACTACATTTTTTTGCATGGCGCAACTTGGTCCCTTCATGAACCATTGCATCTATTCTATTACCCAAATATAATTTCAATTTGGTGCTTAAATTTTGCTTTCCATTACCTCCACTACAAGCCATTTTTCTTGCACAATTTAAACCTGATAAGCCTCGAGTAGAGCTACACATGATATTTCACATTTTCACTTAAACCCCTTTTGTTTGAATGCATTTGCTTTGCATTTCTGGCCTTGGACAAGCATTGAGGTAAGGGTCCTAACATATAGCTTCCATACACTAGTTTGCCTCCACTTTTATGTAAGAGTAGTTTACTCTAGAGTGACTCTTAGGTGTAAGCATAATCTACTTTTGTTGGGATGTTCACACATTGTTGATTATGTGTAGTTAACCACATAAAGGCTTTGTATGCTTTGATGATTTTTATGTTGGGTTTTAGTGAAATGCCATGGCAATGTTTTAAGTATCATTTCCTTATTTTATTGACCAAGTCAATGCACATACTCATGCATGATTGTATCATAGGAGTAATTAACTAGAAGCAAAAAGGTTTTAACTAGTGTGCATGTAATCAATTAGCCAATTATGACTTATGTGGGCCAAGTTCCCATAGGCTTCCTGGGCAGGCCCATAGGGGGCTGTGTCACCTATGGCCTCCTAAGGCCCTAGGGATGTTCTCCCAAGCTCCAAATTTATACATATGACTACAATGAACGTTTCTTTGTCATTCAAACTAGGCTTTAGGTGCTTAATTACACCACACTAAGCATCCAAACTAGCTAGTTCACCATGAACAATCCACACAACATTCAATGCAATTCTCACAATTTACATAAAGCCATAAGCAAGTAAGCTAAAAAATGCATCAATGAAGTATATAAACTAAATCCCTTACCTTAATTAAAGTGAAACAAGCTATATCAAGCACATCCAAGCAAATTGTTCCCCTCCAAGGGCGTTCCTATGGTTCTACACAAATTCAACACATAAGGCATCAATTCAAGCTTGTTCTCACTAGACCTAAGCTCATGGAAGCTCAAGAAACCAAGAATAATCAAAGAACAACTAGTCCCAGCCAAATTTAGAGCTTGCCTAACTAAAAATAGCCCTCATTCCCATACTTGGCCTAAACATATGAGAGGTGAAATTGAAGTGTAAAGAAAGATTTTGTACATGATTAAATGATACTAATGATATTAGAAGTGTGACTAGTAGGTACATGTGAATGTATCAAGATTTTGTATATCGAGTGCACATGATTAAATGTTGAAGGACCTAAAGCATTAGTGGTTAGTCCAAAAAAGTGGGGGGCTATTTTGTAGACATATTCAGGTGATGGAAATGAAGTTAAATATTGTTGGAGGACTACATGGGGCCATGTAACAAAATGACTTTACTGAGACTAGTATTTTGCCCATTTTCATATGATGTGGCATCCACCTGATTATGCATGCCTCCACTTAGTTAAAACACTCCTTTTTTCGGTCAAAGCTCCTGGTTAAGCTAACCATGCGTTCTTGAAGCTTGAAGGCTTGGGTTCATGCCAAATTGTTGATGATTTAAGCATGGATTCAAGAATTGAGCATACCTTGGTGCATTTCAGCCTTAGGCAACCTTGGAGTTGCATTTCCAAGCTTGATCTTGCTTTTCAAGGCTAGGCCGAGGGCAAAGTGGCATGGTTTGGTAAGGATTTCACTATACTTTACTTGATTTTTGGTTGAATTCCATATTCAAGTTAAGTATTAGGCATCCAAGTGATGGTTATTGAACTAGATGAACTTAGAGTGCCATAAGGGCTATGTTTTACCTTCGGGTAGAAGTGTTGTATGTGTGAGCTAGCTATGCAAAAGCAAGTACTAGGTTCTATCATAGGTCAGCCAACCTATGTGTGAACTTGGAGCTCTGTGTGATTGTGTGACTAAAGGAATTAGGAGAAGAACAAGTTATGGTGTGTACTTGCTAGTGCCCATGTTGGTCGAGACCAATGGCTATGTGTGTCGTGTGTGAGTTGTGTGCTTTGGTGCTTTGTTTAGGCATGCTGACCTTTATTAGTTAGCTAGTTATTATATTGTTGCATATAGTATGTGTTTTCCTTGTTTTCATGTTTTAAGGCAGGTACATGCAAATGCTATGGAGGTTAAGCTTTCAGCTTAACTACATAGGCTTAATAAAGCTGTGTGAATCCTTACTAAGTTATTCATATAACTCATGCCCCCATAACTATATGTTTTCAGGAAATGATTTTGAGCTTGAGCAGCTTCTGTGATAAGGATTGTGTTTCAGTTGCACTAAGTTGTGTATGCTACCCTATAAGTACTAGCTCAATAAGTGTAAGTACAAGTATTATGTATATGCAAGCTCATATGTTCTGTATTTGCTTGCAGGTATTGTAAGTAGTTATGGGAATGATTTAAAGTCATGGATGTGTGTTCATGGACTTTGGTTATGTGGATTGTGTTTCTGATTATGGGTATAGTGGTGGGACTTGTGTTACAAACCATGATCTTGCATTACTTGTTTAAGGTAGCTTTTGGATATTACTAGTACCACGGCTTGTAATGACTACTCGGGGTGCTATGTATTTTGGGTGCTCTTGAAAATGTTCCAAAGACTCATGCATTAGTTTTGTACGTGTTTGTGAGGCTGGCCTTGGTTGGCTTTGCTAGACTTATATATATGGCGGGGATGTAAGCTAAGCCATGTGTTGTTGCCTTGTTGCTAGTCTAGTGGTTATGTGAAGTTTCAGTTATGAACCCATTTATATTATGAACCTCCTATGATTATGCTTGTGCATATACATTGAAAGTATGTGTTTTCAAAAGAACATGGATTGGGCTTCTTGGTTGCCATACATTGTGAATGCACACTTGATGAGCACACAAGTATAACACATGGTAGTTTGAGATCAAGTCTTGCCTTGTGATGCAAGTAACTGATTGGACTGGACTGGTAGACTTCCTATGGTGCTACCAAGTGCCCTGACTTTGTGGCTTGTATGTGTGTGTCTTGGTAGTGTGCCTAGCCGAGCGACGGATACACTTTTGGGTTCTCATTGGTGCATATAGGACACATGATTTTTAGTGTCCTAGAAGGGAAATTTGGGCTAATGATAGGTGTACTTGGGTTGGGGTCTATACGGGGTGTGAAAAAATGTGAGTTTTAGCTTAAATTAACCAACCAATGCAAAAACAAGCTCCTTTCCACGTTGTTTCTTCATTACGCTTTGATTTCCACAAAGAATTGATGTTTTGGGTAAGATTTGGCCATGGATTTGAAGAGGGGAGATGGAGCTATGGGTTTGCAAGGTTAGGGATGATGAATAGTAGCTTCTAAATGTCCCAAAATGGCTTAAAAAGCCATCTTCTCACTTTAGCCCTTCAATTTCTTTAGTTTTGCCAAAGGAACCTCATGCTCAAATAATGGCATAGGACTTGCCAATTTAGTCCAAATTTGTGGTTTTTGTCACTTAGGTCCAAAAGAATAACTTTTAAGCTTTAAACATCGAACCTATCACTTTGTGGTTCAAAAGACCATTTTGCCCCTACTGACACTTTGGTGCCAAAATGATAGAGGAACCATCTAACCCTTGATAGACTTGCTACATTTACTTAACTATAGCAATTAAGGCATTAAACTAGGGATTTTGACTTATTTAATGAGTTTTGCTTGACCATTGAAGGTGTGCTTGTTAGGGTCTAATTCACCCCCACCCTAATCACTTAGGAGATTTAGATAAATAGGAACTTTTATATGGTGAATTAGGATATGACAACTAGGATGCTTATCCCCAAATTTTAGTTATTACCTAGGTGGGACTTAGGTGAAGACTATTACTTAAACCAATCTAGGAAGTTTTACCAAGTTTCAAGTTTAATGTGCTAAACTTGTAGGTTCATTTAAGCAAATTTGTCTTTATGCTTATTAGGTGCAATGGGGTGCATATAAGTAGGCACAGGTGGGCTTGTGGGTTCGGGCATAATAGGCTCACTTAGATGTGTTATGTGTGTAGGTAGGGTGTGCATGAGTGCCTTAGGTGCTAGGCTCCTGAGAGGCCTACTAGGGTGCTAGTAGGCATGTGTGTGTGTCTATATGTGTGTGTCTAGTGTACTTAGAAGGCTTACTTTCAAGCCTTCTTAGTGTGCTCACCAATCTCAACATACATGCATACATCCATGCATACAAACATACTTTCTAGGTTGAATAGTTACAAACCATGCACGATTTTCTAGCCCATTATACATAGAGCTTAGAAGGCTTACCTAAGCCTATTATGTACTACCAAGGCACATGCCATGTACTGCTCTAAGTCCCTATGCCATATAGATATGTACATGCATTGAAGAGTTCAAAATGTGGCATTGTAGGATTGCATGGCCAAAATTTACATACACCAAAAGTTAGACTAGTTAAATGACATGCATGCTACATAACATGGGCTTAAACAGTTTCAATGCCCATAGTCACTTTAACTTCCACTTTTACTTGGCACTTAGGTAAAACTTGTGTTATTACCCTCCTAGTATTTACCCACACTAGGATGGATCCAAAACCAACTAGACCCACTGCAGCCATCAAAGCCTACAATTCAGTTTATAACCATTAGTCCATAACCATGATCTTTTTAATCTTTCTTTCATAAGTCAACAATCCTGAGCCATACATCCTTGTACATATACCTCTTAAAAAAGTTCCTTAGCCTATATTCTTCCACTTCTTTACATGAAATGGGAAAAAAAGGGCATGAGTACACAGGTACTCAAAACATTGTCTTATAAATAAGCCTCTAATTCCTTATTCTAACCTACAACCAAATACAAAGAAGACACAAAAGAGACAAGGCATAACATAATACAAGATACATCTATACATAATTTGAAGGTTAGTACACACAAATAATCGAAGAAGCATGCAAAACACACACATCACATGTAGTTTCTCTTAAACTTAGTAAGCATTTTTCACTTAGTTTAACATGTGATCACTTTGAATTAGAGTCAAATTAACATAGATCTCTAGTTTAATGAACAAGTTTGGGCATACTAGATAAAAAATCCTAATGCTTGCCATAAGTAAACAAGCTACCTCACCATAGTGCTTTAGCACACATAGCCCATTAAGATAGCTCCTACGATCATTCACCCATGGCCATCATTTAGGGCAACATCCCTCCCATCAAAATCTAAGAGAAGAAGCTTTATTTGAATGCTTACCTTGCTTAAAATTGGTAGCAAAGAGGCATGAACACTTCAACTTTCCACACACATTGTCATAGGCCTACCCGTAAGCCACCATGTTCAATTTTGTGCTATTTGCTTTGCTATGTATTCCTAACTTGTTTCTTTTTTTTTGTAGGACACTTTTCCCAGATTTTCTATGGTTGGTAACAACATGCAAGGGGCAGAAAGCTCCCTTTAGTCATGCACAAGTCCAAGTTTGGCTTTTGTGGCTATGGCTTTTGACCATTTCTTGGTCTTAATTGCCCACAAATTCATCATGTGATTTAGGTTATTGATTGACCTACTTAGGCCTTTTGGTGGAGTTTTTTGGGCATCCACTCTACTATTAAATTTGGCCATTTAAGTCTCCAAAATTTCATGTGAACTTAAGGACGTCATAGGTGCACCCGAGAGTCCCCTCGTGCACCCTAAGGTGCTCGATATTTTTCTTATATGCTCTTCACCTTTCCTAGGCCTACATTGTTAGCCTTCATATTCATTTTAATCTTAAGCATCAATTTCACACAATTCCTTCTAAGGCACATGCTTTAAAGACTCTATAATTACAGGAGTGCACACAAGGGTATGCCCAGGAGCTACCCTGTGCCCTTTCTTGGTGCACCTTAGTACTCTTGGCTTCTTGGCCACTCTTCCTTCAAATTTTAAATCCTTATTCTAGAGCCAACCTTGGCACTTAGGTTTGGCCATGGTTGGCTCACAAATATGACACTTTCCTTCCTGTTCCATTTAGGTTCACTTAGGAGACTTTTAGGGCACTCATTGAGGCACTTGTTCTTTTATAGCGATGGTCTTCAGATCTGTGACTTGTATCACTTATCTAAACAAGTCATGTTCATTTTGTGCACATTTCAATTATAGCCCATGGCTTATACAAGCCACAGGCAGGACATTCTTTTCCCCATGAAGAATTTGGTCCTCCAATTTCTTAAGTAACTTAGGGAGTAACTCAGGGTATCTTTTAAGCATCTTAGGCTCAGTTTCCTAGGTATCCTCCTACTCAAAATGGTGAGTCCATTGAATCTTCACAATTTTTATCCATTTTCCTTTTAAGTTCCTCACATCCTTGGCTAGAACCTTCATAGGTTCTTCCTCATAAGTAAGATTAGGGGTCAATGGGATGTCAGAAGTTAGTATGGCCTGATGTGGGTTAGAAAGGTATTTCTTAAGCATACTAACACAAAAATTATTATGTATAAGACCCAATTCTAAAGGTAAGTCTAGCTTATAAGCCACACTGCCAATTTTAGCCAACACTTAAAATGGCCCAATGTATCTAGGAGCTAATTTGCCTTTCTTGCCAAATCTCATGATTATAATCATTGGGGATACTTGGATCGATACATAGTATCATACTTGAAACTCTAATTCTCTTATCTTCTTTTAGTTTTCATAGGCTTTTTCTTGATTGCTGGCAGCTTTGATTCTTTCTTGGATTAGTTTAATCCTTTCAGTAGTTTTATGAATCAGCTTTGGCCTTATTTCTATCTCAACTTTAGGGTCTTTCTAGCAATGGGGGTTGATACACTTCCTCCCATATAGAGCCTCATAAAGTGTCATTTTTATCACTAAGTGATAGTTGTTATTATAGGAGATTCTATTAAAGGTAAGAGTAGATCCCATTCTCCTAAAAATCCAAAATACAGCACATTAACATATCATGAAGAACTTCTATAATTCTTTGTATCCTCCCATCTGTTTAAGGATGATAAGCTAAACTTAGTTTTAGTTGGGTATCCAATGCCTGACGTAGTGATCTCCAAAACTTTGATACAAATCTGGGGTCTCTATCTGAAACTATATCATTTGGGATACCATGAAATCTCATTATTTCTTTAATATACAGTTGTGCTAGCCTATCCAAATGATCAGTGAGATTAACGAGTAAGAAGTGGGCTGACTTTGTAAGTTTATCCAAAATCACCTAGATGGTATCATGTTTTGTTTTTGTCATAGGCATGCATACCAAGAAATCCATGGATATGGATCCCTATTTTCTTTTTGGTATGGGCAAGCTTTATAACTGGCCCCTTGGTCTTTGATGTTTCACCTTTACTTGTTGGCACACATGGATCATATCTTGGAAATACAGCAATCCTTGCCTGTAAGAGAACCCTTGAAATAGTTTCCCATGCCTCTAGCTAGATATTCTAACAAGATCTTTATCTTGCTGTTGTACTCTTAGTATTTCTTCTTTCCATGTTGATTGAATGGTTACCACTTTCAATTGAGCTTTCTCCCATCCTAGCCACTTGTTAGCCAAAAAAGTCAGGTTATTGAGTTTATTCTATTCCTCTTCTTCCCCATGCTTTAGGATACCTATATATTTCCTGCTTAAAGCATCAACTATTTTATTAGCTTTGCCCTCTATGTACTCAATAATGTAGTCCAAATATTTCAGGTACTCCAACCATCTACTTTGCCTCATATTTAACTACTTTTAAGTAAATAGGTACTTGAGACTCTTATGGTCAGTGAAGATTTCAAACTTATTACTTAATAGGTAATGTCTCCCCTCAGGGCAAAGATCATAACTGCAAGTTCTATGTCATGCATTGGATAGTTCTTTGCATGTGGTCTCAATTGCCTTGAACCATAGGCTATAGCTTATTTTTCTTGCATTAGCACACACCTTAATCCCACAATAAATGCATCTATGTAAACCTCAAAAGGTTATTGGGAATAGGCAATATTTGTTATGGCTCTCCTAGCTGAAGACTTGTTTGAAAAAGGTAAATTGCTTTGGATCAAGTTTGAAACCATAATTCAAGTTCACATACCCAGAATGAGTAAGTTTATCAAAGTTCACTACGTTTTGAGGAGAATAAGGAACTAAATAAGGTTTAGGGGCATAATGGTAATTTTTACATACCAAATAGTCAGGCTAGGTCTTGAGTGTTGAGAAGGAGTTTTTATAACCTAACTTTTAACTATAAACCAAACTTAGTTGAAATAAACAAGATTTGACCAAGTTTGACTAAGGTTACCTAAATTAGGGGACTTATTTGTAACTTTTTAAATTCTACGATGGCTTCATGGTTAAGTGGCATATAAAATTGGTGAAGGAGGAGAGGGCTGCCGTTTTCACCTTCAAACCCAAGCCTCTACCAATTTTATGTGATTCCAAATCCAAAACCAATAATTTTGAAAGAAATTGAAGCCACCAATGATATACAAGCTATGGAAGGCTTGTTTCAAGCATAATTTCAAGTTTTTGAAGCTTGGAACTGAGTTTTCCACCATCGTCTATTTTTTATGCGAGATAACACTTGAGTTCCTGGTGAACTTTTATTTATTAGATGTTTAGAAACTTTGGTTTTAGTTAAATTGTAGAAATTATGTAATTTGTGCCTTTCGTTGCTTGGAACTAGGTGGAGCTTTGTAGAACTTGCGTTCTTCAAGAAGAGTTGCTCATTTCTTGCTTGTGAAGGGAAGTTAAGGTAAGGGAGTTGTGTTTTCAAGTTCAATTGATGCTATTGGAATGAGGTTGCATGATAAATTCAAGTAGTTCTAGCGATAACATTATTTAGTGGGCAAGGTTGAATCATGGTGGACTATGAGGTTTGTGATCATTGGAATGATGTTATAATGAATCATAGGTGGGTCGTGATAGTTGGTTGTGATCTATGCAACATGTCTTACATGTATGTGAAGTTTAGAGGCTATCCATGCATGTTTGATATCTTTGGACAATGTCCAAAGTTAATAGTAGTGAAATTAGAAATTTTCTAGGTTGTTGCAGGTATTGGTGACGAATGGCCGATTGTTGCCAGTTCCATGAAAATTGGTAGCTCATTACCAACTGTGGTGACATGTTGCTGTAGGCACAATGGCTGGAATTTTCCAATTTTGCTAATAGGTCTTGTGGTTACTTCCAACATAAGCAAGAAAAACTAGTTTGCAAAAGATCACAACTAGGTATCACTAGCTTGGGTGAGAGGTTCAGAACCCTTGGCGATCTAGCCATGCCGTTAACCACAAGGTTGTAAGGTGAAACCTTAGTGCACCTAGCTTACAAGGTCTTTATGGCCTAGTTTAAAATTGTCCTACCATAGTGCCCTTGTATAGCATAAAAGGGAGAGGTTCAACTGGGGGCTTATAACTAGTTAGATTGGCAAGCCAAGCTTGCTAGAGGACAAGGCTATGTGTTGTAGTTCAAGGACCAAGAAAAGGAGTGGTCCTAATGGACCTAAGAATATGCATATGTTAGACCTCATGCCATATGAGCTCACAACAGGTTACATATGTTCTCATATGTGGAGTCCTTAATAACTTTTCTTGCAACTAAAGTGAAGACCCTTATTGGAAATTTCTGAATTCTAACTCCCCAGTTATGTTGTGTAGATTCTGAAGTTGTTGGGTCAAGTAACCATTAAGGGTTATTACAGTAGTTTGCTTTTGTTGTAGGTATTTCACTTGAGAATCTTTATGATTCTAATCTACTTGGGTTACTTGTCGGTTAAGTCACAATGCTAACTATAGTCTTTCTTTGGTGGCAGAGTCTAGCAGCACGTGGACAGGGACTTTTGTGACTCACCATTAGGACTTACATCCAAGGTGGGAGTTAGTTCAAGAAGATCTCAGTTGAGGCTTGTATACATAGTACTCCTAGTTCCCTCCATTGTCTATGTTTTGAGAAGTCTTAGACTCTAGGATTACTCTTGGGTGAGGGCATTAGTCTACTTTATGTATGAATGTTCCCACATAGTTGTCATGTGTAGTAAACTCACATAAATGTTGATTTTGCATGCTTTGGCTACTTAAACTTATTTTCTATGGAAATCTTTTGGCCAAGTCAATGTTTTATGGATTTTGTTAAACCAAGTCAAAGCATAAAGAGCATACATTTTGCATATCCTAGGTTAATCAACTAGTATCACGGAGTTTTAATTTGTGCGCATATATGACTAGCCAATTGCAACCATCATGACACCAACTCTCATAGGCTTCCTGGGCAAGGGCCAAGGACGACCGTGTCAGTTTTGGTATTAGAGCTTGGAGCTCACTTCATAGATATTAGAGGCTAAAACTGAGTTCTAGTTTTAGGAAGTCCACATGCTAGGATAGTTAGTACTAACCAACATCTGGGGAATGTCATTTGTGTTACCACTTCACAAAAATCGGAGAATTACAAGTGTGGCATAGTGGTCAAAAAGCCATTATATTGTGTAATTATCTTCATAGTGATTGAAGTGTGAGGGGTAAAAGGTATAATGAACACCTCATTAAAAGTGTTCCAAATTGGTAACTTGGCCCCCAAGAAAAGCCTTAAGGATTGCTTGTTTGTCAAGCAACCTATGAACTTTTTTGTAAGGTTTTGGAAATTTGGGTATTTAATTGCAAACTCTCAAGAAAGAGCTTCAGAGAGTTATGGGAAGGATATGAATGATATGAAAGTTCTATTGGAGGACCAAATTGCTTATAGAAGACAACTAAGGACAAAGAAAACACAAAAAGGCATAAATGACCTAAGTGTTCTAAGGTAGCCCTTAAGATGTGTATGTCTTTGACTTAACTCAAATGGAGCAATTTGAAGATTTCCCCCCTAGGGAGGAGTAGCTATGGCTTTTAAAAGGGAAAAAAATGTTGGGCACACATGTACCAATGAGTTTAAGATGAAGAAATAATAATTAGTGAGAAGGAAAATGACATAAAGCAAGGTTATGCTTGTTTAAGTGTGTTTTGTACCCTTAAGCTCATTTAAGGCCATTTAAGTGGGCAATTCACTTATCTCTCTACCATTTTCAGCCTCCTATAGCCCAAGAACACAGCCACACTTCCTCCACAGCGACCACACCTTCAAACTTGCAATTGATTGAAATTGAAGGCAAAAGGAAGCAATTGGAAGCAAACTAAAGCTATTGCTTGAGTACTTCAAGGATCAAGCTTCAAATTTAGGCTACCCATTTTGGTAAGGGTTCTCTTGCTCTCATGAATTGTTTTCTATATTTTCAAGCAACCATGGACCTAGGGCTATGTTTAGAAGAGAGCCATGAGCTTGATGAACAAAGTTGAGTGAGGGAAGTGCACTTATTGAAGGTTTTGTGACCTAGTATGAAGTGCACAAAGATGGTAGTCAAATGGGGGTTTCTAGAGCCCAAAGTATTGGGTTTCGGGAGCCAAACAATGGTCAAACGGGGTAAACTAGGTGTTCAAAAATTTTCATACCTAATTTTTGGTTGAGATCTCTCACCCAACTGTAGAGTCGAATCACAAAACTTGAACAGTTGACATGTTCAAGCTCTCTATGGTATCCACACGAGCCTCTCGAGATCACCATGCTTCCACCACGTCCCGGCCTTTGCGTTTCTCTTGCTTTCGCAGTGCTAGCTTGCGTCCTCCAAGGAATTACAAGAGAAGAGTGCGGATATCCTTTTGGGAGGCTAGGGCGAGAAGCTGCGAATTTCCCACTAAAAGTTGTATTTGTAGTGAGACTCAATTTCCAGGCCTAATGGGTTTCAAAGCCTAAATCTAATTAGGCTTCAATTTTGGGCTTAATAATGGCTCAACTCTTGGGCCCATTATTAATACGAAATTATTGTGAAACCATAACCCAAATAATTAGCCCATGCACTCTAATGATCCAAATAGCTCTATGTGTGCCACCCAATAGGCTTTTACCACGTTGGCAATGATCATAAATGTGACAAGATTGTCGGTCATTCAACTAGCAACACATCATTGCTACCCAAGTGACAAGATTGTCGGTGATTTGACTAAACCTTTATGATCATCATCGATATATGCCATTGTCCCTTCGTCCAAGATATCAAGACTAAGCACGAGACATGGAATGTGTCACTCTCGTATAGCCCAATCTTTGGTTTCTTGATTACCGAGTAGACCAACTTAAACTGATGACATTGATATCGTATATCAACTCATCCAAGCATGGCCATGCATTTTCTAAGTCTCACTCTATCAAGGGCCCCGAAGATATCACTCCTGTTACATAGGAGGGACAAATCCCATCTTGATCATACAAATCCCTCCGCATGATATGTGGCATACCCAATGACCTCCTTCAAGTTCACTCAATTACGAGCAACAAAGGAAAGTATCAAAGTATGTGACTCACATGTAGGGAACCTTGATGATCTAAGGTCAAAGGACTACATATACCATGATCACTATGAGAATCACTTATGACACTCATATAACGATCCATGTAGTGTTCTCATGGTGGGTCAGTCCAGTACACAAGTTCTCCAACTTGTACCCATATGTAGACTACATATCTTATATTAGTCTCAACATATGCTGGTCGTTATGTATTAGTACAACCTGCTCCACAATAATACTAGACCAGGGACGTTTGAGAATATCATTATTCTAGGGTTACAATTATGTTTATTACGTTACGCAGAAACAAAACAACAAACATAATTGTTGGATTAATGCCTTAATAAAATATCATGACTCAATATGCAAAAATACAATCATCTCATGATTGGCTTTTTGGGCACAACACTAACGCAAAGTTAGTACTAAATAGTGTTCCTAAGACCAAGCATTAGCTTAAGGAGGGTTGCCATTGTGATTTGGTTATGTTTATTATGTGTTTTATGGACTAATCTATGGTTATTATTATTACCGCATTTCATGTGTTTGCTGGTTGTGAGTGGCTATTGCATTTGGTTGGTAGATCTTGTATATATGCATTGTGGTTTTGTGTTTTAGTGTCTTTTGATGTAGTTTTTATGATGGATACCTTGCCTATTGAATCCAAGTGCTACCCTTACTACGTTTCACAATGAAACTTACGCCCCTCAATTCTGTCATTTCTGGTCCAGCTAAAACATCACCTTCAAACTTGCCTTTGTAGTTTGATTTTTGACCTAAATTTTCAGGTACTTAAACTTCCATATGTCTAGTTATGATCTGGAATGTTTGGTGGCTTTAGGTGCACATTTGGTATTTTGACTGATGGTGCTTATTGTTTTAAGCAGCAGCAATCTAGCATCCTATTCTAGAGTCCATTGTGTCTCAGGCACTCTTGTAACTTAGGGTATATATTTAGCTGAGTTAACACCATTAATTAGTGCATGTATGTATGTACATGTAGTGCATGTAAAATGAGACAAGTATGTGAACATTTGAGTAATGTTTTGGCTATGTATGTGATATGGTGTAAAGCTGCCTAACTGTGAATGATAGGCTGCTTACTTGTAAATTCTATTTTGGAGACATAAAGTTGGTAGATGTTACCACCTCACAAAATGGGAGAATTACAAGTGTGTCATAATGGCTAAAAACCACTATATTGTGTAATTCTCTCCATAGCAATTGAAGTGTGGGGGGTAAAAGGCATGATCAACACATCCTTAAAAGTGTTCCAGGTTGGTAACTTGGTCCCCAAGAAAAACCTTAAGGATTGCTTGTTCGTCAAGCAACCTATGGACTTTTTTTTTATAAGATTTTGGAAATTTGAGTACTCAATTGCAAGAATTTTACAAAAGAGATTTGGACAACTATGGGAAGGATATGAATGGTATGAAAGTGCTATTGGAAGGCCAAATTACTCATGGAAGACAAGTTTGCATAAAGGAAACCCTAAAGGCAATAAGGACCTAAATGTCCTAGTGTTAACCATAAGGTGTTCAAGCTTTTGATTTAAGTCTAAGGGTGGAATTGTGGGGCTATCCCACCGTGTGGGAGGCAGCCAAAACTTGATAATTGGTCAAAAATGTTGGGCACATGTGTACCAATGAGTTTAAGACAAAGAAACCATAATTGGTGAGAAAGAAAATGACATAAAGCAAGGTTAAGCTTGTTAAGTGTGTTTTGTGCCCTTAAGCTCATTTAAGGCCATTTAAGTGGCCAAATCACATATCCCTCTCTCATTTTTGTCCTCCCCCAGCACAAGAACATAGTCATACTTCCTCCATAGCCACCACACCTTCAAACTTGCAATTGATTGAAATTGAAGGCAAAAGGAAGCAATTGGAAGCAAACTAGAGATATTTCTTGGATACTTCAAGGATCAAGCTTGATTTTCGGCCTACCCACTTTGGTAAGGGTTCTCTTTCTCCCATGGACTGTTTTCTGCAATTTTCAAACATCCATGGAGCTAGGGCTAAGGTTGGAAGAGAGCCATGAGCTTGATTAACCAAGCTTAGTGAGGGGAGTGCACTTATTGAAGGTTTTGTGACCTATTGTCAGGTGCACAGTGATGGTAATGAAGTGAGGGTTTCTAGAGCCCAAAGTTAGTACTAACTACTGTTAAAATCCTCCTAAGATGAAGCATTAGCTTGAGGAGGGCTGCCATAGTGATTTGGTTATGTTTATTATGTGTTTTATGGACTAACCTATGGTATATGTTGCTGCCACATTTCATGTGTTTGTTGTTTGTGTTTGGCTGCTGCAATTGGTTGCTATATCTTGTATATATGCATTGTGGTTTTTGTGTTTTAGTTTCTTTGGATTCAGGTTTTAATGATGATTACATTGCCTATTGAATCCAAGTGCTACCCTTACTAAGTTTCTCAAGAAACTTACTCCCCTCAATTCTGTCATTTCAGGTCCAGTAGAAGGATCATATTCAAAATGACCTTTTTTGTTTGAGTTTTGATCTGAAATTTTATGTACATGAACTTCCATATGTCTAGTTATGATCTGGAATGTTTGGTGATTTTAGGAGCACATTTGGTATTTTTAATGGTGGTACTTATTGTGTTGTGCAGCAGCTGTCCAGGATCCTGTTTCTGGAGTCCATTGCATTTCAGGGTGCGTATTTAGCTGAGTTAAGGCCATTTTGTAGTTCATGTATGCATTTACATTTAGTATCTATAAAATGAGACAAGTTTGTGAACATATGAGTAATGTTTTGGCTATGTAAGTGATGTGGTGCAAAGCTGCCTAAGTGTGAATGATAGGCAGCTTACTTGTAAATTCTGTTTTGGGCACATAAAGTTGTTAAAAGCAGGGAAATGTAATTCCTATGTGTAATGGACATATATGGGATAGCCTTGTAGGGCTTTCCCCTTGTGAATGAAGTGTTTGCATGGTTTGGAAAAATTGTATGGGCAAAATGGTCCAAAAGTGGCCAGAATTTTGACTCTGGACCTAAAGTTTAATATCTCCTTGTGTAGAATGAATCATGGTATGAAATTTTGACCACACCTAGAGGAAATCTAGAGGGTTAACTAAGATTTTGAATTTATGGATTTAGAGCCCCGTAGACAAATATATGATGTTGCAAATTTGGCTGAGTTACTGTTCATTTGGTCAGAATTTTGTAACCAACTTCAAAAATCCATAACTTGGTCCATATGTGGGCTATTGATCTAAAAAAAATTCCTTAGTTTGCTCTAAGTCTCTACTTGATAATGGAGGAAATAAAATAGGGGGGGTATGTGGCTAGAATGATACAGTTTATTAGTGGAAGTTACAGGTGCAGTAGCTAGCCACTAGAACTTAACAAGATTGCCTAATGTGTGGAAGCCAAAACTAAGACTTGTGCTAGTGTTTTTGTTCTTAGCTACCATAGTGTGCATAAATGTAAATATGTGTGTTATGGTTAGACCAATATGCATGTATTTACATAGTGCTCAAGAGGGTCACTTGAGTATGTACACTAGGGGTGTTGTTCTGATGACCTACAGGACACACCAAAACTGGGAGTTTAAATGCACAATTTTGCCACCATAACTGGACTACCCTGAAGTGGGTAATGGTATATACAGGAGCATGTATTTCCCATGTGTATTGGACATGTATGGGATAGCCTTGGAGGGCTTACACCCTGTGAATGAAGTGTTTGCATAGTTATGAAATTTTGTATAGGCAAAATGGTCATAAAGTGACTAGAATTTTGACTATGCACTCAAAATGTTGTATTTCCCTGTGTAGATTGAACCTTGGTATGAAATTTTTACCACACGTAGAGCACATGTAGAGGTTGAACAAGGAATTTTAATTTCTCAATTTGAAGTCTTGTAGTGAAAGATATGATGTTGTAAAGTTGGCTAAGTTTCTGTTCATTTGGTCAGATTTTTGTAACATACTTAAAAAATCCATAACTTAGTCCATAGGTGGGCTATTGTTGTAAAAAAAAAATTACTTGGTTTGCTCTAAGTCCCTACTTGATAATCAAGCTAATAAAATAGGGGGTATATAGCTAGTATGATAGAGTTTACTAGAGGAAGTTACAGGTGTAGTGGCTGGTCACTAGAACTTAACAAGATTGCCTATTGTGTGGTAGCCAAAATTAAGACGTGTGCTAGTCTTTTCCTTCTTTGCTACCATGGTGTGCATGAAATGTGAACATGTGGATGATGGTTGGACCAATATGCAAGTATTTATATGGTGCCCAAGACGGCTACTTCGGTATGCACACTAAGGGTAGTGTTCTGATGGCCTACAGAACATTAACAATCTTGGGAGTCTAAATGCACAATTTTGGCACCCTAATTGGACTACCCTGGAGTGGGTAACAGATGTTGGTATCAGAGCATGGTTAGAGCATGGTTTGTACATGTACATGGCATATAATTCCATTGCATGCATCTACATACTTGAACATAGTGTGGTCAACTTCTAGTGTCAAGTACCGTTGAAATACCTATGATCTTTATAAGTGCTCTATTATGAATCATCAGTGTAAGAAGTAAACATGGTTGCCATAAGGAGTGTGGAACCACCCCGAAGGCCTCCTACTAAATTTGGCCAACAAAGAAATGGACAGAATAGAGGGAATTAGGGCCAACAGGGGGTACCAAAACCCTGAAGTGTCTCAGGATTAGTTAGAGCTTCAGAGGAACTTAGCTCTAATCAATGAAAACTTAGTAAGGATGATTCAAGCACCACCACAAGGACTCCAAGTAGCTCCAGTAGAACCAGTTCAGGATGCACGCTAGAAACCAGAAGAGGATACTTGTTACCCACTCCGGGGTAGTCCAATTATGGTGCCAAAATTGTGCATTTAGACTCCCAGCGTTGGTAATGTTCTGTAGGCCATCAGAACACTACCCTTAGTGTGCATACCCAAGTGGCCCTCTTGGGCACTATGTAAAAACATGCATATTGGTCCAACCATCACACACATATTCACATTTCATACACACCATGGCATCAAAGAAGGAAAATAGTAGCACAAGTCTTAATCTTGGCTACCACACATTAGGCAATCTTGTCATGTTCTAGTGACCACCCACTGCACTTGTAACTTTCACTAATAAATTATATCATTCTACCTCATACCCCCATATTTTATATGCTCCATTATGAATTAGAGACTTAGATAAAACCAAGGAATATTTTTTTACATCAATGGCCCACCTATGGACCAAGTTATAGATTTTTTAAGTTGGTTACAAAATTCTGACCAAATGAACAGTAACTCAGCCAACTTTGCAATGTCACATCTTTAGCTACAGGGCTCTAAATCTAGAAATTCCAAATCCCGGTTAACCCTCTAGATATTCTCTAGGTGTGGCCAAAATTTCATGTCAAGAGTCATTCTACACAGTGATATATTAAACTTTAGGTCCATAGTGGAAATTCTGGCAACTTTTGGACCATTTTGCCCATACAATTTTTCCAAACCATGCAAACACTTCATTCACTAGGGGAAAGCCCCCCAAGGCTATCCCATATATGTCCATTACACATAGGAATTACATTCCATTTCTTTTAACAACTTTATGTGGCCAAAACAGAATTTACAAGTAAGCAGCCCATCATTCACGCTTAGGCAGCCTTGCACCACATCACTTACATAGCCAAAACATTACTCAAATGTTCACATACTTGTGTCATTTTACATACACTACATGTACATGCATACATGAACTACAATATGGTCTTAACTCAGCTAAATATGCACCCTAGGTTACAGGAGGTCCTGAGAGACAATAGACTCCAAAAACAGGATGCTGGACAGCTGCTGCACAACACGATAAGTACCACCATTAAAAGTACCGAATGTGCTCCTAAAATCACCAAAATTTCCAGATCATAACTAGACATATGGAAGTTCATGTAACTGAAATTTAAGATTACAACTCAAACCACAAAGGTTAGTTTGAAGGTGATCTTTCAGCTGGACCTGAAATGACAGAATTGAGGGGAGTAAGTTTCATTGAGAAACTTAGTAAGGGTAGCACTTGGATTCAATAGGCAATGTAACCATCATTAAAACCTGCATCCAAAGACACTAAAACAAAAACACCACAATACATATATACAAGATATAGCAACCAAATGCAGCAGCCAAGCACAAACAACAAACACATGAAATGTGGCAGCAACATATACCATAGGTTAGTCCATAAAATACACAATAAACATAACCAAATCACTATGGAAGCCCTCCTCAAGCTAATGCTTGGTCATTGGAGGATTTTAACACTAGGTAGTACTAACTTTGGGCTCTAGAAACCCTCATTTCACTGTCATCTTTGTGCACTTGACAATAGGTCACAAAACCTTCAATAAGTGCACTCCCCTCAATAAGCTTGGTTCATCAAGCTCATGGCTCTCTTCCAAGCTTAGCCCTAGCTCCATGGATGTTTGAAAATATAGAAAACAACCCATGAGAGCAAGAGAACCCTTACCAAAGTGGGTAGGCCAAAAATCAAGCTTGATCCTTGAAGTATGCAAGAAATAGCTCTAGTTTGCTTCCAATTTTTTCCTTTTGCCCTCAATTTCAATCGATTGCAAGTTTGAAGGTGTGGTGGCTATAGAGGAAGTATGGATGTGTTCTTGGGCTGGGGGAGGACAAAAATGAGAGAGGGAAAAGTGATTTGGCCACTTAAATGGCCTTAAATGAGCTTAAGGGCACCAAAACACACTTAACAAGCTTGACCTTGCTTTATGTCATTTTCCTTCTCACTAATTATGGTTTGTTTGTCTTAAAATCATTGGTACACATGTGCCCAACATTTTTTACTAATTATAAAGTCATGGCTGCCTCCCCCATGGTGGGATAAGCCCACAATTCCACCCTTAGACTTAAGTCAAAAGCTTGAACACCTTAAGGTTTACACTAGGACATTTAGGTCCTTATTGCCTTTAGTGTTTCCTTTGTCCAAACTTGTCTTACAAGAGCAATTTGGTCCTCCAATAGCACTTTCATACCATTCATATCCTTCCCATAACTCTCCAAGTCTCTTTCTTGAGTGTTTTGCAATTGACTACCCGAATTTCCAAAACCTTACAAAAAAGTCCATAGGTTGCTTGACAAACAATAATTCCTTAAGGCTTTTCTTGGGGACCAAGTTACCAACTTGGAACACTTTTATGGAGGTGTTGATCATGCCTTTTATCCCCCACTATGTTAAGAATTACACAATATAATGGTTTTTAGCCATTATGACACACTTGTAATTCTCCCATTTTGTGAGGTGGTAACAATACTAGGAGCGCATCTGATTATGTTTCTTCTGGAAGCATAGATGATACAAATGATGAAACTGTTAAGGAGGAAGATGAAGATAGGAGAAATCCAAGGGGAAGAAGACTAAGGTCTGAGATTGGTCAAGTATCTAGGACCTATCCCTCAGTCTATGACCATTCCTCCACTAGGAATGAGATTGAGGAAGGCCTTGAGAAAAGATCTAGGAGAAGGCAAAGAGATCATAGAGAGCATCACCATACAGAGGGCTCTCACAAATCCAGAAGACATAGAATAGAGGATCTAGAAGGCCTAGATGAAGTAAGACTGTTGGAGAGGTTCCAAGGCCTAAGACCTCAACAGTTTGATGGAGGAGTTGGGCTAGAGAGAGCTGAGGGATGGTTAACATTCATTAAAAAAATGTTTGAGAGGATGCCACTCAGCTCCACCAAAAGAGTGTCACTGGCTACCTACAATCTGGAAGGCAGTGTAGAGATATGGTGGAGGAGCACCAAAGATAGATATGCTATGAAGAGGGGCAGAAGGCCAGGAGAAGACATTGAAATGACCTGGCCAAAGTTCACCCAGCTGTTCTAGGAGCAATACATCAATGATGCCATGATTGATATAAAGCAAGCAAAATTTGATGCTTTATGGTAGGACAACCTCAGTGTCCTAGAGTATGAGCACAAATTCAATTAGTTGGTGAGGTATGCTACTCAATATCATGGACTGGAAGAGCTGAAGGCAAAAAGATTTGCCAGAGGCCTAAGGTCAGATATCAGAAAGGCTGTATGAACTTTTGGACTAGTGACATACTATAAAGCAGTGCAGAAAGCTCTATAAGTAGAGCAAGAGGAGTATGAGACTAGGTACTTTCCTAGTGGACCATAGGAAAGTAGCCAAGTAGGAGGCAAGCAAAAAAAGCCAGCACATGGCAAGGGAATTTTCAGGAGTCCCCATCTTGGTGGTGAGGGCAAGGATAAAGGGAAGTCCTCTGGCCTAAGGTGCCCTAAATGCAAGAAGTTTATTGGAAACAAACCTTGCTATTTTGATACTCAAGCTTGCCTAAGGTGTGGTGTAATGGATCATTGGATCAAAGATTGCCCACACGTGCGAGGAAGAAGATCAGAAGACCAAGGTCCAGTGAGACCTACTAAAGCAAGACCCAGGGAGGCAGCACCCAGAGAGGGACATTAGAGACTGGTTCCTCTAGTGCAAAGGCCTCCAATGCAAAGACGTAGCAGAGTGTTCTAAGTGGAAAGGCCAGAGACATCACATCAGGGAGTAGCACTAAGAGGTAACAATTACCTTAATGGTATGCCTGTTAGTGTTCTGTTTAATACTAGTGCATCTATGTCTATAGTGGCCAAGAAATTTGTTGATGCCTTGAAATTGCCTACTGAAATCATTCCTAGCATATCCTTAGTGAAAATAGCAAGTAGTCATTATGTTTTCATTAATGACCTAGCTAAGGATTGTGAGCAAGTAGTAGGAAAGACTAAGGTTATGACTAATTTGCTAGTGTTAGACATTCCTAAGTATGATATAGTGCTAGGTATGAATTGGATTGCTATGCATAACATAAGAATTGATTGTGCTAAGAGAGAAATCATATTGCCTGACGGTGAAGTGCATGCATTAGTGAATTCTAAGGAATTAGTGTATGAAATGCATGGCACGGAACTAGAGGTATTAGATGAGATACCTATAATTTTTTAGCATGATTATTGTTATGCATTGAATGAATTGCACTGTGATGAGGAAGTGGATAGAATACCTATAGTGAGAGACTTTCCAGAAGTCTTTCCTAAAGACCTGCCAGGTTTTCCTCAACTAAAGGAAATTGAGTTTGAGATCAAGTTGCAACCAGGAGCTAGTCCAATATCCATTCCTCCTTATAGAATGCCTATCATAGAGATGAATGAGCTCAAGAAACAACTTGATGAACTTCTTGATAAATGGTTCATAAGGCCAAGTGTTTCAATATAGGGAGCTTTTGTTCTCTTTATGAACAAGAAGGATGGATCATTGAGACTATGCGTTGACTATAGAAAGCTTAATGCAGTGACTATCAAGAACAAGCACCCACTCCCTAGGATTAAGGATCTTTTTTTATCAACTCAAGGGAGTTAAGATCTTCTCCAAGAAAGATTTGAGATCTGGATACTTCCAGTTGAGAGTAAAGGAAGAGGACATTCCTAAGACTGCATTTTAGACCAGATATGGGCATTATGAGTACATAGTCATGCCACTTGGTTTGACTAATGCCCCAGCTGTTTTAATGGAGCTACTGAACAGGGTTTTTAGACCATATCTAGATTTATGGTTGTCTTCATTGATGACATCCTAGTGTATTCCAAGTTTGGAAATGAACATGAACATCATCTGAAAATTGTCTTGAAGACTCTGTTGCAACATAAGCTTTATGCCAAGTTATCTAAGTGTGAATGCTGGATAAGGGAAGTGTCTTTCCTAGGACACATCATAGATGCACAAGGCCTTAAGGTAGACCTTATGCATAATATATATAGATTCTTCCTAATCCAAGTAAGCTCTACATCATATATATAGATGCATCTAGATCTAAGTTAGGTTGTATACTTATGCAAGACAAAAATGTTATTGCTTATGTGTCAAGGCAGTTGAAACCCCATAAGCAAAATTATCCTACCCATGACCTAGAACTGGCAGCAATGGTTTTTGCTTTGAAGCGTTGGAGGCATTACTTGATGGGCAGTTCCTTTGTGATCTATATTGATGATAAGAGCCTAAAGTACTTGTCCACATAGAAAGAGTTAAACATGAGGCAAAGAGATGGCTAGAATACATCAAGTACTATGACTGGTGTATAGAGTACACAGAGGGCAAAGGTAATCCAGTAGCAGATGCCTTGAGCAGGAAGTACATGGATCTTTCGAAAGGAGGATCCATAACTAATTACGATGAGTAGACTAGTCTACTATGCCTATGGCATAAGTGGCATAAGTGGGAGGAAGCCTAAATCTACACATTGACAATTCAGTTTAGATGGATTGAAGAAGCCAGAAAGGCATAGGAGACAGATCTTAATCTGAAAAAGATTTTAGGAGAAGAAAAAAGTTCCTTAAATCAATCCTTTGCCTACAAGCAAAGATTACTATATTTCAAGGACCGAATCTATGTGCCTAAAGGAGCAAAGCTCAGAGATGAAATATTTGAAGAAGCTCATAGAAGCAAGTTGAACATTCATCCAGGAAGTGAAAAAATGTATAAAGACTTGAAGACTCACTTTTGGTGTCCAAATATGAAGAGAGACATAGCTACTTATGTCTCCAATTGTGCCACATTCTAGAGGATAAAGGTAGACCACCAGAAGCTAGCTGGTACCCTACAGACTCTACCTATACCAGTGAGGAAGTGGGGCAACATAACCACAGACTTCTTGACTGGGTTGCCTTTAACCAGATTAAGGGATGATACAATTTGGGTCATTATGGATAGGCTAACCAAATATGCTAACTTTTTACCTATGAAACTCATAGACTGCTTGGAGAAGTTAGCCTAGATGTATGTCCAGGAGTTAGTGAGACTACATGGAGTGCCAGACTCCATTCTATCTGATAGAGATCTAAGATTTACAGCTCAATTTTGGAGTGCTTTTCATAAAGCACTAGGAACTAAAATCCACCTAAGTACTACTTATCACCCTCAGACTGATGAGCAAACTGAAAGGGTGATACAGATATTGGTAGACATACTCAGGAGTTGTGTGTTGCATTTCAAGGGTGAATGGGACCAACATTTTCCATTCATGGAGTTCTCATGTAATAATAGTTATCAGAGCACCATTGGCGTGGCACCTTATGAAGCATTTATATGGAAGAAGGTGCATGACACCCCACTGTTGCATGGAAGCCTCAGATAGGCTAGAGTTGGGTCTTGAAATTATTGAAGAGACTACTACCAAGGTTAAAAAAATTCAAGTAAGATTAAAGGCGGCCAATAAAAGAACCACAACCTATGTGAATAAAAGAAGGAGAGACTTGGAGTTTGAGGTTGGTGACCTGAGGGTGACTTTTGGTGAGAAGGTATCTGCAAGATCTTGAAGAAAGTGGGGAGCTCCTCGGAGTATGTTTTCAGGGGAGGAGCCTTTGATGCCTAAGTCTGTA
This sequence comes from Aquilaria sinensis, assembly GCA_005392925.1. Lineage (NCBI taxonomy): Eukaryota > Viridiplantae > Streptophyta > Magnoliopsida > Malvales > Thymelaeaceae > Aquilaria > Aquilaria sinensis. Next base: position 50,458 of record SMDT01000265.1, on the reverse strand, counting down.
TTTGGGAGAGAAGTTGTTTAATAACAAAGAGTATAAAGGAGAGAGCCCCTATCCTTACCAAGGAGCCTCCCAAGTATTTATACAAGGGTGAAGGGAGGAAGCCATTTGGCACAGCCTGTATAAATCATGACACATGTTTAACTAAATTTGGTCCATACCTTTGAAGGTATGCATCTCTAGCTGGCCATAGGCAGTTTTGTCCAGAGGGTAGGGGCGTGTGTGAGGCTTCCTTGTCAGAGGTTCCTCAACCGCATTTGTCATTTCTCCATAAGATTCCATAAGGGATAGGAAACCCCTTCAGTCAGGGATTTTCCCCAAGGGCTACTAGAGAAGGCTCTTTAGATATGAGGACCATCTTCAAGATGCATTTTCCTCTATCAAGGGTGACATACCTATGATTCTGAGGTTAGTAGTGTGCACCCCAAAGCTGGAGAGGATCCCATTTTCCTGAACTCGGTCACATATATTCTTCGAGGGTGGAACAGAGTCTTTCGGAAATAGGTGTTACGAATCCTCCTTCGAATGTGGTGTTCAGCTAGCCATTTAGAAGGTCTTTGTGGGGATAGTTCTTTGGCTATCACATGCCCCCCTTGGAGAAACCAAAGTTGTGTCTTCAGCATTAATAATTTTATGAGCATGTCATGGAAATCCTACTCTTTGGGTAGCCAAAGCTATTTTTGGCAAAAAAACTTGCTTCTACTATCTTTTTCAGCTCGAGACCCTTTCTTTTGGCCAAGTTGTATTTTTGGCATTCTCTAGGTCTCCTTATCTATATTCTATTCACTGGGTTTGTGCCCTTGGGGAGGATGTTACTTCGAACAAGTTTCTTACATTTAGCGTGGTAGCACTTTTGGAAATTTAGGAGCTGTTTTATATCCTCAAGCTGAATTCTCGATTTAACCGCGGTTGTACCTTTAGAGGCAATGACTTATTTTTCCCTCAGGGTTTTTTATTCCTACGTTCTGTTAGTGTTGTGCCCAATAGCCAATCATGAGATGATTGTATTTTTGCACATTGAGTCATGATATTTTATTAAGGCATTAATCCAGCAATTATGTTTGTTGTTTTGTTTCTACGTAACACAATAAACATAATTGTAACCCTAGAATAATGATATTGTCAAACGTCCCTAGTATAGTATTATTGTGGAGCGGGTTGCAATAATACATAACGACTAGCATATGTGGAGACTAATATGAGATATGTAGTCTACATATGGGTACAAGTTGGAGAACTTGTGTACTGGACCGACCCACCATGAGAACACTACATGGATCGTTATATGACTGTCATAAGTGATTCTCATAGTGATCATGGTATATGTAGTATTTTGACCTAAGATCATCAAGGTTCCCTACATATGAGTCACATACTTTGATACTTTCCTTTGTTGCTCATAACTGAGCGAACTTGAAGGAGGTCATTAGGTATGCCACATATCATGCGGAGGGATTTGTATGATCAAGATGGGATTTGTCCCTCATATGTAATGGGAGTGATATCTTCGGGCCCCTTGATAGAGTGAGACTTGGAAAATGCATCGCCATGCTCGGATGAGTTGATATACAATATCAATGTCATCAGTTTAAGTTGGTCTACTCGGTAATCAAGAAACCAAAGATTGGGCTATACGAGAGTGACACATTCTATGTCTCGTGCTTAGTCTTGATATCTTGGACAAAGGAACAATAGCATATATCGGTGATGATCATAAAGGTTTAGTCGAATCATCGACAATCTTGTCACTTGGGTAGCAATGATGTGTTGCTAGACACCACTCATTGCTTATGATCATAAATGTGATTTATGTTCATTGCCAACGTGGTAAGAGCCTATTGGGTTGCACACATAGAGTTATTTGGATCATTAGAGTGCATGGGCTAATAATTTGGGTTTTGGTTTCACAATAATTTCATATTAATAATGGGCCCAACAATTGAGCCATTAATAAGCCTGAAATTAAAGCCTAATTCGATTAGGGCTTTGAAACCCATTAGGCCTGGAAGTTGAGTCTCACTATAAATACAACTTTTAGTGAGAAATTCGCAGGTCTTCTTGCCCTGGCCTCCCAAAAGAACAGCTGCACTCTTCTCTTGCAATTCTTTGGAGGACGCAAGGTAGCACTGCGAGCGCAAGAGAAACGCATCTACTGGGTCGTGGTGGAAGCGTGGTGATCCCGAGAGGCTCGTGTGGATACCATAAAGAGCTTGAACACATCAACTGTTCAGGTTTTGTGATTCGACTCTACAGTTGAGTGAGAGATCTCAACCAAAATTAGGTATGAAAATTTTCAAACACCCAGTTTACCCCGTTTTACTTGGATCTTAGAGGGTTTTGGTTAATTTCTGCTACGCTCTTTGGCTCCCGAAACCCAACACCTTCTGCCAGTGAACCGTCCTATCTTTTGAGTGGCAATCGCGTCACTTCGGGTTAGGCAATATAGGCCTGCTAGTGTAGGTTTTTCATTTATAATAAAGGACAAATGTTGTTCTATTTATTTGAATGAAATCTTTTATGGCAGTGCTCAACTTGGCAATGGGTTGTCTGTTCTAGACCTCGAAGATCCAATCTATAATGTGAATACCAAGAAGGTCAAATTAAATGATTCGAACCTGACTTATCTCTGGCACTGTCGCTTGGGCCATATAAACGAGACCCGCATATCCAAGCTCCATAAGGATGGACTCTTGGACTCATTTGATTTTGAATCATATGAGACATGTGAGTCATGTTTGTTGGGCAAGATGACCAAAGCCCCATTCATAGGGCAAAGTGAAAGGGCTAATGATTTACTAGGACTCATACATAGTGATGTATGTGGCCCTATGTCTACACAAGCTAGAGGAGGTTTCCAACACTTCATTACTTTTACTGATGACTTCAGCAGATATGGCTATGTGTATCTTATGAGACACAAGTCAGAATCCTTTGAAAAGTTCAAAGAATTCAAGAATGAAGTATAGAATCAACTCGGGAAGAGTATCAAAGTGCTTCAATCAAATCGAGGTCGAGAGTACATGGATCGAGAATTCCTTGACTATCTGAAGGAGTGTGGTATAGTATCACAACTCACTCCACTAGGTACACCTCAATGGAAATGGTGTATCTGAAAGTAAAAATCAAACTCTGTTAGACATAGTTCACTCTATGATGAGTCAAGCTGACCTTCCAAACTCCTTTTGGGGACATGCTCTAGAGACATTCACTTTTACACTAAACCGAGTTCCATCTAAATCGGTTCAAAAGACACCATATAAGATATGGAGTGGGCGGCATCCCAATTTGTCTTTGATGAAGATTTGGGGTTGTGATGCTTATGTGAAACGTCAATCCTCTGACAAACTAGGGCCCAAATCTCAAAAATGCCTTTTTGTTGGGTATCCCAAACAAAAAAAGGGTTACTATTTCTACAATTCTTCTGAGCAAAAAGTGTTTATTGCTCGAACTGGTGTCTTTCTAGAAAAAGAGTTTATCTCTAAAAGAACTAGTGGGAGGAAAGTAGAACTTGAAGAAATTCAAGAACAACAAAGAGACATCGAACCTGAAATGGATCCTGAACAAACACCACAAGGTGTTGTGGTTCAAGAGTCTGTTCCTGTAGCACAGAGTCCACGTAGGTTTGGTAGGATTTGGTATGAGCCTGAGAGATATGGATTTCTCATAACTCACACTGGTGATGTGATGCTCATGGATCTGGATGAGCCCACAACCTATCAACAAGCTATGTTAGGGCCTGACTCTGAGAAATGGCTAGTGGCCATGAAATCCGAGATGGAATCTATGTATGAAAACCAAGTACAGACTTTGGTTGACCCATCTGAAGGGATAAAACCCATAGGGTGCAAATGGGTTTTCAAGAAGAAAACAGACATGGATGGTAATGTGATTACCTTTAAGGGACTATTGGTTGCAAAAGGTTTCAAGCAAATTAATGGTATTGACTATGATGAAACTTTTTCACCAGTTGCTATGCTTAAATCCATCCAAATTTTATTCACTATTGCTGCACACTATGATTATGAGATATGGCAAATGGATGTCAAAACTGCATTCCTAAATGGAAAGGTACTTGAGGATGTGTACATGACACAACCTAAGGGTTTTGTCACTCTTGAGAATGCCAATAAAGTGTGCAAGTTGCAAAGGTCCATTTATGGACTGAAGTAAGAAGTGTGCAAGTTGCAAAGGTCCATTTATGGACTAATGTAAGCTTCTCGTAGTTGGAATCTTCGTTTTGATGAAGCAATCAAAGAGTTTGGTTTTATCAAAAATGAAGATGAACCTTGTGTCTACAAGAAGGTTAGTGGGAGTGCTATTGTCTTCTTGGTGTTGTATGTAGATGACATACTACTCATCGGGAATGACATTCCTAAGCAACAGTCTATAAAGACTAGGCTAGGGAAATGTTTCTCTATGAAGGACTTGGGTGAAGCAGCCTATGTGTTAGCCATCAGGATCTATAGAGATAGATCTAGAAGGCTTCTTGGCCTAAGTCAAAGTACATACATTGACAAGGTGCTAAAGCGGTTTAGCATGCAAGATTCCAAGAAAGGATTCTTGCCCATGTCACATGGTATAACTCTTTCTAGATTTCAGTGTCCGAGTACACTTGAGGAGAGAGAGCGCATGAGTAAGATTCCATATGCCTCAGCAATTAGATCTATCACGTATGCCATGATATGTACTCATCCCAATGTCTCATATGCTTTGCGCATGACAAGTAGGTACCAATCAAACCCTGGTGATAGTCACTGGACAGCTGTTAAGAACATCCTTAAGTACTTATGAAGGACTAAGGATACATTCTTGGTCTTTGGAGGTGAAGATGAGCTCGTTGTAAGGGGTTACATCGATGCAAGCTTCCAATCCGATAAGGATGATTTTATATCGTAATCTGGTTATGTGTTTTGTATTGGTGGTGGTGCTGTCAGTTGGAAGAGTTCAAAGCAAGAGATAGTAGCTGACTCTACAACAGAATCTGAGTACATAGCCGCCTCTGATGCTGTGAAGTTGGCAATTTGTATCAAGAAGTTCATCACTGAAGTTGGAGTGGTTCCAAGCATTGCCGACCCGATAGAGCTCTATTGTGACAACAATGGAGCAATCGCACAGGCTAAGGAACCTTGATCTTACCAGTGATCCAAACACATGCTCTGACGCTATCATCTCATCAAGGAGATCATCGAGAAGGGTGATGTAAGGATATGCAGGACTTTGACAGACAGCAACATTACTGATCCACTGACAAAGCCCCTTACGCAACAGAAGCATGATAGCCATTCTATGTCCATCGATATTAGATACATGGATGATTGGATTTTAGTGCAAGTGAGAGATTGTTAGTGTTGTGTCCAAAAGGCCAATCACGAGATGATTGTATTTTTTGCACATTGAGTCATGATATTTTAGTAAGGCATTAATCCAGTAATTATGTTTGTTGTTCTGTTTCTGCGTAAAGTAATAAACATAATTGTAACCCTAGAATAATGATATTCTCAAACGTCCCTGGTCTAGTATTATTGTGGAATAGGTTGCAATAATATATAATGACTAGCATATATGGAGACTAATATGAGATATGTAGCCTACATATGGGTACAAGTTGGAGAACTTATGTACTAGACTGACCCACCATGAGAACACTACAAGGATCGTTATATGAGTGTCATAAGTGATTCTTATAGTGATCATGGTATATGTAATCCTTCAACCTAAGATCATCAAGGTTCCCTACATGTGAGTCACATACTTTAATACTTTCCTTTGTTGCTCGTAACTGAGTGAACTTGAAGGAGGTCATTGGGTATGTCACATATCATGCGGAGGGATTTGTATGATCAAGATGGGATTTGTCCGTCCTACATAACGGGAGTGATATCTTCGGGCCCCTTGATAGAGTGAGACTTAGAAAAATGCATGGTCATGCTCGGATGAGTTGATATATGATATCAATGTCATCAGTTTAAGTTGGTCTACTCAGTAATCAAGAAACCAAAGATTGGGCTATACGAGAGTGACACATTCTATGTCTCGTGCTTAGTCTTGATATCTTGGACAAAGGGACAATGGCATATATCGGTAATGATCATAAAGGTTTAGCGGAATCACTGACAATCTTGTCACTTGGGTAGCAATTATGTGTTGCTAGACACTGCTCATTGCTTATGATCATAAATGTGATTTATGATCATTGCCAACATGGTAGGAGCCTATTGGGTCACACACATAGAGCTATTTAGATCATTAGAGTGTATGGGCTAATTATTTGGGTTATAGTTTCACTTTAATTTTGTATTAATAATGGGCCCAAGAGTTAAGACATTATTAAGCCTGAAATTAAAGCCTAATTGTATTAGGACTTTAAAACCCATTAGGCCTAGAAGTTGAGTCTCACTATAAATACAACTTTTAGTGAGAAATTCGAGGTCTTCTTGCCCTAGCCTCCCAAAAGGACAGCCGCACTTTTTTCTTGCAATTCATTGGAGGACGCAAGCTAGCACTACGAGCGCAAGAGAAACGCATCTGCCGGGATGTGGTGGAAGCGTGATGATCCTGAGAGGCTCGTGTGGATACCATTGAGAGCTTGAACACGTCAACTGTTCAGGTTTTGTGATTTGACTCTATAGTTGAGTGTGACATCTCAACCGAAAATTAGGTATGAAAATTTTTGAACACCCGGTTTACCTCGTTTCACTTGGATCCTGTAGGGTTTCGGTTAATTTCCGCTACGTTGTTTGGCTCCCGAAACCCAACATTAGTCGCCTCATCAAACTTGGCCTTTTCAGCCTTAACATCCTCCAGCTCAATCCATAAAGCCTCAACTTTCTTCTCCAACTTATTCCTCTTTTTCTTCTTATTTTCCTTCTTTAGCTTCTCAATCTTAGCGATGAAATCAGCGTTGATTGCCAATGCCTTAGTGAGGTCGGCAATTGCATCTTCCTTTTCCTTCCAAAGAGCCTAACCCTTGGAATAAACCTCTACGACCTTTGCTCCGATGTCTGAAATCTTGGAGGTGATCTCCTCAACCAATCCCTACTAGTTCTTCATCACCTCCTCCCAAAGACTGGCAAGGTCCTCCTTTGCAATCTTGTTCAGCTCACCTTACTTGACGACCGAGCTTGCAAATAGTTCCTTGGCCTTAGCCAAGTTCTTCTCTGATTGACTTCGGATAGAAGAATGTTTGGCTGTCCAAGCCCAAAAATGCCCACCGTATGCCAAAAGCTGCAAAATGCAGGACTCTGAATGACACGGCCGTCCTTGGCCCCTACCCAGGACACCTGTGAGAACTTGGTCTCACGGCGGATTGCAGTTGGTACTCATTGATATGTGCGCGGATTAAATCCATGTCACTAGTTAATTATCCTAGAATATGCAATATGCATGCTCTTTATGCTTTGACGGGTTATTTAAAATGATAAAATGTTAATGTGTCCACAATTTTTCATATAAAACAAGTAGAGCAGTCAAAGCATACAAATCAACCTTTATATGAGTTAACTACACATAGCAACATGCGTGGGCATTCATATATATAGTAGCTAATGCCCCCGCCCAGAAAGCAATCCTCGAGTCCATGACTCTTCATTTCATAACTAAGGAGGCAACTAGAGTACTATGTACACATACAAAATCCTCTACTAAGATCTTCTCATACTAACTCCAACCTTGGATGTGAATCCCAGTGGCGAGCTTTAGAGACTCCTCTGGATCCAACTAGGTCTAGCTATGCCTGACTATGTCCAATGTGCACTAGGCTCTGTAACTAATGAGCAATTTAGTTAGTACTGTGCATGACCAACAAGCATCCAAACAAATAAATACTAGAATCATCAAAACTCAGGTATTCTACCTGTGCACCAAAAACTACTACCAGAGTAACCCTCAACGGTCACTCGGCCCAACTCCTTCTGTATTTGCACAACAAAACAGTAAGGGTGAGAATCCAGGATTCTCAGTAAGGGTTAACCTCATGTACCAACAGTAAAACTGTGGACAGATATGAAATAACTCATGCATACCCTCTGCTAGCTCTCGCAGTGTGAGGGACCTCTCATATATGTAAATATATGGATATGCATGCTCGGATCCTGAAGGACCGCTCCTCACATAATTTTCTTACTTTCTCACGGGCATCACTCCATGGCTCACAAGTCTAGCTCTCGACTTGTGCCTCATAAGCCTTAGTTTACGCCTGACGTATTATATAACCTCTCCTTAACTTTGTTGTGCAAGGGAATTATGGTGAAAACTATATAACTAGGTTATTAAACCTCATAACCTCGGTGCATTTGAAGCCTCTCCTTACAACCCCGTGATTTCCAACACTGCCAGGTTGCCAAGGATTCTAAAACTTACACCTCAAGCTCATGACACTTGGTTATATTCGCTTGCAACTTAGTTTCCTTGCTTACTCAACAAGTAACCTCAAAACTTTTCAAAACTCAAGGAAACTCCCACTTCTCAAGGGACTTTAGGATGTCTCAAAAGTACCCCCGGCATACTTGAGGCCCAAGGTACCTAAAGGACCCCTTTGGGACTCACCTCAATCATCCTACCAAAATGTGCAAAATTCTGCCTTTAAAAAAATTTACCCTCATTCTGATTCAAAACAACTTTAAATCTGGGGAATTTTAGATGTTTCTAAAACTTGGAAATTATAGTAATCCCTCTTAGCTTCGTGTGGAATTTTGAATCACCTCAATCGGATACCCGAGCGAAAAGTTATGCTAAAAACAAAGTCGGGTCTCCAATGCTGTCTTGGCAACACGTTGCCACAGTTGTCGACGTTCTGAGACAGTTTTCTAGATTGGCGATGCATCATGGGAACTCGTGGGGATTGGCGACGCGTCGCCAAAACTGCAAAATGCCCAGAAAACCCCGATTTTGCTGCTATGAACTTTGGACACTTCCCACACATATCAAACATGCTTGGAATGCCTCCAAATTTCATATACACATAGAACATGTTGCATAGATCACAACCAACTATCACAAGCCAATCTATGATGTCACATAACATCAATTCAATCCTCCCAATTCCTCTAGTCCACCATAATTCAACCAAAACCTTTAACTAATGCCATAGCTAAAACCACTCGAATTCTTCAAGCAAACTCAAGCTAATGGCATTCAATCAACTTAAAAACATATCTCCCTTACCTCAACTCCAAGATACAAGCTAGAATCACTCCTCTTTTCAAGCAACCAAGTGCAAGAAATCCTCACATAATTTCCAATCAAAACCAAAGCACCAAACATCACAATCTTCCTCTCTAACCAAAACCCAAGCCTCAATTCACTCAAATAACATAGAATTAACCAAGAACACAATGCTTACCACGTATCAAAAATAGGGGAGTAGACAAATCATGCTTCCAAGCCTCCAAACCTTGTTTCTAGTTTGAAACAAGTTCTTCTTGGTTGGTATCCTTGGATGGCAACTCTAGGAATCAAGATCACTTGATTTCTAGCTTGAATTGAGAGAAAAATGAGTGCTTGAGAGGGGAAAACGTGGTTATGGCAGCCATTAGCCACCTTTACCTTCTTAAACCATCACTCAACCCCTTAAGCCATCCAGGTTACAACCCTTAAACACATAAACCCCCATATTTTAACACATACTCATTTCTTGATTAATTCTTGTTATTGTTTCAAGTTTGAGTTAAGGTTAAAGGTTAAGTTACAAAACTTAACTTAAAACACTCGGGACCCCGCCCGGTTACTCAGGCTGCAAAATTACCATTTTGCCCCTGCTTCTCATCTAGTGCTTAAACCTCCTTGGAACTTAGTGAATTTTTGTAACTCTTTTTTTTCTAGCTTTGTAAACTTGAAATTAAAGTTATAAACTTAATTTAGAACATTTTACCTTTCTCGGGAGTGCTGACTACGGGGAGGTCCATAACACTGAATGTGAGTCAAAAGCAATAGAAACTCAAAATTTTTTCTAAGTCCTGAAGGGCTAAGGTTTACCTAGGTAGCATGCTCGGCCATCCTCGTGGCGAGGACCTCCTCATTTGGGCACTCCTCTGTTAGAATTTGGAAGGAGGCATTGGTCATGATGCCCCTCGCCATTTGAGGGGTGATCTTCTGACTATCTTTAGAGAACAAATCCATGTCCTCCGTGAAGGTCCATAAGGGCTCCCTCGGGACCTTGCCCTTCAGAATTTTTTAAGTCCCGAAGGGCCCTCTTCTGAACATGCTCAGCCATCCACTGAGCCTGGGCTCGCTCATCTGCAAAATCATGCTGAAGTTCAGTTATAGCGTTATCCATTAGCCATTCATCTACAAGGTCTAAAATACCAAAAAATCCCAAACCCATAGACGAATGGCTAAAGGACAAACCTGGTTGGAGTTTGGGGCCCTCCTCATTAGACACACTGATGTCCAACACCTCGGCGGGGATGTCCTTGCCCTTACTTATTCTCTGCCCCTGAGCCTCTTCGATAAACATCTCCCCCAGCGAAGTCCGCAGTGCCTCGACAGCAGCATCGAGACTTAGAGGGGTAGAATGGATGGCCAGCCCCAAAGGTAGGTCAGCGCGAACAAGGGTTTTATTAGGCACCATGGCCTAATCCTCAGGCGGAGGAGGAAGGGAGTCCTCCTTACTTTTCTTCAACCTCGGGGCCGAAGATGATCCACTGGTCAGTTTCTTCCTCTTTGGCACCTTTTTCTTTTATTGTTCTCCCTTCTCGGCTTGTCCGAGGAAGAGACTCTTGTGAAATGCCGCTTGATAGCCGAGGTGCCCATCAACGGGCCGAGCTCCCAAATTTGGCGGAGTACTGACTTCGGCAAGGGAAACTACCAGCCGAGGTCAGAAGGATACACGATCCCTCTGGCCTAGTATAAGGAATTCGCTCCATCAGGCAATGACAGGACCAACCTCGGTAGAAAGGTCGAACCCTCTTCGGAAACAGAAGTATCCCTTGAGGGAACCATCCTCGGGAAACATATGCCCCGAGACGTTAGAGTAACCTCAGAAAGTACGAACGAAGCATTTAAGGAGCCTCTGACACCTCCCCATAAAGTCGTCTCCCAAATACATTTTGACACGCTATCACTGGGACACGCCATCAGAGGGACGCCTTGATATGACGCCCTCGGAATGACTAGGCTGTCAAACCAACGACTTTCGCTGAGATACATGTCCCTTCGCTCCCGAAAAAGTAGGGATCGCATCCCACCGTACACGTGTCATAATCTAGGACGGCGTCTCGAGGGAAATGGCTTCTGTACGCCTCCTGTATAAAATACCCAGAAAGCGTTCTAAAAAGGGTAAGATGAAAAAGTTCCCTTTGGATACAAAAAAGAGCACATAATCCAGTTACTTGAAAATACTGACTTGGGCGTCGGAGGTTCCTCCCCGGGAATTCACACCGGGGACCTCCTAACCTTTGTTTTTCTAAAGAGCATTTCAGGTATCCTCCACTGGGGAATTTCCTCTCAAAGTATTCTCCTCCATCAGAAGCACTCTCTGCTCTTACAATGACACACGATGAAGCCGCCGTAGGCCATCACCACTGACTTGTCCCTCATCTCTGCAAGAAGAAAAACATCAGTGTAAGTACGGAAAAGTCTTAAACAACAAAATGGAAAGGAGCTTACTCTCTTTGAGTGCCAAATATATAAGCTCACCCCGTAGGAGCATGACCAACCAAGACTTCTTCCCGTCCACTATTGATTTTGGCATGTCCAAGTCAGTAATATGCTCCTTGACAACCCTGAGTTCCCAAAGTACTTCTTCGGTCATGAAGCTCTATCTAATGAGGAATGGGTATAGGGAGCGCGGAGGAACTTCGGGATCTTAATCTGCAACAACTCGAATACGGCCATCAAACTCTTCAAACTGAGCCTCGAGTTCCAAGGTTAATAGCTTCCTCGGGTCTACTATGTCGATCGCCAAGGTTCCCAAAGCCCACTTCGCGGGAATGTCATTCCATTGCTCATCCACTTTTAGAAAAAAGTACTTTTTCTGCTAGCCCTAGCAGCTATCCTTGGTGCCGAAGGTAAAAGTAAACTTCTTGCTCCTAGATTCCTAAGGGAGCAACAAGTAGAATCCCCCCTGTGGGACAAGGTGAAGTTTGTAATATTGCATGAAAAAGATGAAGTGGGGTTATTTATTGAAAACCCCACACATGCAAAGAAAGGCGTTAAAATAAGAGTACAAGTTCGGGGGAAGTTGGTTGACGGCTATGCCATGGAATTAGCAGAAGACACAAACCATATTTGACGGAGGATACCAAGACCCGTCTTCAGCTATACTCTTAAGACAGTAACCTCATCATGGCGAGGAAGGCAGCTCGGCACAGCAGGTCCATGAAGCCTGGTGATGGTGTACGAAGGAAGAAAAAACTTAGCTGACCACTTCTTTAGCTTTTCTGAAGTTGCGTAGCTCAAGTGAGAATTAAGGGGAAGCCAACTTTCGGGAACAGCTTTAAGTGTGAGTTACCCGGATGACATCTTCGGGACAAAGACACTAACCTCGAACTAATAGAAAAAAGAAGAGAAAAAGGAAGAAGAAGAAATATTTCAGAAATAGACCCACCTAGTTTGGGATGGAAAAAGAACTTCAGAGATCACCGTGAGACTTGCTAGAAATCACTCCACCGCTTGCACCCCTATAAGAAAAAAGCTGGAAAATGAGAGAGAAATCGAGAGCAAAAGGAGTGAAAGTAGAAGAGTGAGGAAACCTCTAAGGAACAAGGCCTTATATAGACTGAAGAAGGCTGGCGAAGCGTTGTCATAATGACCTTGCACAAGCAAAGGGATGCAACTGATGTAATGGACATGACTAATCACCATTAACTCGATGAAACGTGTCACATGATGCAAAAATCGATGGCACACCTACTGACACTGGCAATCCTACATCGCCTACCTTGAAATGACACGATTGCCCAGTCAGAAGATAGGACAGTTCACTGAAAGAATGCGGGAATGAAAATCATTGAGGAAATTATAGCCCCTCACCTTCAAAGATATGACTTCGGCTAGAGGACACAAAATAGCTCCTTTGGTACCAAAGGTGTGACCTTACCGAAAAATAGGAAGCTGGTTCTGAACAACATCTTGGTAAAGGGCTCAAATAGAGTGCAAAAACCCTTGGATAATGCCGAGAATGAAACTTCGGCAAGAAAGTGGGGTATTTGGTCGAGGAGCTTTCAAAAGTGAGATATCTTGGCTAAGGAACAACTTCAGCTTCTTATTACATACTCCCAAATGACTAGTACCGAAGACACAACTTCAGCTTCTCTAAGGGGGGCATGTGATAGCTGAAGGACTATCAGCCCTGAGATCTCCTGATCGGTTAACTTAATGCCACCCTCAGACAAAACTTAGCCCTGGCCTCACGGCATTCTCCACACCGCCTTTGGAAAGTAACATGACCAACTTTGGGAAAAGACATCCTCACCACCATCAGATTTGTGAAACCACTAACCTTGGAAAAGAAGATCCACCATCCTTTGTTGAGTATAAAGTCTCCCAAAACTGACCCTCCCTTCTGAAGAGTCTTCCCCAATAGCACTCAGGGAAAATCTTGCTTGAAGGGGTTTCACAGCCCGAAAGGGGTCTTACGGAGATACGACAAAAATGGTTAATGAGCCTCTGACAAAGAGACCTCGAACACACCCCTACCCTCTGGCCAGAACGGCCTACAGCTAGCTGGAGATGCCTGCCTCTGAAGGTACAGATCAAATCTGGCCGAACACGTGTCATGATCTGGATAGGCTGTGTCAAATGGCCTCCTCCCTCCACCGTCCTATAAATACTTAGGAAGGACCTTGGTAAGAGAGCATGAGACTATCTCTTTTCCTACTCTTTGGCCTCTACTATTACTCTCACAAATATTAACTTGGGCATCGAAGGCTCTTGCCCCGGAAACACACTTCGGGGAGCTCCTAACCCTTGTTCCTCAAAGTCTTGCAGGCATCTTCACACCGAAAATCTCTCCTTCAGTCCAGCATGTCATACAACAAGGATGCCATCGGGCATCACCAGGCACCTTCATGCTCTCTCTACCCATTCCCCATTAGATGGAGCTTTATGACGAAGAAGGTTCTTTGGGAGCTTAGGGTTGTCACCGAACACGTTACCTACCAAGATATGCTGAAGCCATCGGTGGACAAAAAGAAGGCGTGGTGCGCTCTTCTTCGGGGTGAATTCTCTTACTCTGGCCTAGTGGAAAGCAAGCTGATCCTTCAACCATAGTGTTAGAATTTTTTATACTTACATTGATATTTTCTCCACTGTAGAGATGGGCAATAAGTTTGTAACCTTCTATAAGAGCTTGTTCCTTGGCCAAGCTGAAAAAGGACAGTAGAAGAAGAAGGCTCCAAAGAGAAAGAAGGGGCCAGCTTGTCCATCTTCAGTATCAAAGTCAAAGAAAACTAAGGAGGACTCCCTACCCTCTCCTCCTGAAGACCAGGTTGAGGTGTTGGACCAAATGTCCATGGGTGGTAACCCGTCCTTGGAGGTGGCCATCTGCTCAACTTCTTTAAGTCCCAATGCCACTATCCAAACCTTAGGGACCTCGTTGGGGGAGATTTTGGCCGAGGAGGCCTAGGAGAGTCGAAGACTCAAAAGAAAAGAGATAATTACTGAAGTACTTGACGTTAGTGATTCTAACAGAGAAGACTTCGAACTTGCACCAAGTTTGTCTCTTAGCCATTCATCTATGAGTTTTGGATTTTTCAGTCTTTCAGACTTTGTAGATGAATGGCTAAGAGATAATGTCGTAAAGGAACTTCAGCACGATTTTGTAGAGGAAAGGGCCCAAACAGTGTGGATGATGGACCACCTTCGGAAGAGGGCCATTCGAGACTCAAAGACTCTGAAGGACAAGGTCTTGAGGGAACCTTTCTAGACCTTTATCGACGGCATGGAACTAGTTTCTTAAGATTGCAAGAAGATGGTCCCTTAGATGGCGAGGGGCATCATGGCCAACATAACTTTTCAAACCTTGACTGAGGACTACCCAAACGAGGAGATCCTCGTTGCTTGGATGACCGAGCATGCTGCTGAAGTAATCCCTAGTACTTAGAAAATTTTTGATTTCTCAAAGTCTTCAATCATTGTTGTAGCTCTCATCAAGTATTTTCCACTTGTAGCTACTGGCATACAGAGGCTACTTTCAGGCTTGGGCAACCAAATATCTGCCATCCGAAGTTAGTCAGAGGAGAACTTGGCTTGGGCCAAGGAATTCTTTGCAAGCTCGTGCGTGAAATATGGCAAGCTTAACAAGATGGTGAAGGAGGACCTGGCCAAGCTTTGCTGGGAAGTGTTGGAGAGCCAGATGGGGCTCCTTCAGGATTGCTCCTCCAAAATTAGGGACCTTAGCAAAAGGGTCATAGAACTGAGTTTGATGGTGAAGACCCTTCGAAAAAAGAAGGAGGACGTCGTAGCTGACCTTGCTATGGCATTAGGGATCAATGTCGAATTCCTCGCCAAAATTGAATGATTAAAGAAACGAAAGAAGAAGAAAAAGAAGAAGGTGGAGAAGGAGGTCAAAGCACTGAAGAAGGAGTTGGAGGATGTCAAGGTTGAGAAAGCTAAGGCAGATGAGGCAACCAAGTACTCATTCCAAGATGACTTCTACCTCACTTGCCATCAAGTCCTTTTGTAGTATCCCGACCTCGATGCCTACTTCCTAAGAGCCTTTGACATCGCTGAAGGACCACCCTCGCCATGGTCAAAGATTAAATATCTCAACCTTCTTGCCCTTCTTCCTTTGGCTAAAGATGTAAGTGATGAAGATGAGGATGATGTCGAAGACACAGACACTGATGATACAAATGTCGAGGATCCCAAAGACAGGCCAAATAATGCAAAGGACGTAGCTTTTTTTTTTTGTTTTTTTGTACCACCTTTCTTAATGGAACTTCATTTCTAATAATTTGGCTATGTCCAAGATGGGTATGACCTTTGCTACTATTTCAACCTTTAGCATTTAACCATCTTCGGCTAGTTTACCATATTCGGTAGTGTAGGCTCAACACCTTCAATCGCGTACTACCTATAAACAATTCTACCAAGGATTCACAACCTTATTCTTTTCCGAAGTTAATGTCTAATCACCATAGGTGAGTTATGGATATCATTCTTAAGTGTTTAAGAATAGAATCTGTCACACCCCACACAGGCCCTAACTAGTGCACCTATAGTGCTAGTCAACTGTGCAACCAAAGCACCAAATCTTACGCTTAGATATCACACCTATAGTGGTTTAAAATAAGCTTATAGCACTGCCCTATACTTCACATGAGCACATAATTTCTACTCATATGGCTAAGGCTTGGGTGGTGCCCCAGGAGGCTAACCAAGTAAACTTTTAATTATTACTTGCATCACAAGGCAAGGTTTAAATGTCTTCTCATTTAAGTGTTTCACGTGTGCTCATAAAGTGTAGCATTCAATGCATGCCAACCAAGAAGCCAACATCTTTCAAAGTTTGCAATCATATGTTTTTCCATGTCTAGTGCACAACAAGTTCAAAAGAGGTTTAACGCATTATGGTTCATAACCGAGAGTACACATAACTTCATAACACAACTTAGTATTCCATTCATAACAAATACACGAGAATCTTATGCCATCTGAGGCCTTGTCCACTTAAATATACATCTTACTAGTGCTTAGTCCTTGGAACACTACCAATAGCACTCAACATACAAAGTGTCACTTAGTTATGCATTACATATCCATGTACTTAAAGGCACCCGAGACTTACTTTGAGAGTGTAGTACAATACCAAAGCTTGCAAAGAGAGTCCTACAACTAGACCCACAATCAAAAGAGCAAGCCACAAAACTAGAGCCCATGAGCACACATCCATGATTCTAGAATTGTCCCACAATCTACACTCAAGCCTACAAAAATTCAAATGCATGAGTTTCCTAAAAGATGCAAGACTTGCACCATGTAATTATTGAGCAACTCTTCTTCATTTAGTACATACCTTAGCACAACCGAGAACAAGATTAGGACACAAGCTAATCTAGCTCAAATTCTTTTCTTAAAACACATACATAAATGGGGCATGAGTTAAATAACCCTGTAAGGATTTCACTCAACTTGTTAGAGCTTTTTTAGTTATGTTCGAGGCTTAACCTCCTACTGTAAAGCTTACCCTTCAACAAAAACATGAAAACATGAAATACAAATGTATACAACAACATATAACATACATATATATGGCAACTTCAACTAGTAAAGGTTAGCAAGCACAACCAAGACATCAAAGCACACAACACACACACATACACCACACACATTGTTCATTCTCGGCCGGAGGCCAAACTAGCAAGGACAAATGAATTCAAGCTACTCCTTCTTCAAATTCGCATTCCACTAGAGCTCCAAATCCACCTATAGGTTGGCCTACCCATGATGAACTCTACTACTTGCCTTTAGTAGCTAGCTAGCAATCCATAACACATATACTCGAAGGTAAAACTTAAGTCCCTATGGCATTCTATGTTCATTTAGTTCAATTTACTATCACTTAGAAGCCAAATACCTACTTGAACAAGGATTAGTACCAAAATCAAGTATAGTATAGTGAATCCTTACCACTTTCTTGCCTCTAGCTCTCAATTAAGCTTAATTCTTCAATATCAAGCTTTGAATTCAAGCTTACTTGGTCGCCTACGTCCGAAAACACCAAATATGAGCTTGATTCTTCAATCCAAGCTCCAAGTATTAAGAGTTTGCAGGGAATCACAATGGACTTGACCTTTCTTCACCAAGAACACATAGATTGATGTCAAATAGGATTCTTTGACCCGTTTACTCAATTGGTCGAGTAGTGGTGCCATGCAAAAATCGGCTAGGTGCCACATGGACAAGAAATGGCTCAATTTCCTTTCTCAGTAACACCCTTTCTTTGCATGGTGCAATTTGGTCCTTTCATGAACTTTTGTATCAATTTTTATCACCCAAATATAAGTACAATTCGGCCTTAAACTTTTTTTTCCAATATCACCAACTCAAGCCATCTTGTATGCACAAAATAAACCTAATAAGCCTCAGGTAAACCTACTCATGATGTTGCCTATTTTTCACTTAAGCCCCTTTTGTTTTAAGCCATTTACCATGCATTTTTTACCTTGGTTAAACACTGAGGTAAGGGTCCTGACAACCCTCCCTCCTTAAAGAATTTGGTCCTCCAAATTCTTCACAAGTTTTGGGTACACATAAGGGTAACATTTGGCCATTTCTTCCTTTACTTCCCAAGTTGCCTCTTCTGGAGTATGATTATTCCATTGAATCTTAATCATGGAAATCCAACTACTCCTCAACTTTCTAGTGTCTCTAGCTAGGATTTGAATAGGTATCTCTTCATATGATAGGTTGGGAGTTATAGACATACTAGTAGGTATTACTATTTGCTTAGAACTTGGAATGTACTTCTTAAGCAAACTCACACAAAATACATCATGAACATGGCTGAGTTCAGGTGGTAAATCCAATTTATAAGCCACATTTCCAACTCTAGCCAACACTTGGTATGGCCCTACATATTTGGGTACTAAATTCCTTTTCTTTCCAAACCTTATTACTCCTTTTGAGAAACCTTAAGCCACACCTAGTCTTCCTCCTAGAATTCCAGGTCTCTTCTTCTTTTCAAGTTTGCATAAGATTATTGTCTACCATTGGCAACCTTGATTCTTTCTTGAATTACTCCTATCTTTTCAGTGGCTTCTTTAATAATTTCTGGTCCCAATTTCAACTTATCTTCTGGCTGATGCCAGCAATATGGGGTGATGCACTTCCTGCCATATAAAGCTTTATATGGGGCCATTCCAATTACAAAATGATACTATTGTTATATGAGAATTCCACTAATGGGAGATGTATATCCCATTTGTAGGTTTTCGGGAGCCAAACAAGCATAGCGGAATTTAACCGAAACCTTCCAATATCCAAGTGAAATGGGGTAAACCAGTTGTTCAAAAATTTTCATACCTAATTCAGTTGAGATATTTCAGTCAAATCACAAAAACCTGAACAGTTGACGTGTTCAAGCTCTCTATGGTATCCACATGAGCTTCTCAGGATCATCATGCTTCCACCATGTCTCGGCAGATGCTTTTCTCTTGCGCTCATAGTGCTAGCTTGCATCCTCCAAGGAATTATAAGAGAAGATTGTGGCTGTCCTCTTTGGTAAGCTAGGGCAAAAAGTTGGGAATTTCTCACTAAAAGTTGTATTTATAGTGAGACTCAACTCTTAGCCCTAATGGGTTTCATAGCCCTAATCCAATTAGGCTTTAATTTTGGGCTTAATAATGGCTCAACTTTTGGGCCCCTTATTAACATGAAATTATTATGAAACCATAACCCAAATAATTAGCCCATGCACTCTAATAATCCAAATAGCTCTATGTGTGCCACCCAATAAGCTCTTACCACGTTGGTAATGATCATAAATCATATTTATGATCATAAGCAATGAGTGGTGTCTAGCAATACATCATTGCTACCCAAGTGACAAGATTGTCGGTGATTCAGCTAAACCTTTATGATCATTACTGATATATGTCATTGTCCCTTTGTCCAAGATATCAAGACTAGGCACGAGACATGGAATGTCTCACTCTCATACACCCCAATCTTTGGTTTCTTGATTACCAAGTAGACTAACATCAATTGATGACATTGATATCATATATCAACTCATCCAAGCATGGCCATGCATTTTCTAAGTCTCACTCTATCAATGGGCCCAAAGATATCACTCTCATTACATAGAGGGACAAATCCCATCTTGATTATGCAAATCTCTCTACATGATATGTGACATACCCAATGACCTTCTTCAAGTTCACTCAGTTATGAGCAATAAAGAGAAGTATCACAGTATATGACTCACATGTAGGGAACTTTGATGACCTTAGGTCAAAGGACTACATATACCATGATCACTATGAGAATCACTTGTGACACTCATATAACGATCCCTGTAGTGTTCTCATGGTGGGTCGGTCAAGTAACAAGTTCTCCAACTTGTACCCATATGTACACTACATATCTCATATTAGTCTCTACATATGCTAGTCATTATGTATTATTGTAACCCACTCCACAATAATACTAGATTAGGGACATTTGAGAATATCATTATTCTAGGGTTACAATTATGTTTATTACATTACGTAGAAACAAAACAACAAACATAATTGCTGGATTAATGCCTTAACAAAATATCATGACTCAATGTGCAAAAATACAATCATCTCATGATTCGCTTTTGGGCACAACAATAACACCATTCTCCTTAAAAATCAATGACACAACATTTTATCATGTCTTCTAGAACTTGAATAGTCTTTTTGTTTATCCATCTATCTGAGTGTGCTATGCTGAACTAAACTTAAGTTTAGTACCTAATGCATGACATAGGGATTTCCAAAACCAAGAAACATATATAGGATCCCTATCTTATACAATATCATCAGGCACACCATGAAGTCTCACTATCTCCTTTATATAAAGTTGGGCAAGTTTGTCCAGAGAATCTGTGAGATTCATTGGGAGAAAGTGGGCTGCCTTAGTCAATCTATCTACAATAACCTCAAGGCATTATGTTTCCTTCTTGTTAGTGGCATTCCTATTACAAAGTCCATAGATATGGACCCCCACTTTGTTTTATGTATAGGTAAGCTTTGAAGCTTCCCCCTGGTTTCTAGTGCTCAACTTTCACTTATTGGCATACTTCACAGTCAGCTACATTAGTGCTAATATCATGTTTCATGTATGGCCACAAAAAATAAGCTTTGAGGGCATGATACATTTTTGTGGATTTTGGATGCATACTAATTGTATTGGTGTGTGCTTCCTCTAGAATTTAGGATCTCAGTTCATCATTTTCAAGTACATATAACCTATTCTGGAAGTACAACAATCCTTACCTGTAGGAGAAACCTTGAAATAGTTCCCCTCTCCTTTGGCCAGATACCAAATCAATTTTCTCATTACTAAGTTGTGCTTCTTTGATGAGGTCTTTCCATTTAGGTGTAATAGTAAGCACATTGAGTTGCTCATGTTCGTAATTCAACCATTGACTTGCTAAGCAAGTAAGATTAAGGATCTCAGCCTTGTGTTCCTCTTCTCCTCCTTTGATCACTCTAGTGTAATTTCTGCTCAAGGCATTTGCCACTACAATGGGCTTGCCAGTTATATATTCAATTATACAGTTAAATCCTTTAGGCTTCCTAACCATCTTCTCCGCCTCATATTCAAGTCCTTTTGTGTGAAAAGGTATTTGAGGCTTTTATGGTCTATATAGACCTGAAATTTATTACCCAACAAGTATTGTCACACCTCACACAGGCCCTAGCCAGTGCACCTACTGTGCCCTTCAACTAAGCTACCGTAAAAGTTAATTAATACAAGCACTTGAATTTGTTATGCTTAACCTTAGGTTTGGCCAACTTTCACCTTTGTAGCTTAAGTCTTATTTTCTTAAGGTTAAGGCCTGGGAGGTGCCCCAAGAGGCTTACTAGGTAGCCTGTACACTTTACTTGCATTTCAAGGCAAGGCCGATAAGTTACTTGCAACACAAGGCAAGGCTTTAAAAGTAACTTGCAATACAAGGCAAGGCCTACACACTTTTTATCTTTAAGTGTCCAGGTTGTGTGCTCATCAAGTGTGGCATTCTAAGGCATGGCAACCAAAAAGCCCACAATTGTAGATGTTTAAAAACATGTTTTCATGTCAATGTACATTCGGCCTAACAAGAAACATAGAGGTTTAACTCAATAAGGACAATTCCAAGAACACATAAACAAAGCATAACTTGCCATTCATCCATTCATAAAATATACACAAGTCCATAGTTCAACCGAGGCTATATAAACACAAAATGGTCTCCATACTAGTACTAATCACTTGGAAACATACCAAGAGTACTCATTGTCCAAAATGGCCACAAGTTATGCTTTACATACCCACTCTAACGATGGTACCCGAGAGCTACCTTAAAGGTACAATACAAGATCAAAGATTGTAGGAAAAGTCCTATCACCAAATTCATGGTCATAAAAGCAAACCAAAACACTAATGCCCATGAGCACACATCCATTGTCCTAGACTTGTCCAATAATCTACACAAAAGCCTGCAAAACTCAAACACATAAGTTTGAGCAATAACCATAAGACTTGCACAACGTACTCACAAGCGAAGCATTCAGTTTTGGCACATACCATGACAAAAGTGCGCTAACTTAGCACATAAGCAACACACACAATCACTTAAGCTCTAAGCCTTTTCCTGAAACATACGCAATAAGGGGCATGAGTTTATAAACTCAATAAGGTTCACTACAGCTTCAAGGAGCTAATTTAGTCAAGCCTGAAAGCTTAACCTCCTTATAGCTTTGCTTAACCTGCAAGAAAGACAAGAAAACACCAAAACACAAGCATAATAACATGTACACATGATACCAGCAACATATATACATGATAACAATAACTACAAGGGGTTAGCAAGCACATCCAAGCAAATACGCACACAACACACACACCATAACACAATGCCCTTCTCGGCCGAAACCAACTAGCAAGTACACACACATAGTTTACACTCCAAGCTTCACTAATCCAACTCCAATCCACTAGAGCTCCATGTTCAAAGATAAACTGGCCTACTTGCCTTGAACCTTAGTACTTGCCATTAATGACTAGCTAGCCAAGAAATCACATAAACCCGAAGGTTCCAAATATGCCCCATCTAGCAACCTAAGATCATATAGCTCAATAACACTATCACTTAGAAGCCATTACTTTACTTGAACATGGAATATTACCAAAATCAGGTCGATTTCATGAAACCTTACCAATTACTAGCTTGAGCTCTCAGTTTCAACTTGAATCTTCAAGACCACGCCTGAAAACCTAAGTCCAAAGTCGCCTTGGGCTAAAAACACCAATTACAAGCTTGATTCTTCAATTCAAGCTTCAATCACCACCAATTTGGCATCACCCCGAAGCTTTCAACCAAAGAACATGAAGAACACGCTTTAACTTGCAAAAATGAAGTTTGACTACAACTAATGATTTTCGGTTAAGTGGAAGCATGCATTAGTCGGCCAAGTGCCACTTGTGCACAAAAATGGGCCTAATGCCCTTCTTGGCTTAAACAATTTTGCATGGCCTAATGATTCCTCCCGTGCCACTTAGTATCACTATTAGCACCCAAAAGAACATTCAATTTTTCCCTTAAACTTTATTTTCTGCCATTAGTACTTAGGCCATTTCTCTTGTGCATTTTAAACCCGATAGTTCTTGCTTGCACATATACATCACTTTCCACATCTTCAATCGAGTCCCTCATGATATTTAATGTATTTTTTCCTAAATTTTTGGCCTAGGCCAAGCACTGAGGTAGGGTCCTGACAAGTAATGTCTCAATTGCTTAAGGCTAGACACCACTGCTGCTAGTTCTAGGTCATGCACTAGATATATCTTTTCATGTGGTCTCAATTGTCTTGATCCAAAAGCAATGGCCTACATATCTTACATTAGGACACAACCTAACCCCACATGGGATGCATTAGTATACACCTCATAGGCCTTTTCAGGATTTAGTAAAATTAGCATCGGAGCTGTTATTAACCTTCTTTTTAGGTCCAGAAAGCTGTTCTCACAATTACTTTCATACACAAATCTCTGCTTCTTTCTTGTTAGTTATGTCATAAGAGTTACTATGACAAAAAATTTTTGTAGAAATCTCCTGTAGAAGCCAACTAACCTAAAAAAACTTCTAACTTCCTTAACACTCTAGGGTTCTTTCCAATCTAAGATTGATCTGACCATTTCAGGATCTACTGCTACTCCTTGGTCACTGATTACATGACCCAAAATCCAATCTCTTGAGTCCAAAATTTGCATTTACTCAACTTCCCATAAAGTTTCTGTTCTTGGAGCAAGCCAAGTACAAGCCTTTGGTGTTCTTTATAAGTTTCCTCATCCTTTGAATACACTAGAATACCATCAATAAAAACTACAACAAAGTGGTCTAAGTCTACTCTAAAAACCCTCCACATAAGGTCCATGAAAAATAGAGGTGCATTTGTGAGCCCAAATGGCATCATAGTATATTCAAAATGTCCACACCTAGTTCTAAAACCAGTCTTAGGTATGTCTTTTTCCTTAACCCTCAACTGGAGACAACCAGACCTTAGGTCTATTTTAGAGAATACTTTGGCTCCTTTCAATTGATCAAATAGATCTTTAATTCTTGGGAGGTGGTATTTTTTCTTAATGGTTAAGGTATTATGTTAACCACTCTGGGATAGTCCAATTATGGTGCCGAAATTGTGCATTTAGACTCCTAGGATTGGTAATGTGTGTAGGCCATCAGAACACTACCCTTAGTGTGCATACCCAAATGGCCCTTTTGGGCACTATGTAAACACATGGATATTGGTCCAACCATCACACACATATTCACATTTCATGCACACCACGGCAGCAAAGAAGGAAAACACTAGCACAAGTCTTAATCTTGGCTACCACACATTAGGCAATCTTTTTAAGTTCTAGTGACCAGCCACTGCACTTGTAACTTCGACTAACAAAATGTATCATTCTATCCATGTAGCCCCCTATTTTCTTCATTCCATTATCAAGTAGAGACTTAGAGAAAACCAATGAATTTTGTTTTACATAAATAGCCCACCTATGGACCAAGTTATGAATTTTTGAATTTGGTTACAAAATTCTGACCAAATGAACAGTAACTTAAGCCACTTTGCAACATCATATCTTTGGCTATAGGGCTCCAAATTCAGAAATTCCAAATCTCAGTTCAACCTATAGATGTTATCTAGGTGTGGATTTCATACTAGGATTCTTTCTACACAGGGAGATATAGAACTTTAAGTGCAGAGTCAAAATTTTGGTCACTTTATGACCATTTTGCCCATACAAAATTTCATAAGTGTGCAAACACTTCATTCACAAGGGGAAAACCCTCCAAGGCTACCACATAAATGTCCATTACACATAGGAAATACATTCCCTTGCATTTAAAAACCATATATGGCTCAAACATAATTTACAAGTAAGGAGCCCATCGTTCACACTTAGGCAGCTTTGCACCACATCACTTACATGCCAAAACATTACTCAAATGTTCACATACTTGTCTCATTTTACATACACTAAATGTAAAAGCATACATGCACTACAAAATGGTCTTAACTCAGCTAAATATACACCCTAAGTTACAGTAGTGCCTGAGATATAATGGACTCCAGAACAGGATGCTGGACAGCTGTTGCATAACAGAATAAGTACCACCATTAAAAATACCAAATGTGCTCCTAAAATTACCAAATTTCCATATCACAACTAGACATATGCAATTTCATGTACCTAAAATTGCATTTAAAATTTGAACCATAAATGTCATTCTAAATGAGATCTTTTTACTGGACCTAAAATGACAGAATTGAAGGGAGTAAGTTTCATTGAGAAACTTAGTAAGGGTAACACTTGGATTCAATAGGCAATGTGACCATCATCAAAACCTGCATCCAAAAACACTAAAACACAAAACCACAATGCATATCTACAAGATATAGCAACCAAATCCAGCATCCATTCACAACCAACAAACACATGAAATGCAGCAGCAACAATAACCATAGATTAGTCCATAAAACACATAATAAACATAACCAAATCATTATGGAAGCCCTCCCCAAGCTAACGCTTGGTCTTAGGAGGATTTTAACACTAGTTAGTACTAACTTTGGGCTCTAGAAACCCTCATTTCACTGCCATCATTGTGCACTTTACACTGGGTCACAAAACCTTCAATAAGTGCCCTCTCCTCACTAAGCTTGGTTCATCAAGCCCATGGATCTCTTCAGTGCTTAGCCCTAGCTCCATGGTTGCTTGAAAATATAGAAAACAACCCATGACAACAAGAGATCCCTTACCTTGATAGGGATGCTAAAATTGGAGCTTGATCCTAGGTGCACTCAAGCAATAGCACCAAATGGCTTCCAATTGTGCTTCCTTGACTTTAATTGCAAATAGTTTTGAGTTTGAAGGTATGGTACCTATGGAGGAAGTGTAGCTATGTTCTTTGGATAGAAGAGGTAGAAAATGGGAGAAAGATAAGTGATTTGTCCACTTAAATGGCCTTAAATGAGCTTAAGGGCACAAAACACACTTAACATGCTTAACCTTGCTTTATGTCAATTTCCTTCTCACGAATTATGGTTTCTTTGTTTTAAACTCATTGGTACACATGTGCCCAACATTTTTGACTATTTATAAAGTCTTGGCTACCTCTCCCGTGGTGGGATAACCCCACAATTCCGCCCTTAGACTTAAGTCAAAAGCTTGAACGCCTTAAGGTTTACACTAAGACATGTAGGTCCTTAATGCCTTTAGTGTTTCCTTTGTTCAAACTTGTTTTCCATGTGCAATTTGGTCCTTCAATATAACTTTCCTACCATTCATATCCTTCTCATTACTCTCCAAGTCTCTTTCTTGAGAGTTTTGAAATTAGTAGCCGAATTTCCAAAACGTTACAAAAAAAGTCTATAGGTTGCTTGACACATAAGCAATCCTTAATGCTTTTCTTGGGGCCCAATTTATCAACTTGGAACACTTTTAAGGAGGTGTTGATCATGCCTTTTATACCCCCACACTTCAATCACTATGGTGAGAATTACACAATATAATGGTTTTTAGCCATTATGACACACTTGTAATTCTCCCATTTTTTGTGAGGTGGTAACAATCCTCCCCCCTTAAAACTTTTTGTCCTCTAAAATAGCCTTTAGCTTCAGGTATTCTTCAGGATACCTTTCCATAAGGTCTTTTTCAGTTTCCCAAGTTACTTCTCTTTTAGAGTGGTGTGACCATTGAACTTTAACCATGGGAACAAGTTTGGTTCTTAACCTTCTGGTATCCTTTGCTAGGATTGCTATAGGTTTCTATTCATGTGTCATGTTAGGTTCCAACCATATCTCTTCCACTACAATTGCATGCTTTGTGTCCAATAGACACTTCTTAAGCATACTGATGTGAAAAACATTATGAACACTTGATATGCTTGCGGTAGAGCTAGCCTGTATGCTACCATGCCAACTCTGTCCAAGATCTCATAAGGACCTATGTATCTTAGTGCTAACTGGGTTCTTCTACCAAATCTGACAGTGCCTTTGGTTGGTGCAACGTTCAGCCAAACATTGTCACTAACCTCAAATTCCAAGTCTTTCCTTCTTTTGTTCACATAGGTTGTGGTCCTTTCATTGGCTACCTTTAATCTCTCTTGAATTTCCTTGATTTTGGTAATTGACTCTCCAATAATTTTGGGACCTAACTCTAGCCTGTATAAGACTTCCACCCAACAGTGGGGTGTCACGCACTTTCTTCCATATAATTCTTCATAAGGTGCCATGCTAATGGTGCTTTGGTAACTATTGTTATATGAGAATTCCACCAATTTCAAGTGTTGATCCCATTGACCTTTGAAATCCAACACACAACTCCTAAGCATGTCTTCTAGTATCTGTATCACCTTTTCAGGTTGCCCATCTGTCTGAGGATGATAAGCATTACTCAGATGGATTTTGGTTCCTAGTGCTTTATGAAAAGCACTCCAAAACCGAGCTGTAAATCATGGATCTCTATCAATTACAATGGAGTCTGGCATTCCATGTACTCTTAGTATCTCCTGGACATACATTTGAGCTAACTTCTCCAAGTAGTCTGTGAGTTTCATAGGTAAGAAGTGGGCACACTTAGTTAGCCTATCCACAATGACCTAGATTATATCATGCCTTAATCTGGTCATAGGCAACCAAGTAAAAAAGCCCATGGTTATGTTGCACCACTTCCTCACTGGTCTAGGTAGCGTCTATAGCATACCAACTAGCTTCTGGTGCTCTACCTTTACCTTCTGGCATGTGGCACATTTGGAGACATAGGTAGCTGTGTCTCTCTTCATATTTGGCCACCAGAACTGAGTCTTCAAGTCTTTATAGATTTTCTCACTTCCTGGATGGATGTTCAACTTGCTTGTGTGAGCTTCATCAAGTATTTCATCCCTAAGGTTTGGTCCTTTAGGCACATAGATTCAGTGCATGAAGTACAGTAATCCTTGCATGTGGGGAAAGGATTCATACAAAGAACCTTTTTCCTCTTCTAAAATCCTTTACAGTCTTTGGGCTTTGCCATTCTTGCACTGCCTTGACCTTTTTAAGGTCTGCCTTAAGGCCATGTGCATCTATGATATGTCCTTGGAAAGACACTTCCGTTATCCAGAATTCACACTTGGATAATTTGGCATAAGGCTGATGTTCCAGTAGAGTCTTTAAGACAATTTTCAAATGATGTTCATGTTCATTTTCATCCTTTGAATACACTAGGATGTCATCAATGAACACAATCACAAATTTTTCCAAATGTGGTCTGAACAGTCTGTTCATCAGGTCCATGAAAGTAGCTGGGGCATTAGTCAAACTAAATGGCATGACTATATACTAATAATGCCCATATATGGTCCTAAATGTAGTCTTAGGAATATCCTCTTCCTTGACTCTCAATTGAAAGTATCCAAATCTCAAATCTATCTTGGAGAAGATCTTATCTCCCTTGAGTGGATCAAATAGATCCTCAATCCTATGGAGTGGATACTTGTTCTTGATAGTCACTGTATTGAGCTTCCTGTAGTCAATGCATAGTCTCAAAGATCCATCCTTCTTTTTAACAAAGAGAATAGGAGCTCCCCATGGTGAAACACTTGGTCTTATGAACCCTTTTTCAAGAAGTTCATCAAGTTGTTTCTTGAGCTCATTCATCTCTGTGATTGCCTTTTTGTAAGGAGGTATGGATATTGGACTAGCTTCTGGTTGTAGCTTGATCTCAAACTCAATTTCCCTTAGTGGGGGAATATTTAGCAGGTCTTTAGGAAAGACTTGTGGAAAGTCTCTCACTACAAGTATTCTGTCCACTTCTTCATCACAGTGCAATTCATTCAATGCATAATAATAATCATGCTCAGAAATCATAAGTATCTCATCTAGTACCTCTAATTCCATGCCACGCATTTCATACACTAATTCCTTAGAATTCTCTAATGCATGCACTTTACCATTAGGCAATGTGATTACCCTTTTAGCATAATCAATTCTCATGTTATGCATAGCAAGCCAATTCATACCCAGCACTAAATCATACTTAGGAATGTCCAACACTAGCAGATTAGTCATATCCTTAGTCTTTCCTACTACTAGCTCACAATCCTTAGCTAGGTCATTAGTGAAAAAACATTGACCACCTGTTGTTTTCACTAAGGATATCCTAGGCATGATTTTAGTAGGAAATTTCAAGGCATCAACAAATTTCCTAGCCACTATAGACACAGATGCACCAGTATCAAACAGAACACTAATAGGCATACTGTTAAGGTAAAGGTTACCTCTTAGTGCTCCTCCCTAGTCTGATGTCTCTAGCCTCTCCACTTGGAAGACTCTACCAGCTCTCTACACTAGAGGCCAAGGCACTAGAGGAACTAGCCTCTGCTGTCCCTCCCTAGGCACTTTTCTTCTAGGTCCTACCCTAATAGGCCTTATTGGACCTTGGTCGTTTGGCCTCCTTTGAGCCTGTGGGCAGTCCAATGATCCATAGATCCACATCTTAGACATGCTTGGGTGTCAAAATAGCAAGGTTTCTTTCCATGAAACTTCTTTTTAAGGCACCTTAGGCCAGGGAACTTCCCCTTAACCTTGCCCTCACCACCAACATGAGAATTTTTGGCAATTCCTTGCCATGTGGTGACTTCTTCTACTTGCCTCTTGCCTGACAACTTTCCCATGGCCCACTGGGAAAGTACTTAGTCTCATACTTCTCTTCCTCTAGTAATAGAGCTTTCTACACTGCTTCATAGTATGTGAGTACTTTGAAAGGTCTAACAGCCTTTCTAATGTCTGACTTTAGGCCTCTGAAAAAATTTTTGGCCCTCAAATCCTCTAATCCACGATACTGAGGAGCATACCTCGCCAACTGATTGAACTTGTGCCCATACTCTAAAACACTGAGGTTGTCGTACCTTAAAGCATCAAATTCAGCTTGCTTCATATTTTTTATGGCATCACTGATCTGCTGCTCCTGGAATAGTTGTGTGAACTCTGGCCAGCTCATTTCAATATCTCTTCCTGGCCTTCCACCCTTTTGGAAAGCATACCTATCTCTGGTGTTTCTCCACCACATCTCTACACTGCCTACCAAGATATAAGTAGCCCATGATACCTTCTTGGTGGAGCTGAGTGGCATTCTCTAAATCATCTTTTCTATGAAGATTAACCACTCCTCAGTTCTCTCCAACCCAGCTCTTCCATCAAACTATGGAGGTCTTTGACACGACCGCCTATGCCCCTACCCAGGAAGCCCTATGAGAGTTGGTCTCATGGTGGATTGCAATTGGCTAGTTGTGTATGTGTGCAGATTAAATCCCATGCTACTAGTTGATTAACCTAGAATATGCAATATGCATGCTCTTATGCTTTGACTTGGTTTATTAAACCATAAAACATTAAGCCGGCTGAGTAATTTTTCTACTCAAAACAAATACAAATAGCCAAAGCACTCAAAAATCAACATTTGTATGAGTTTACTACACATAACAACTCGTGAGAACATTCATACATAAAGTAGACTAATGCCCTCACCCAAGAGCAACCCTAGAGTCAAGGACTCCTCATAACATAAACTATGGAGCCAAACTAAAGTACTGTATAAATACAAGACTTTACTGAGATTTTTTTACCCTAACTCCCACCTTGGAAACACGTCCCAGTGGCAAGTCTCAAAAGTCCTTTGCCAAGTGCTACTAGGCTCTACAGCCAAAGGAAGATACTAGTTAGTACTGTTACCTGACCAACAAGCCCCCTAAGTACTTATGTAGACTAGAATCACAAGGATTCTCAACTGCCATACCTGTACACACAAAAGAGTACTACCGAGATAATCCTCAACGATTACCCGGTCCAGCAACTTCAGGCTTTGCATAACAAAACCAGGGAGTGAGAATTCGATAATTCTTAGTAAGGGATCTTCAATGTACCTGCAAGAAAATACTAGGACTCTTGCTGCGAGCTCACCCAGCACGAGGGTGCTATTATATGTACATATAACTAGGCCATAAGACATCTCCTCAAGTAGTCCTCCTCACGGAGCATCACTCCGTGCCTAGCGAGTTTTAACCCACTCCTAGCAAGCTGAAGCTTACTGAATGAAACCATGTAGCCTTCCCATAGTCATTATGCAGGGGAATTACGGTGGGACTTTGTAGACTAGGCCACAGGGCCTCTTTGATGTAGACTAGATGAACAAGGTTCCACCTTGTGACCTCGTGGCTATCTCATGGCTAGGTCGACAAGGGTTCTAAACCTCTCACCTGAGCTAGTGGTAGCTAATTATGTTCATTTGCAACATAGTTTCCTTAAAAATTTGCCTTCACTTTGATTTAATATATATCTAAAACTATCAAATTTTAAGTGTTTTGAAAACATTGAGGTGATAGTACTCCCTCTTAGCTTCACCTGGAGTTTTGAATCACCTCAATCGGACACCCGAGCGAAAAGTTATGCTGAAAACAAAACTGGGTGTCAAACTATCTTAGCGACGCGTCGCCACAGTTGTTGACGTTCTGAGACATTTTTCTAGATTGGCAATGCGTCGTGGGAACTCGTGGGGATTAGCAACACATCGCCAAACCTGCAAAATGCCCAGAAAAACCCCGATTTTGCTTCTATGAACTTTGGACAATTCCCACATATATCAAACATGCATGGAATGCCTCCAAATTTCATACACACATAGTATATGTTGCATAGAACATAACCAACTATCAAAAGCTAAGCTATGATGTCTAGAAACATCAATCCAATCCTTCAAAATCCTCTAGTCCACCATAATTCAACCAAAACGTTTTCCTAATGCCATAGCTAAAACTACTCGAATTCTTCAAGCAAACTCAAGCTAATGGCATTCCATGAACTTAAAAACATATCTCCCTTACCTCAACTCCAAGTAACAAGCAAGAATAAATACCCTTTTCGTCCAACCAAGCTCCCAAAGTTCTACAGAAGTTTTAATAAAAAACAATAGCACCAAACATCAAAATTATACTCTCTAACCAAAACCCAAGTTTCAAACTAACTAATAAACATGAATTCAATCAAGAACATGTTCCTTACCTCGTTCAAAAATAGGGGATGAAGGAAAACGCCCTTCCAAGCCTCAAAAACATGGTTTAAAGCTTGAAAATGCTTCCTCCTAGCTTATATACTTTGAATTGCTTCTCTTGGCACCAAAAACTCTTGATTCCAAGTTCAATTTGAGAGCTAAATGGGGGTGAGAAGGCTGGAAACGGGATTATGGCAGCCATAGCCCACTTTCCCCTTCTTAAACCCTCACTTAACCCAAAAAAACCTCAAAGTATTAAGCTTGTTACAATTAAGTCCCCCATCTTTGTAACTTAGTAATTCTTGATTAAATTCTTGTCTATTTTTCAAGTTTGAGTTAAGGTTGAAAGTTAAGTTCTAAAAGTTCATTTTAAAACACTCGGGACTCGTCCCGGCTATTCAGGATGCAAAATTACCATTTTGCCCCTAAACTTAGTTCAGTGCTTTATTTTTCTTGAAACTTGGTGAACTTTGCTAAACTTCTTTATTCTTGCTATGTAAACTTGAATCAAGTCTAGAACCTTAATTTAAAACACTTTACCTTCCTCAATTGCGCTTCCCACTAGAAGGGCTATAACATTCTCCCCTCCTTCTTGAATTTGGTCCCCCAAATTCCGTTGCAACTCCGGAAAAATACTAGGATATCTTTTCAGCATATCCTGCTCCGTCTCCCAGGTAGCTTCCTCCTCACTATGGTTAGACCAAAGGATCTTAACCATCGGAATCCACTTAGTCCGCAATTTCTTGACTTGCCTATCAAGTATCCGAACTGGTTTCTCCTCGTAAGTCAAGTCTTCCTGAATGGGTATTATTTAAGGATTTACTACCTGTCCTGATTCCATTGTGCATTTTCTGAGTAGACTAACGTGAAACACGTTATGCACTTGAGATAGGTTAGGTGGTAAAGCTAACCGATAAGCAACTTTCCCTACCTTTTCCAACACTTCATAAGGTCCAATATATCTAGGAGCTAACTTGCCCCTTTGCCCAAAACGGCTAACTCCTTTCATGGGCGACACTTTCAGAAGTACTTTATCCCCAACCTCAAAAATCAAGTCCCTTCTCCTCAAATTCGCATACTTGGTTTGTCTGTCATTGGCTGTCTTGATTCGTTGCTGGATTAACTTAATCTTAGCTGTAGTGTCAGCTATGATTTCAGGTCCAATAACTACCTTATCTGCTGGATCTGCCCAACAATGAGGTGTCATACATCGCCTCCCATACAAAGCTTCATAGGGCGCCATTCCAATAACAGTTTGATGACTGTTATTATAAGCAAATTCAATCAGTGGTAAATGCTGATCCCAATCACCTCTGAAATCAATAGCACACATCCGTAGCATATCCTCCAAAGTCTGAATCACTCTTTCGGATTGCCCATCAGTTTGAGGATGAAAAGCAGTACTGAGACTAACTTTACTTCCCAATGCTTCTTGAAAAGCATTCCAAAACCGTGATGTGAATCGAGGATCTCTGTCAGATATAATCTGATCTGGTATCCCATGGAGTCTCACAATCTCCTTGAGATACAACTGAGCCAACTTCTCCAATGTATAAGTGATTCTGATTGGTATAAAGTGTGCCGACTTTGTCAGTCTGTCAACCACTACCCATATAGCATCATGCTGACTCCGGGTATTCGGCAACCTCATTAGGAAATCCATAGTAACGGATCCCCACTTTCTCACTGGCAGAGGTAAACTCTGAAGTGTACCTGCTGGTTTCTGATGTTCAGCTTTAACCATCTGACATGTCAAACACTTTGCCACATGTCCTCTTACATCTTTTTTCAATCCTGGCCACCAAAAATGTGTCTTCAGATCTTGATACATCTTACTAACACCAAGGTGGATATTCAAAGTGCTACTATGTGCCTCCTGTAGGACTTGCTGCCTAAGTCCATCGACATTCGGTACATAGAGACGATCTCCATAATGTAATACTCCCTCCTTATATCTGAATTCCTTCCTCATAGTGCCAAGCTTCGTTTCTCCTGAAATTTCCTTTAACAATGGATCTTTCATCTGAGCTTCTTTAACTCTGACTAACCAAGCTGACTGGACTTCCAAAATGTAGACTAGGGATTTTTCTCGACTTTGACATAATTCATGCAAAGCTAAGAAACAATCCCTCAATACTCTTTCAGAGGAGTCCGTAGTCTGATCCTTGGATAAGATCACTCCCGTGTACTTCCGGCTCAATGCATCTGCTACCACATTTCCCTTGTTAGAACAGTACTCAATCGAACAATCATAATCTTTGACGTATTCAATCCATCGCCGCTGTCTCATTTTCAGATCCTTCTAGGTAAATAAATACTTTAAACTCTTGTGATCGGTGAAGATTCTGAATGACCTTCCCATCAAATAATGCCTCCACAACTTCAGTGCAAAAATCATTGCTGCTAGCTCAAGATCATGAACAGGATAGTTCAGTTCATTAGGCCTCAGCTGTCTCGAACCATAAGCAATCACCTGACTGTCCTGCATCAACACACATCCCAATCCTGAACCAGATGCATCGGTATAAACTGTAAAGGCTCTGTTCGGATCTGGTAAGACAAGTATAGGTGCACTAGTCAATCTTTCCTTCAACTTCATGTAAGCTTCTTCACACTTCGGTGTCCACTCAAACTTCTGAGTCTTCTTAGTCAATGCTGTCAACGGTGTAGCTATCACAGAG
Organism: Aquilaria sinensis; assembly: GCA_005392925.1. NCBI lineage: Eukaryota > Viridiplantae > Streptophyta > Magnoliopsida > Malvales > Thymelaeaceae > Aquilaria > Aquilaria sinensis. The sequence continues at coordinate 15,572 of SMDT01000265.1, read as the reverse complement.
AATTTCTCTATAAAACGTCTGTAGTAACCTACCAAACCCAAGAAACTCCTGACCTCTGTAACTGTAGTCAGTCTCTTCCACTCAACTACTGCTTGAACTTTTTCAGGATCAACTGACAAACCCTGAGCACTGATGATATGCCCCAAAAACTGAATCCTCTCGGACCAAAACTCACACTTAGACAACTTTGCATAGTACTGATTATCCTTCAGCACTTGCAAAACTGTTCTAAGGTGTTCCTCATGCTCTGATGTAGACTGTGAATATACCAAAATATCATCGATGAAGACTTCAACAAACTGATCCAAAAATGGCTTAAAGATCCGATTCATGGCTTCCATAAATACTGCTGGAGCATTCGTCACACCAAAAGGCATAACTGTATATTCATAATGTCCATACCTCATTCTAAAAGCAGTCTTCAGAATATCCTCGTTCTTAACTCTGATCTGAAAATACCCAGACCGAAGATCAATTCTGGAAAACACCTTCGCTCATCTGAGTCTGTCAAACAAATCATCAATTCTAGGAAGTGGATATTTATTCTTGACTGTCACTACATTCAATTTCCTATAATCAATGCACAACCTGAAAGTTCCATCTTTCTTCTTCATAAATAATACTGGAGCCCCCCATGGTGACACACTAGGCCTTGTAAAGCCTTTCCCTAGTAGTTCCTCTAACTGCTTCTTTAATTCATCCATCTCAGGGGCTGACATCCTATACGGTGGTATTGAAATAGGTTCAACCCCTGGTTGTAGATGGATTGCAAACTCAGTATCCCTCTTAGGTGGTAACCTAGGTAACTTTATTGGAAACACCTCAGGAAACTGATTAGCTACAGGAATTCTCCCCAGTTCCTCCTCTATAGCCACCCCATTCAATGAATAATACTCATCTTCACCAACTATGCGGATGGTATCCATAAGTCTAAGGTGTAAACTCTTAGCACTAGATGCCAACCCTCCTGTACAAGTCACTCTAGCTCTTTGAGCATCAGTAATGTCAACTGAGTGATTCGCACAATCAATTTGTGCTTTATGCTTACCTAACCAATCCATTCCCAACACTAGGTCATAAGACCTTAACTCTATCACCCATAACTCACAGCAGAAATCATGATCGCCTAACTGCAAGGGATACCTAGTAACCACTTCCTTGGTTACAATAAAACCCCTCCCTGCAGTCCTGATGAGTCTCAACTCACCCGAGATTTATCGCTGCAATTTAAACTTATCTACCAAGGTAGAAGATATCACTGATAGAGTAGCTCCCGTATCAAAAGGCACTCTAACGCTACCGTTTTGAAAAGTAAAATTACCTCGATTGGCGGGCGGTTCTCTGGCCACCTGACTCGTCAGGGCAAAAACCCTGACTCAACTGCTGCTGCGGCTACACCAGGCCGATTCCCTATGGCAAGGGGTACAAGGGGTAAATTCCAAGGTGGACCTGACATCGGTCGAGGCCTTGGGCATTCCCTCGCCCAATGTCCTCTCTGACCACAGATATTAGAAGCATCTGTCCCTAGAGTACATGGTCTTCCACCATGAAACCGTCTGCATCTAGGACATAAACCCGTCTTCCTTCTCTTGGATGGACCTTGGTTTTCTACCATTGGTCGCTTCCTGGCACTCTTTCCTAAGTTGGCAAGTCCAATCTCCACCTTTTTGCTAGATGTCCTGGAATCCTCAAATTCCCTTTCCAAGGCCAACGCCTTCTAAACCACCTGGCGATAGCTCCTGATATCCATTGTCGCCATATACCTCTTGAGTACAGGTTTCAGACCTTGGAAAAACTTCTTAGCTTTCAGCTCATCATTGCCCATCATGTACGGAGCATACCGGATAAGAGAATTGTAGCGCTGCTCATACTCCTGCACAGACATCTCTCCCTGCGTCAGATTTTCAAACTGAATCCTCCTCTGATCCTTTGGAGCTTCACTGATGTACTTCTATCTGAACTTCTTCTCAAAGTCTGACCACTTGAGCACCTTTTTCTTGTGCTCTAGGTGAGTACCATTACTTTCCCTCAACAACTCCATCACATCATCCCACCATAGACTAGCCCTTCCTCTTAGAAAGAAAGGCACCAAAGTCATCTTCTACTCTGACTCATAACCACCATAAGTGAAAAGTCTGTTCATCCTGGACAACCAATCCTCTGCTCTATCAGGATCACCTATCCAATCAAAGCTCGGTGGATCAACAGTCTTAAAATTCTCCAGCAATCTCATATGATGTGGAGTGTCTCCCCTCCTTGGAGCCTCCATCACCTCTGGTTCCTCTTCCTCCCCATGAACATAATTTCTACGTCCATGAGCTCTAGGCACTTGCTGCTGCTTAGCATGCTTTTCCTGCTCCTGTTGTGGGTCGTTCTCCTCCTGGACAACACCTCTATCCTCATAATCTCTGAACATCTTAGTCACAAGGGTATTCAAACCCTATGCCACTTGGGCCATAGTCTTTGTTAACCCCTATAATACCATGGATATCTCATCTAGCCTTGCCACAATGGGGTCACTAGAACCTTCACCAGGTTCCCTAGTTCCCCTCGAAGCTCCTGACCTAGTGTCAACCATAGCAACCTGCAACCACAGCCAGACAACATTCCCCAGATGTTGGTCAGTACTAACTTCCTAGCACTTGGACTTTCCCAAACTAGATCTCAGTCCTAGCCTCCAATATCTATGAAATGAGTCCTAAGCTCTGATACCAAAAACTGACATGACCACCCATGCCCCTGCCTAGGAAGCCCTGTGAGAGTTGGTCTCATGGTGGATTGCAATTGGCTAGTTGTGTATGTGCGTGGATTAAATCCCATGCTACTAGTTGATTAACCTAGAATATGCAATATGCATGCTCTTATGCTTTGACTTGGTTTATTAAACCATAAAACATTAAGCCGACTGAGTAATTTTCCTACTCAAAATAAATACAAATAGCCAAAGCACTCAAAAATCAACATTTGTATGAGTTTACTACACATAACAACTCGTGAGAACATTCATACACAAAGTAGACTAATGCCCCCACCCAAGAGCAACCCTAGAGTCAAGGACTCCTCATAACATAAACTATGGAGGCAAACTAAAGTACTGTATAAATACAAAACTTTACTGAGATCTCTTTACCCTAACTCCCACCTTGGAAACACGTCCCAGTGGCGAGTCTCAAAAGTCCTTTGCCAAGTGCTATTAGGCTCTGTAGCCAAAGGAAGATACTAGTTACTACTGTTACCTGACCAACAAGCCACCTAAGTACTTATGTAGACTAGTATCACAAGGATTCTCAACTGCCATACCTGTACACACAAAAGAGTACTACCAAGATAATCCTTAATGATTACCCTGTCTAGCAACTTCAAGCTCTGCATAACAAAACCAGGGAGTGAGAATTCGACAATTCTCAGTAAGGGATCTTCAATTGTACCTATAAGGAAACCCTAGGACTCTTGCTGCGAGCTCACATAGAACGAGGGTGCTATTATATGTACATATAACTAGGCCATAAGACCTCTCCTCAAGTAGTCCTCCTCATGAAGCATCACACCGCGCCTAGAGAGTTTGAACCCTCCCTTAGCAAGCCGAAGCTTATTAAATAAAATCATGTAGCCTTCCCATAGTTGTTATGCAGGGGAATTATGGTGGGACTTTGTAGACTAGGCCGCAGGTTCTCTTTGATGTAGACTAGATGAACAAGGTTTCACCTTGTGACCTCATGGCTATGGCACGGCTAGGCCGACAAGGGTTCTAAACCTCTCACCTGAGCTAGTGGTAGCTAATTATGTTCATTTGCAACATAGTTTCCTTAAAAACTTGAATTCACTTTGAGTTAATATAAATCTAAAACTAGGACATTTTAAGTTTTTTTAAAACACTTAGGTGATAGTACTCCCCCTTAGCTTCGCGTGGAATCTTGAATCACCTGAATCGGACAGCTGAGCGAAAAGTTATGTTGAAAACAAAATCAGATATCAAATGCTGTCTTGGCGACGTGTCGCCAGCCGTGGTGACGGGTGGCCACAGTTGTCGACGTTCTGAGACATTTTTCTGGATTGGCAACACATCATGGGAACTCGTAGGGTTTGGCGACGCGTCGCCAAACCTGCAAAATGCCCAGAAAACCCCGATTTTGCTGCTATGAACTTTGGACACTTCCTACATATATCAAACATGCATGTAATGCTTGGAAATTTGATACACACATGGTATATGTTGCATAGAACATAACCAACTATCAAAAGCTAAACTATGATGTCTAGAAACATCAATCCAATCCTTCAAAATCCTCTCGTCCACCATAATTCAACCAAAACATTTTCCTAATGCCATAGCTAAAACTACTCGAATTCTTCAAGCAAACTCAAGCTAATGGCATTCCATGAACTTAAAAACATATCTCCCTTACCTCAACTCCAAGTAATGAGCAAGAATCAATCCCCTTTTCATTCAACCAAGCTCCCAAAGTTCTACACAATTTTCGATAAAAAACAATAGCACCAAACATCAAAATTATACTCTCTAACAAAAACCCAAGCTTCAAACTAACTAATAAACATGAATTCAATCAAGAACATGTTCCTTACCTCGTTCAAAAATAGGGGATGAAGGAAAACGCCCTTCCAAGCCTCAAAAACATGGTTTAAAGCTTGAAAATGCTTCCTCCTAGCTTATCTACTTTGATTGCTTCTCTTGGCACCAAAATCTCTTGATTCCAAGTTAAATTTGAGAGAAAAATGAGGGTGAGAGGGCTGGAAACGGGATTATGGCAGCCATAGTCCACTTTCCCCTTCTTAAACCCTCACTTAACCCAAAAAAACCTCAAAGTATTAAGCTTGTTACAATTAGTCCCCCATCTTTGTAACTTAGAAAGTCTTGATTAAATTCTTGTCTATTTTTCAATTTTGAGTTAAGGTTGAAAGTTAAGTTCTAAAAATTCATTTTAAAACACTCGAGACTCGTCCCGGCTATTCAGGATGCAAAATTACCATTTTGCCCTTGAACTCAGTTCAGTGCTTTATTTTTCTTGAAACTTGGTGAACTTTGCTAAACTTCTTTATTCTTGCTATGTAAACTTGAATCAAGTCTAGAACCTTAATTTAAACACTTTACCTTCCTCAATTGCGCTTCCTACTAGAAGGGCTATTACTGTCTTAGGCCTTGGAACCTCTCCAACAGTCTGACTTCATCTAGGCCTTCTAGATCCTCTGATCTATGTCTCCTGGATCTGTGAGAGCTCTTTGTATGGTGATGCTCTCTATGATCTCTTTGACTTCTCCTGGATCTTCTCTCATGGCCATCCTCAATCTCATTCCTAGTGGAAGAATGGCCGGAGGCTGAGGGATTTGTCCTAGATACCTGACCAATCTCAGACCTTAGTCTTCTTCCTCTTGGATTTCTCCTATCTTCATCTTCCCCCTCAACAGTTTCATCATTTGTATCTTTTAAGCTTCTAGAAGCAACATATTCAGATGTGTTCCTAGTATCCTCTTCTGCATGCTGTTGTGCATCCTGAACTGGTTCTATTGGAGCCACTTGGACTCCTTGCTGTTGTGCTTGAATTAGCCCATTAAGTTTTCATTGATTAGAGCTAAGTTCCTCTGAAGCTCTAACCCAACCTGAGGCACTTTAGGGTTTGGTAGCCCCTGTTGCCCTTGATTCCCTCTATTCTGTCCATTTTTTTGTTGCACAGAATTAGTATGAGGCCTTCGGGGTGGTTCCCCTTTCCTTGTGGAAACCATGTCTACTTCCTGAATTGGTGATTCATCATAGAGCACAAATAAATATCATAGGTTTTTCAACGGTACTTGGCACTAACAGCTGACCAAATTGAGTTCATGTATGTAGATGCATGCAATGCAACTATATGCTATGTACATGTACAAACTATGCTATGACACTAAATTCTGTTACCCACTCCAGGGTAGTCCAATTATGGTGCCAAAATTGTGCATTTAGACTCCCAGGATTGGTAATGTTCTGTAGGCCATCAGAACACTACCCTTAGTGTGCATACCCAAGTGCCCCTCTTGGGCACTATGTAAACACATACATATTGGTCTAGCCATCACACACATATTCACATTTCATGCACACCATGGCAGCAAAGAAGGAAAACACTAGCACAAGTCTTCATCTTGGCTACCACAAATTAGGCAATCTTCCTAAGTTCTAGTGACCAGCCACTGCACCTGTAACTTCCACTAATAAACTGTATCATTCTAGCCATGTACCCCCCTGTTTCTTCACTCCATTATCAAGTAGAGAGTTAGAGCAAACCAAGGAATTTTTTTTTACAGCAATAGCCCACGTATGGACCAAGTTATGGATTTTTTAACTTGGTTACAAAATTCTGACCAAATGAACAGTAACTTAGCAAATTTTGCAATTTCATATCTTTGGCTACAGGGCTCCAAATTTAGAAATTCTGAATCCTAGTTCAACGATTGGACGTTCTCTAGGTGTGGTCAAAATTTCATACCAGGATTTCTTCCACACGGGGAGATATGGAACTTTAAGTGCAGAGTCAAAATTCTGGTCACTTTATGACCATTTTGCCCATACAAAATTTAATAAGTGTACAAACACTTCATTCACAAAGGGAAAACCCTCCACGGCTACCCCATATATGTCCATTACATAGAATAAATACATTCCCTTGCATTTAACTACCATATGTGGCTAAAACAGAATTTACAAGTAAGCAGCCCATCATTCACACTTACGCAGCTTTGTGCCACATCACTTACATAGCTAAAACATTACTCAAATGTTCACGTCTCATATTATATACACTACATGTGCATGCATACATGCACAACACAATGGTCTTAACTCATCTAAATATGCACCCTAAGTTACAAGAGTGCTTGAGACACAGTGGACTCTAGAACAGGATGCTGGACAGCTACTGCGTAATACAATAACTACGACCATTAGAAATACCAAATGTGCTCCTAAAATCACCAAAATTTCCAGATCGCAACTAGACATACGGAAGTTCATGTACCTGAAATTTTAGATCAAAACTCAAACAAAAAATGTTAGTTTGAATGAGATCTTTCTGCTACACCTGAAATGACAGAATTGAGGGAAGTAAGTTTCATTGAGAAACTTAGTAAGGGTAACACTTGGATTCAATAGGCAATGTGACTATCATAAAAACATGCATCCAAAAACACTAAAAAATAAAACCGCAATGCATATATACAAGATACAGCAACCAAATGCAGCAGCCATTCATAAGCAACAAACACATGAAATGAAGCAGCAACAATAACTATAGATTAGTCCATAAAACACATAATAAACATAACCAAATCACTATGGAAGCCCTCCCCAAGCTAACGCTTGGTCTTAGGAGGATTTTAACACTAGTTAGTACTAACTTTGGGCTCTAGAAACCCTCATTTCACTACCATCATTGTGCACTTCACACTAGGTCACAAAACCTTCAATAAGTGCCCTCCCCTTACTAAGCCTAGTTCATCAAGCTCATGGATCTCTTCCAAGCTTAGCCCTAGCTCCATGGTTGCTTGAAAATACAGAAAATAACCCATGAGAGCAAGAGATCCCTTACCTTGATAGGTATGCTGAAATTGGAGCTTGATCCTAGGTACACTCAAGCAATAGCACCAAATGGCTTCCAACTATGCTTCCTTGACTTCAATTGCATGTAGTTTTGAGTTTGAAGGTATGGTGGCTATGGAGGATGTGTGGCTGCATTCTTGGGTTGGAGGAGGTCAAAAATGAGAGAGAGATAAGTGATGTGGCCACTTAAATGGCCTTAAATGAGCTTAAGGGCACAAAACACACTTAACAAGCTTAACCTTGCTTTATGTCATTTTCCTTCTCATGAATTATGGTTTCTTTGTCATAAACTCATTGGTACACATGTGCCCAACATTTTTTACTATTTATCAAGTCTTGGCTGCCTCCCCCATGATGGGATAACCCCACAATTCCACCCTTGGACTTAAGTCAAAAGCTTGAACACCTTAAGGTTTACACTAAGACATTTAGGTCCTTAAAGCCTTTAGTGTTTCCTGTGTCCAAACTTGTCTTGCATGAGCAATTTGGTCCTCCAACACCATTTTCATACTATTCATACGCTTCTCTTAACTCCCCAAGTCTCTTTCTTGAGAGTTTTACAATTGAGTACCTAAATTTTCAAAACCTTACAAAAAAGTTCATAGGTTGCTTGACAAACAAGCAATCCTTAAGGCTTTTCTTGGGGGCCAATTTACCAACTTGGAACACTTTTAAGGAGGTGTTTATCATGCCTTTTAGCCCCCACACTTCAACCACTATGGTGAGAATTACACAATATAATGGTTTTTAGCCATTACGACACACTTGTAATTCTCCCATTTTTATGAGGTGATAACACATTAAGTTTTGTGTAATCAATATAGAGTCTAAGGTTTCCATCTTCCTTTTTCACAAACAAGATAGGTGCTCCCTAGGGAGACACACTAGGTCTGATGAACCCTTTTTCAAGCAACTTAACTAATTGCTTTTTCAATTCTAGCATTTTAGGTAATGCCTTTCTATATGGAGCCGCGGACACAGGGGCTATTCCTGGTCCAAGTTTAATTTCAGACTCCACCTCTCTTATAGGTGGCAGTCCAAGTAGGTCTGTAGGAAAGACCTTTGGGTAATCATGGACTATAGGAATTTGACTAAGTTCATTAACCACTCCCTGTTGATTTAATTCCAAGCATTCATATTCATTTTCTAGTGTTATCAACTTTAGCACTTCAACTTGGTAGTCAAAGACTAACTCAAGTGACTTATCCAGTTCTAATGGTTTACAACCAGGCACCAATAGTTGTTTTACATGATAATCTATAAGCACTTTGTTTTCACTTAGCCAGTTCATGCCTAAGTCACATCATAGTCATAAGTGCCCAACATTATTAAGTCTGCTCTAAAATTTAGCTTGTCAAACTGGATCACACAATTCACAACTATATGATATGTAAACAAAATTTCAATGCAGCAATCTTGACTAAATACATGTTTGTCATGTGCTTTACCTCTAAATTCATGGTCTTAACCATGTTAGACGCAATTATAGACTATGAAGCTCCAGTATCAAATAGTTCAGATACTAACTAGCCATTAAGGTAAATGGTACTTTTTAGAGCTCTTCTACTCAGCCTTTGTTGGCTAGTCCCCTTCTTAACTGCTTTGGCCTCTAGTGCATCTTGTACTCTTTTGGAGGCCTCTAGCTGGAATACTCTACGAGGAGGTGCATTTTGCCTCATTTGATCTTGTGGCAGCTTAGGTACATGCTTCCCTCCTGGGTTACGCATGTTGGCCTTCATTTGTGGCATAGGCAGCTGCCCTCCAACCCACCTAACATTGGACCTCATTAACATTTTCCTTTAATCCCCCCATTTTGGGAAAACTTTCACCTAGTGGTTTGGGGGTCCACACCTGTGGCAGCCATTAGTCAGTTTAAAACATGGCTTGTTGTCATGGAACTTTCCACAAGTAGGGCATTGAGCACCGTATTTGACACGATACCCCGTGCCTCTGCCCGGGATACCTTGTGAGCGTTTGTCTCACGGTGGATTGTAATTGGCTAGCTGGTTATGTGTGTGGATTAAATCCAATGCTACTAGTTGATTAACCTAGAATGCAATATGTATGCATTTATGCTTTGACTTGGTTTAAAAAAAAAAACCATAAAACATTTAGCCGGCTGAGTAATTTATGCATAATATATACAAACTGCCAAAGCATATCAAAATCAACATTTGTGTGGTTAACTACACATACACCGCTCGTGAAAGCATTTATACATAAGTAACCAATGCTCTCACCCAGAGAACAATCCTGAGTCAAGGACTCTTTATAACATAAATACTGGAGGCAAAATAAAGTACTGTATCAAAATACAAGACTTTGCTGAGATCTTTTACCCTAGCTCCCACTTTGGACTCCTGTCCCAGTGGCGAGTCTCACAAGTCCTCTGCCAAGTGCTACTAGGCTCTGCAGCCATAGGAAGAAGCAAGTTAGTACCACAACCTGACCAACAGACCAACTAAACACTTAAGCAAGCTAGAAACTTAAAGTTTCTCAACCACCGTACCTTTACAAACAAAAAGGTACTACCGCGATAATCCTCAGCGATTATCCGGTCCTGCTACTCCAGACTCTGCATAACAAACAGGGAGTGAGAATTCAACAATTCTCAGTAAGGGTCTTCGATGTACCTGCAAGAAAAAGCTAGGACTCTGGCTGCGAGCTCACACAGCATGAGGGTACTAGTCTATATATATATACTAGGTCCGTAGACCTCTCCTCAAGTAGTCCTCTGTATCAGGCCAAGCGCAATCACTTAGCAACCTGACATATAGGCCAAGCGCTATCACTTAGCAACCTATCATATGGCTCAAGGGCGAACCTTAGCAAGCCTCATTCAAACATAGAACCTCTCACCTAGTTGTTATGCAGGGGAATTATGGTGGGACTTGTAGACTAGGCCGCAGGGCCTCGTTGATGTAGACTAGATGAACAAGGTTTTACCTCGTGACCTCATGGCTATGGCACGGCTAGGCCGACAAGGGTTCTAAACCTCTCACCTGAACTAGTGGTAGCTAATTATGTTCAAATGCAACATAGTTTCCTTAAAAACTTGCCTCCACTTTGAGTTAATATAAATCTAAAACTAGGACAATTTAAGTGTTTTTAAAACATTGAGGTGATAGTACTCCCTCTTAGCTTCGAGTGGAATCTTGAAATGCCTCAATCGGACACCCGAGCAAAAAGTTATGCTGAAAACAAAACTGGGTGTCAAATGCTGTCTCGGCGACGCGTCGCCACAGTTGTTGACGTTCTGAAACATTTTTCTGGATTGGCGACGCGTCGTGGGAACTCGTGGGGATTGGCGACGCGTCGCCAAACCTGCAAAATGCCCAGAAAACCCCGATTTTACTGCTATGAACTTTGGACACTTCCCACACATATCAAACATGCATGGAATGCCTCCAAATTTCATACACATATAGCACATGTTGCATAGAACATAACCAACTACCAAAAGCTAAGCTATGATGTATCGTAACATCAAACAATTCCTCTCAATCCCGCTAGTCCACCATAATTCACCAAAACGTTTCCTTAATGCCTTAGCTAAAACCACTCAAATTTCTCAAGCAAATCCAAGCTAATGGCATTCCATGAACTTAAAAACACAACTCCCTTACCTTAACTCCAAGAACAAGCAACAATTCAAGCATCTCCTCCCTCAACCAAGCTCCCAAAGTTCTACATAAAACCAAACCAAAAACAAAGCTCTAAACATCAAAACTAGCTTCTCTAACCAAAACCCAAGCTTCAATTCCAACAAAAACCAAGAATTCAATCAAGAACACAATCTCATACCTCGTTTAAAAATAGGGGATGGAGAAAACGTCCCTCCAAGCTCCAAAAACGTGATTTCAAGCTTCCAGAACACTTCTCCAAGCTTAGCTACTTTGAACCCCACCTTTTGGCACCAAAAACTCTTGATTCCAAGTCCAATTTGAGAGAGAAATGGAGTAGAGAAGCTGGAAAACGGGTTATGGCAGCCCAAACCCTTCTTCCCTCTTCTTAAACTCCACTTAACCCCTCAAACCACCAAAGTTTAAAGTTTTAAACAATTTAGTCCCCCATCTTTAAACTTACCGGTTCTTGATTAAAATCCTGTCTATTGGTCAAGTTTGAGTTAAGGTTAAGAATTAAGTTCTAAAAATTCATTTTAAAACACTCGGGACTCGTCCCGGCCACTCAGGGTGCAAAATTACCATTTTGCCCCTGAACTTAGTTCAGAGCTTTATTCTTGTCGGAACTTAGTGAACTTTGGCAAACTTCTTAATTCTTGCTAGGTAAACTTAAATTAAACTTCTAAACTAAATTCTAAAGTCTTTACCTCCCACTAGAAGGGCCGTAACAGTATTGTTGTGTTCCTTTTTCTTTCTTACTTTTTTTCCCTCATCCACTAGGTTCAACTTATTCTCTAGGCCCTTTTTGGTGCCCCTTTTGTGAGCTACTTCCACTTCCTGGGCCACTCATTGTTTGCTCCCTGAATTCTTGTTCAAGTGCTATTGCACTTTGCACTACTTAATAGTAGTCTTTAGCTCCCACAGCTTTGAGGATTTGCCTCAATTTAGGCCTTAATCCTCTTAAGAACCTCTTGGTTTTGAGTTCTTCTTATGCATCATATTATGGAGCATATCTTATCAAATTGTTAAATTTTTGCTCACACTCCATTACACTGAAGTTCCCCTGCTCCAGTTGATCAAATTCTACCTGTTTCTAATCCTTTAAAGCTTCACTGACATATTGTTGATTGAAAGACTTGGAAGGAATTCAGCCCACCTCATTGACCTTCTCCTTATGGATGGCCTCCTCTAATTTCTATCTTGGTAAGTTCTTTGCACAGCTCTCCACTAGAGCTCTGCATTCCCTTCTAGTCTAAAAGTGGCTAGGAGTACTTTCAGTGTAGAGGATACTTCCATCCTCTTAAATATTTTCTTTACTGGATAGACCCAAAATTTAGCCTCTTCTGGGTCACATCCACTCATGAAAAATATAAGGTTTCAATGCCAGGAATCCTTCCAACTAGCCCTCCCTAAGTCCACCTCTTCTTTGTCTTCCTCCTCTGATTTCTATGTTTCGGGTTCCACCTCTTGGTGGCCCTCCTCTAGCTGTAAGTTCTATAGGAGACTCAGTCCTCCTTGGAGCCATGTAAGTGTCCAGTTCTTTTCCTCTGAACTCTCCTCCACTTCAGCTTTAGTGTCTTTCCTTATTTCTAATCTCACTCTCTTAGTTCTTGGATGTCTCCTCTCTTCATCAACTTCCCCTTCATCTCTGTCTCCTCCATTCCTGCTTGCATGGTCATAAGTTACTGGTTCTTTAACAGGCTTTCTTCCCTTCTTACCTTCACCTTCTATATTCTCTCCTGCCCTAGTTTGTTGTAGGGTTTCGGGAGCCAAACGAGCACAGTGGAATTTAACCGAAACCTTCCAGGATCCAAATGAAATGGGGTAAACCGTGTGTTCAAAAATTTTCAAACCTAATTTGGTTAAGATATTTTGCCCAACTGTAGAGTCGAATAAAAAAAACTTAAACAGTTGATGTGTTCAAGCTCTCTATGGTATCCATACAAGCTTCTCGCGATCACCACACTTCCACCACATCCTGGCAGATGTGTTTCTCTTGCACTCGCAGTGCTAGTTTGCGTCCTTCAAGGAATTGCAAGAGAAGAGTGCAACTGTCCTTTTTGGAAGGCTAGGGAAAAAAGCTACAAATTTCTCACTAAAAGTTGTATTTATAGTGAGACTTAACTTCTAGGCCTAATGGGTCTTAAAGCCTTAATCCAATTAGGCTTTAATTTCGGGCTTAATAATAGCTCAACTTTTGGTCCCATTATTAACATGAAATTATTATGAATTCATAACCCAAATATTTAGCCCATGCACTCTAATAATCCAAATAGCTCTGTGTGTGTGACCCAATAGGCTCTTACCACGTTGGCATGATCATAAATCACATTTACGATCATAAGCAATCAGCGGTGTCTAGCAACACATCATTGCCACCCAAGTGACAAGATTGTCGATGGTTCGACTAAACCTTTATCATCATTACTGATATATGCCATTGTCTTTTTTCCAAGATATCAAGACTAGGCACGAGACATGGAATGTGTCACTCTCGTATAGCCCAATCTTTGGTTTCTTGATTACTGAGTAGACTAACTTAAATTGATTACATTGATAGCATATATCAACTCATCCGAACATGACCATGCATTTTCTAAATCTTACTCTATCAAGGGGCCCGAAGATATCACTCCCACTGCATAGGAGGGACAAATCCCATCTTGATCATACAAATCCCTCCACATGATATGTGACATACCCAATGACCTCCTTCAACTTCACTCAGTTACGAGCAACAAAAGGAAGTATCAAGGTATGTGACTCACATGTAAGGAACCTTGATGACCTTAGGTCAAAGGACTGTACATACCATGATCTGTCACACCCCACACAGTCCCCAGCCCATGCACACTCAGTGCCACTCACCATACCACCAAGAAGGTTATTAAACACAAGCACTAAAAGTGTTATGAGTAGTTAATAGACGCAGCCAACTTTCATTTTGGGTAGTTTAAGTCTTATTTTCTTAAGTTTATGGCCTGGGAGGTGCTCCAAGAGGCTTATGAGTAAACGTATAAACTTTACTTGCAACTCAAGGTAAGGCCCATAAATAACTTGCAACACAAGGCAAGGCATTAAACTTTTACTTTAAGTGTCTATGATGTGTGCTCATCAAGTGTGCTACTCAATGCATGGCAACCAAGAAGCCCATATCATTCAAATTTTGAAAACACACTTTTTCATGTCCATGTAGATTCGGCCACTTAAAGATCACAAGAGGTGTAGTGCACAAGGACAATTCCATAAACACATGAACAAGACTAACTTGTCATTCCAACCATCCAACACATATATATACAAAACCATGATTCAACCGAGGCTAAATATACACAAAAGTAGCCTATAAACAAGTACTACCAACTTGGCAACATACCAAGAGTGCAGGAGTACTCACAACCCAAAATGTGTTCAACTTATGCTTTACAAGACCATCTTACCTATAATAGCCAAAAAGCACCTTAAAGGTACAATACAAGATCAAACATTGAAGTACAAGACCTATGACCGAGTTCATGGTCATAAAGGCAAACCACCATACTATTGCCTAAGAACACACATCCATCTCCTCCTAGACCATCCCATAACTCTACACAAGGCCTACAAAACTCAACACATAAGTTTTGGGCAAACACCACGAGACTTGGACAATGTACCTAACAAGCCAACTCTCAGTTCTGGCACATACCTTAGCAAAAATGTACAAACTTAGTACACAAGCAACACAACAACAATGACAATCACTCAAGCTCAATTCCTTTTCCTGAAACACAACCAATAAAGGGCATGAGTATTAACACTCAGTGGGGTTCACTACAACTCTTAATGAGTTTATTTAGTTAAGCCTGAAAGCTTAACCTCCAATAAGCTTAACTTAACCCACAAAAAAGAACAGGAAAACACCAAAATGCAAGCATAATAATATATATACATGTTAACCGAGACATATAAGCATAGTAACACTAACTATAAAGGTTAGCAAGCACAAACAATCAAACAAAGCACACAACTCACACACACACCACATTTTCATTCTCGGCTGAAACCACTAGCAAGTACCCATATACAACATTTGCATTCCAAGCTTCACTATATCGTCTCCAATCCATTAACGCTCCAAGTTCAAAGTTAAGTTGGCCTACTTAACAAGAACTTTAGTACTTGCCTATAATTGATTAGCTAATCAACAACCATATAAACCTGAAGGTTTCCATATGCCCCAAACTAGCAAACTAAGATCATGTAGCTCATCATACTATCACTTAGATGCCATTAATCTACTTGAACATGGAAATAGTACCAAAATCAGGTAGAGACCGTGAACCTTACCCAAAAACCTTAGCTTGAGCTCTCGGTCAACT